>CM065819.1:125882643-126482643 GCA_033398695.1 Orobanche coerulescens | reverse complement strand
ATCGGTCTTCTGTTCATATGCAAGATGCAAAGGATATGAAAATAAACAGTAAATAGCTGAACATAAAAACTATCTAACCGAACTACCCTCTCTACCACCAAGTTTTTTTCAGGATCTCCCATACATCCCTCTATATTTGGGATGCAATTGGCATCTAACAACTGCTCAAACCACAATATACTTTCATGACCCTACTTAAAAGGCAGTAATGCCTGGGATGCTTCAAATGCATCATATCTACTATCCCAAAACCTAATGAAAGAAACTTCACTCTTCAAATTAGAATCACAGTCGGGCCTGAATTGATATGTGTAAAGATGGCAGTGGGTGGATACACATCCATTCATGAATATAATATGCCAAAAATAATAATACTCTTATCTATTTTAAATTTATTTTAAAAAACAACATTATTATCCTTACACTGTGAAAACTCGATACAGATACTAAGTCAATATTTTTACCCAGCTAAAATTAATTTATTTCTAATATATAATACACATTTTTATTTATTCAAATATGGATATCTAAGATCTTCTATTCGAATTTTTTTTACAGTTTATGCAATTATTTTTTCTCAAATTATTTTATATTTTTAATATATTTCTCGAGTTATCTAGAAAGTTTTATTTTTTATTTGGGAAATCATGTCACCTACCTCTGGAATTGGAGCATAAGGCGATGTGGGCGGTAAAAAGAATAAATCTGGATTTTGAAGCCGCCGGAAAGAAAAGATTGTTAGAGTTAAACGAGTTGGAAGAATTCCGGGATGAATGCTACGAAAACTCTCGAATCTACAAAGAGAGATCTAAAAGATGGCACGAAAAGATGATCGTAAAACGTGAATTTATGCCGGGGCAACAAGTACTTCTCTATAATTTAAGATTAAAATTGTTTCCCGAAAAATTCAAATCAAGATGGTCAGGGCCATTCGTGATCAAGAAAGTACTTCCACCCGGAGTAGTCAAGCTAATGAGCAGAGATTGAGATCTATTTAAAGTTAACGGGCAACGAGTCAAACACTACTATCATCCAAATCAAAAGGAGTCCGTGTCTGTAATAACTTTAATCGAGCCATAGAACTTCCCGTTGAAGACGTCCGGCTGATTGGGAGGCAACCCAATAGTTTTTTATGTTTTGTTCTTTTTTCTATTTTTATTTTTACTTGATGTAAAACTAACCGGTTCAACTGTTGGTGTTCAATTCGCAGGAAAAAGACCAGGAGGACAAAACTGCACTTTCCAGGCCTCTATGACACGGGTCGTGTCATTTGACACGGTCGGGTCAGGCAGGCAGACGTTTTTCTAATTTTCTGCGCAGGTACAACACGGGCCGTGTCATATGACACGGTCGAGTCATGGATCCAGTCGTTTTTCAGTTTCCGGACAAGTACGACACGGGCCGTGTCAATTGATATGGTCGGGTCAGGTATACAGTTGTTTTTCCTTTTTTGGGCTAGTTGGACACGGGCCGTGTCAGTTGACACGGCCGGGTTAGGTGGACAGAGAGTTTTCTAAGAATTGGAGCAGGTATGACACGGCCGTGTCATTTGACACGGGCCGTGTCGATCGGGAGGTATAAAAACACGACACGGCCGACTTCCACTATTTATCTTCTTCCCCAAATCTTATTTTCTCCCTTTCTTACCCAGTCCTAAACCTTACCTCCCATACCCTTAAAATTAATCAAAATCAAAGATAAATTGTACTAAATCAAGCATAAGAACAAGGCCCTGATCATTAATTCACAATCTAAGAGCTTCAAAACATTAAGAATCAGACGAAAGCATCCATCTCTTTTCACGAACAACATTACTACAAAAATAAAAAATTAAATAATAGTTAACAAACAAAGTAGTTCTAACATTTCTTTGCAAAACAATAAAATTTACCGAAATTTTTTCCGCAAATCCTCATTAATAAATTTCATCCAGTCAGACGCATTTCCATTTGGATTTTGGTCACGAAATTGCCGGCATTTCAATTTAAAAAAAATTATCTAACCGAACTACCCTCTCTACCACCAAGATTTTTTCAGGATCTCCTAGACATCCCTCCATATTTGGAATGCAATTGGCATCTAACAACTGCTCAAACCACAATATACTTTCATGACCCAACTTAAAAGGCAGTAATGCCTTGGATGCTTCAAATGCATATCCACTATCTCAAAACCTAATGAAAGAAACTTCACTCTTCAAATTAGAATCATCTCCATGGTATTCATTAACCATTTTTTTCTTTAACCACGAAATTATAATTGAAGATTGGGAAATTGTCAAACGAGGTTCCATAATTATCGTTGTGACGTTACATTTGTCGGTGTTTTCCCAACAGTATCCACATTGCATCAATCGGTCTTCTGTTCATACGCAAGATGCAAAGGATATGAAAATAAGCAGTAAATAGCTGAATAGAAAAACTATCTAACCGAACTACCCTCTCTACCACCAAGATTTTTTCAGGATCTCCGAGACATCCCTCCATATTTGGAATGCAATTGGCATCTAACAACTGCTCAAACCACAATATACTTTCATGACCCTACTTAAAAGGCAGTAATGCCTTGAATGCTTCAAATGCATCATATCCACTATCCCAAAACCTAAAAAGAAACCCACTCTTCAAATTAAAATCACAGTCGGACCCGAATTGATATGTGTAAAGATGGCAGTGGGTGGATACATATCCATTCATGAATATAATATGCCAAAAATAATAATACTCTTATTTATTTTAAATTTATTTTAAAAACAACATTACTATCCTTACACTGTGAAAACTCGATACAGATACTCAGTCAATATTTTTACCCATCTAGAATTAATTTATTTCTCATATATAATACACATTTTTATTTATTCAAAATGGATATCTAAGATCATCTATTCGAAGTTACAATTGGATATCCACTATCGGTAACCACGAAGTTACAATTGAAGATTGGTAACCACGAAGTTACAATCGGTAACCACGAATTTACAATCGATATACACATTTTTATTTATTCAAAATGGATATCTAAGATCATCTATTCGAAGTTACAATTGGATATACACTATCGGTAACCACTATCGCCCGACTGCCACCATTCATCTTCTTCCCTAAATCTTATTTTGTCCCCTTCTTCCCCAATCCTAAACCATACCTCCCATACCCTTAAAATTAATCAAAATCAAAGATAAATTGTACTAAATCAAGCATAAGAACAAGGCCCTAATCATTAATTCACAATCTAAGAGCTTCAAAACATTAAGAATCGGATGAATCATCCATCTCTTTCCAGGAACAACATTACTACAAAAATAAAAAATAAATAATAGTTAACAAACAAAGTAGTTCTAACATTTCTTTGCAAAACAATAAAATTTCCATTTCGATTTTGGTCACGAAATTACCGGCATTTCAATTTAAAAAAATTATCTAACCGAACTACCCTATCTACCACCAAGATTTTTTCAGGATCTCCCAAACATCCCTCCATATTTGGAATGCAATTGGCATCTAACAACTGCTCAAACCACAATATACTTTCATGACCCTACTTAAAAGGCAGTAATTCCTTGGATGCTTCAAATACATCATATTCACTATCCCAAAACCTAATGAAAGAAACTTCACTCTTCAAATTAGAATCACAGTCGGGCCTGAATTGATATGTGTAAAGATGGCAATGGGTGGATACACATCCATTCATGAATATAATATGTCAAAATAATAATACTCTTATCTATTTTAAATTTATTTTAAAAAACAACAATATTATCCTTACACTGTGAAAACTCGATACAGATACTCAGTCAATATTTTTACCCAGCTAGAATTAATTTATTTCTCATATATAATACACATTCTTATTTATTCAAATATGGATATCTAAGGTCATTTATTCGAATTTTTTTATAGTTTATGCAATTATTTTTTCTCAAATTATTTTACATTTTTAATATATTTCCCGAGTTATCTAGAAAGTTTTATTTTTTATTTGGGAAATCATATCACCTACCTCTGGAATTGGAGCATAAGGCGACGTGGGCGGTAAAAAGAATAAATTTGGATTTTGAAGCCGCCGGAAAGAAAAGATTTTTAGAGCTAAACGAGTTGGAAGAATTCCGGGATGAATGCTACGAAATCTCTCGAATCTACAAAGAGAGATTTAAAAGATGACACGACAAGATGATCGTAAAACGTGAATTTGTGCCGGGGCAACAAGTACTTCTCTATAATTCAAGATTAAAATTGTTTCCCGAAAAATTCAAATTAAGATGGTCAGGGCTATTCGTGATCAAGAAAGTACTTCCACCCAGAGTAGTTGAGCTCATGAGCAGAGATGGAGAGCTATTTAAAGTTAACGGACAACGAGTCAAACACTACAATCATCCAAATCAAAAGGAGGCCGTGTGTGTAATAACTTTAATCGAGCCATAGAACTTCCCGTTGAAGACGTCTGGTTGAAGACGTTAAGCTTAGCGCTAATTGGGAGGCAACCCAATAGTTTTTTTTATGTTTTGTTCTTTCTCACATTCTATTTTTATTTTTAATGTATAACTAACCGGTTCAACTGTTAGTGTTCAATTCGCAGGAAAAAGACCCGGAGGACAAAACTGCACTTTCCAGGCCTGTATGACACGGGCCGTGTCATTTGACACGGTCGGGTCAGGCAGGTAGACGTTTTTCTCATTTTCTACGCAGGTACGACACGGTCCGTGTCATATGACACGGTCGAGTCATGGATCCAGTTGTTTTTCAGTTTCCGGACAAGTATGACACGGGCCGTGTCAATGGACACGGTCGAGTCAGGTATACAATTGTTTTTCCTTTTCTGGGCTAGTTGGACACGGGTCGTGTCAATTGACACGGCCGAGTTAGGTGGACAGAGAGTTTTCTAAGAATTAGAGCAGGTATGACACGGCCGTGTCAGTTGACACGGGCCGTATCGATCGGGAGGTATAAAAACACGACACGACCGACTGCCACTATTCATCTTCTTCCCCAAATCTTATTTTCTCCCCTTCTTACCCAATCCTAAACCCTACCTCCCATACCCTAAAAATTAATCAAAATCAAAGATAAATTGTACTAAATCAAGCATAAGAACAAGGCCCTGATCATTAATTCACAATCTAAGAGCTTCAAAACATTAAGAATCGGACGAAAGCATCCATATCTTTCCACGAACAACATTACTACAAAAATAAAAAAATAAATAATAGTTAACAAACAAAATAGTTCTAACATTTCTTTGCAAAACAATAAAATTTACCCGCAAATCCTCATTAATAAATTTCATCCAATCAGACGCATTTCCATTTAGATTTTGGTCACGAAATTGCCTGCATTTCAATTTAAAAAAAATTATCTAACCGAACTACCCTCTCTACCACCAAGATTTTTTCGGGATCTCCCAGACATCCCTCCATATTTGGAATGCAATTGGCATCTAACAACTGCTCAAACCACAATATACTTTCATGACCCTACTTAAAAGGCAGTAATGCCTTGGATGCTTCAAATGCATATCCACTATCCCAAAACCTAATGAAAGAAACTTCACTCTTCAAATTAGAATCATCTCCATGGTATTCATTAACCATTTTTTTTCTTTACAGTTTTCAACTGATGTACGATTCTCTATATGTCCTCATCTATCGTACATTCCTTCTATTTATAGAGGACCTAGCCAATCAGGAGGATGACAGCTGAGAAATATTTGGGATGCCTCCAAAACACCTGTCATGAATAAGGAAACGTTTCAAGGACGCGTGGCAGCATCTAAGGGGACTTTGGGAAGAGACGGGACAGGTCGCCAGAACTCTCTTGTGTGCCTATTCCGTACGCCTTTGGTGATGGTTATCCGTGTCGGGTCGACTCGGGTCTATCATCGGGTTGGACTTTCATCTCCTGTTGCTCTGCCCGGTCATGATTTACTTGAGTTATGGAACCTGACCGGCCCATCTCTTGGTCGAACCTTTGTTCCTGTGATTTCCTCGATTCGGGTGGACCAGTTGGGCTGAGCTAATAGGGGATGGGTGAGTGGATGCCAGAGCGGATCAGCTATCATCGAGGGTCCCCAAACCTAGAGCCTTGCAGAGTTTGTCGGGTCTGGGGTCGATGTGTTTCTGGGCCGAGTCGGGTTTTCGGGGAGGCTCTGCAGAGGTGAGTCGAATCCCGACGGGCAGTTGTTGTGAATTTTGAAAGAGCGCGTTTCCGCAAAAGGTGTGCCGGTTCGAATTCAAATTTGAATATATAATGATGATCAGGGACACTTGACATGATCTGATATAGCGATGCCGCACACGCGTCCTTAAATTGTGCGACGGTTCGCCTCGAACCGAAGCGACCACGTAATAGGCAATTAATGCTGTCATTTCCCTTATAAATAAGGGTTGTCTTCTTCTTCTTATTCTTCTTCTTCTTCTTCTTCTTTTTTCTTCGTCATTTGTAAAGTTTTGCAGAGAGGAAGAAAGTGCAGTTGTTTTCGGCGAATATTAGAAGACGGTGAGTTTTTCTTCTTTCTGACAAGTAACTTTAAATTAATCAACCAAGTCTGGAGATAAGATTTCGGACGTCGGGTATTGAGCAAGAAGAGCAGGATACTGAACGACGGGACAAGTAAGGTGTTCTAGTAATTAAGTTCAGCATGGTGGTGAAGCGATGAGGGGAGATTAGGGGCGGTGGCGGGTGTTTTTGGTGAAGTGGTGTGTGGGTTGAAGAATAGTAGAAAAGGCCTTCCCTGGGTTATCATCAGGTCGGTGCTCTTGTCTTTTTTGTTTTTGACAAATGATATATGTAGCTCTAATTGTACCGAATTCTATATTATTTGTAACTTCAATGCATTGAAAATAAGTCATTAATATTTTTTAAAGTTTCAATATATTGAAACTACAAACAAAGTAGAATTTAGAGTAATTAACATAGACTTCGATGTAATTAATACACGTATTAATGCTTATATACAACCCTTAGTGCTGCATATATCCAAACCTTTGTTTTTCTTATCATTTTAATAGTAAATAGACATTTGAATATATATATATATATATATGGATTAGTTATGGTAGAAACCCCATTAATGGTGAAATCTACAAAACAATCTATATTTGTTGCATTATTAAGTAATTTCATTGTATATTTGTTATTATTTGTTGCATCATGCTGGTCGCTAGTATATGCTACAATAATGCAATAAAAAATATATAAATACATATAATCCTGCTCATCTACAACCGTTAGATCACTAATATCAATGGCCTACAAAAGTTTCTAGATTTCACCAGATAATTGGTTTTCATATGATATATTTCCTATATATATAGTTAACCGCTTCTTCAAATTTTCTACCAAATTAATCAAACCGCTAAAATGTCAAACAAAATAACTAGTTCCAGTTCGGTTCGGTTTGATTTTACGGTTCTCGGTTACAAAATTCCACCCGTAGCATTAGATCCAAATTAAAATTCAAAATTTCCACTAATACTCTTAATAATTAAGAAAATGAATCCATATTCCTCAAAACTACTCGTGACGGTCTATCGGTCGACGACGACCAATTGCTACTCATGTAGGTTGGTTGTCGGCCGGTTACCACTACCGGATACAAAATATGGTATGCATCAATCGGGTGAACATGGGTCGATTTTTGCATAAAATCGAACCGAAAATGAAAATTTTGATTGTTCGATTCTTAAAACCACAATCGAATCAAATCAATTGGTTTCGGTACTAAATTGATTTATTTTCGGGGTTTTGGTTTTTATATTTTTAATTTTTTAAAAGATATAAACTCACTACCAAAATTCACACTTTAGCCGACGACTTTAAGTGGTCGGCTTCGTCGGCTAATCACGCCAGTCGTCGGCTAAAAAACCATCGGCCGATATCCGTCGGCCAAGGTTTAGCCGACGACTTTTTTGGTAGTCGTCGGCTAAAGTTGAAAGTTTAGCCGACCACTACAACAAGGTCGTCGGCTAAAACCTGTTGGAAAAAAAAAAAAACTTTAGCCGACGACCGTTAAAAGTCGGTCGGCTAAAACCTGATTATTAAAAAAAAAAAAAAAACTTTACCCGACCACTGCAGCGAGGTCGTCGGCTAAAACCTGTTGTAAAAAAAAAAAAAACTTTAGCCGACGACCTTTAAAAGACGGACGGCGAAAACCTGATTATTAAAAAATAAAAAAAAACTTTAGCCGACCACTACAGGAAGGTTGTCGGCTAAAACCTGTTGAAAAAAAACACTTTTACCGACCGACTTTTACAAGTCGGTCGGCTAAAACCTGATTATTAAAAAAATAAAAAAAAAAACTTTAGCCGACGACCTGTTTTAAAAAAAATACACTTTAGCCGACGATCTTTTTAGATGTCGTCGGCTAAAACCTTTTTTAAAAAAAAAAATTAATTCAAATTTTGGTATATGAAAGACTCATGTTACCAAAAGGGTTGAAACCATCAGATGCAATCCCGGGCCTCACATTTCGGATATCTGTAGAAAAATTCGGATACTCCCTATCTATATGCTTCCACGCCTCTCCATCCGAAGGGTGTATCATAGTATCCCTGTCATTAGTGCGCGGCTCGGCATGCCATCTCATTGCTTTTGCCGTGTGAGGAGACATAAAAAGTCGTTCCAACCTGTCCTTCAGTGGAAAATACCAAAGTACCTTCACCGGTTTCTCTTTTCCAGAAGGAGTGATCCTATATCTCTCTGTATCACATACAGGACATCTCGTGAGGTCTTCATTAGGATGCCCCCAGAATAGAACACAATCATACATGCAGACGTGGATCTTAATGTAGGAAAGACCAAGATCTTTCAAAATTCATCTCATTTTTGTATATGTATTAGGAAGATGGTGACCCTGTGGAAGCATATTACTCGTAAGCTCCAAGTAATCATCTACAGACTTGATGTATGATCTGTTTTCCACCTTTAATCTCATCGTTTCCATGACACAATCAAGAACAGTCATCTTACACCCTGGGTATAGAGGGGTCTGTTGGAGTTGAATTAGCTTGTTGTACCTGTCAAGCCCAGCAGTATTGCAAGGCAACGGTCTACGGGGTCGTGGGATTGGCTCAGCTGGTACAAACGTCTCGGAAAAACCAAACACATCATCAATCAACCTCCTCTTCGGATCGGTGAACCCGTCGTTACTACTAAATTGTCCGTGATCATACGGAATAACAGAATTCAGTGTTTCACAGTGGTATATCCAACATGTATATTTACTCCAAAAACCATTCTTCTTTAGGTGTTCCCAGACCTCATCAAATGGAAAACGAAACATATCACTGCGACATCTACATTTATTACACGGACAGTAGTGCAACGTATTACCACTGTCGTACTCTTTTACAAATCTCATAAACTGCTTCATCCCATTCATTACACTTGGATCCCATTTTCGTAACCCAATCCAACTCTTGTCCATCCTGAAAATGTATAAATTTTCCAATATTAATCCAATTAACTAATATTGTTCAAATTATAAATGAAATCACAACAAACAATTGATCATAATGATTATCATCATAAAACTTAATCGTTATACATAAAAGCTTTCGAATGTACAACATGAATAATACAAAGTTTCGAAATCACAATAAAAAATACAATAAAATACGTACCTTAATCGAAATGGTGATTATAACAACCGGTAGAAACTTTCGTCACAACTCAAAGTAGCAACTCACAAGTTTTTTTCGGGAATAACTGACAGGATCGGGAATAGAAATATGCTCTTTAGCGGGTAGAGGGGCAAGATTGGGTTGGTGTTCCGTGAATTATATATAATTTTCACTTGGAGGTTTAGCCGACGACTTGATCTAGGTCGTCGGCTAAACCCCATTTTTTTTCGAAAGGCTTTAGCCGACGGCCTAGATCTTGTCGTCGGCTAAAATGTGATTTTTTTTTTTGGAAAGGGTTTTAGCCGACGACTTGATCTAGGTCGTCGGATAAAATCTTTTTTTTTTTGGGAAAAGGTTTAGCCGACGACCCAGATCAAGTCGTCGGCTAAAACGGTTTTTTTTTTTTCGTCGACTAAAGCCTTTCGAGGTCGTCGGCTAAACATCTTTACTATAGCCGACGACTATGTTGTACTTTAGCCGACTACCTAGATCAAGTCGTCGGATAAAACTGTTTAGCCGACGGCATCCCGAGTCGTCGGCTAAAGTGCAAAGTTTAGCCGACGACACTTTTAAGTCGTCGGCCGTTTTTTTCGGGTCGTCGGCTAAAGTCCTTTTTTTAGTAGTGACTAGACTAATTTATATCTCTCCAAAAAAAAAAAATCATGGAAACATGAAATCCAGAAAAATATCAAATACATTAGACTCATTTAAAAATACAAACAATTTAATTAGTAACTAAAAAAATTATAATTTTAAAAACAATAAATGAAAATATTTTGGTATTGAATTTCTCTTTGGTTCGCTCAAATAATATTCATTACTTTCATATTCATCTTCTTTCACTTTTATATTATCACCGGACAGTTATACATTCATCACATGTAAGATGAATTTGTAACGAAATATGCATATGATGCGCGATGAATATGAGATGAACTCAGTTTCATATTTATCACTCTATTACTACAAATTTATTTAATTTCATGACGCATCATGAACATGGTTGGATGATATAGATTAATCACAGAACTTGTATCTTGCGCTCAAGAGCACCTAGCAAGGTGCTCACCTTGATATAAACATATACACTTATCGTATTTATATTATTTTTGTTATATTTATATATCGCTCTAAATATGATAAGAATAACATAAATCCGAATTATTCTACTAACCCAATTCAAAATATAATAATCCGAAAATTTAGGCAGTGAACCTGAACTAATGCTCTGTTCTTTTGGACTGAATGAATCTGAACTGAACTGAACTGAACTGAAATATATATTAAGGATAAATAATAGTAATAATAATAATAATGGTAAATAATAATAATAATAATAGTAATCAACAACAACAACGATAATAATAATATTATTAGTAATAATAATAATAATAATAATAATTAAGATTAATAATAAGAAGAAGAAGAACTAAATGAATCGATCTGAATGGGCGCAGCGAATCGCACGAAAAATGAAAAATAAGTCCAAGACCTAACTCATAAAAGTGTAAAAGAGGGTTATAAAAGTCATTTCAAGCTAGTCTGTTCCGTTTCCATCTCCTTCCATTCCCTACTGGCCTACTCTCGCGGAATACCTAATTAAAAATCCCGTCATCATGACCGTTGGATTCAAATTTCAAAAAAGCCCCCCTTCCCCATATCCCCCCCCCCCCCCCCCCCCCCCTTACTTCCTCTTCCAAGTTTCAGTTCTCAATCGAGAAAAACCAAGACCAATATTCCACCCCCCACCCGAAAATAAATAAATATATAAGATCTCAAGGAGACCCAAACTAAACGAAGACGCCTCCATGAAAACAGTGATGCTCACCCCGAATTCCTCCATAAAATCCTCCACCACAATAGACGCCAACCCGTCAGAAACGCGAGACAGCTTTTACTTTCCGGGATGCAAAAAAGACGCGAACTGTAACTGCGAGATATGCATCGCGAGCATAAACGCGACTCTTGATCTGATGCCGCAGAGCATCCATAGAAGCTCACTCACGAAACTCTCGGTTTCGAGGCCCGCAATCCGCAGAAGCCCTGTTCACTTCCCATCATCGGTTGATCCTTCTACGCCAAAACCGATCCCTCGAATTAGGCCTATGAGTTTATCCCCGCCTTCAAGTTCGGATGAAAGTTCGAGTTCTCAGGAGGAGGTGAAGACGAGAAAGAGGGATTTGGGATGTGGGGTTTCTGTGCTTAGGTTTATTTTGGGCTTGATTTTGGTTTGTGGCGCCGATTATGGGGTTTCTTGGATGGTTCCTAGGGTTTTGAAGCCTAGATTGTGTACGGATTTGGTGATGGATTTGGGCGAGAATTCAAAGGATATTGAGGGCTTGAATAGAAAGTTTATGTTCTTGAAAAAAAAGTTAGAAGGATTTGTTGGGGAAAATGTTTCAGGTTGTGGCTCTGTTGATTCTGTGTGGAAAATCAATCAGGTTTATTTTTTGAACCTTAAGTCTCATGATTCTTCTTATCAGTTTATGAACTTGACCTACTTTTTCATATTTTTTTTTCTTCGTTATGGAGGAAATTATGAATGCGCATGGAGTTGGTTTTGATGAATCTTGTGTTATATTTGTGATTTTTTGAGGAAACTTAGATGAGTTTCTGAACATTGAAGGTGTTTTTAATCTTGATTTAGGTTTTAGGATAGCTATTAATCGTCTTAGACGTGGCTCTTCATGTGTGGATATATATATGTGTGACTGAGTTTGTGTTATGAGTGTGTCAGATTATCACGACACCAGTTCGAGCCAAGTCGCTCATGCACTGTCAGGACAACAAGTTGGCAAGTCGTTCGACTAGTCGTGTCAAGTCGACAAGTAGATTTAATACATTAATATAATTAAATACATAACAATTTCATAGTTTTCATCAAAAACTGATATAAAGTTCAAATTCAACAAATATCCATAAACAAATTCAGATATATATGTTTGACTGAATTTGTGTTATGAGTGTGTCAGATTATCACGACACCAGTTCGAGCCAAGTCGCTCATGCATTGTCAGCAACAAGTTGGCAAGTCGTTCGACTAGTCGTGTCAAGTCGACAAGCAGATTTAATACATTAATATAATTAAATACATAACAATTTCATAGTTTTCATCAAAAACTGATATAAAGTTCAAATTTAACAAATATCCATAAACAAGATGGAAAAACGCCTATATTTTTATATGCTTTAACCATTTCCAATTTCAAATCTAGTTTACGAGTCGGTTTCTGTGTAAAAATATGGGTTTCCTGTCGGGACTCGCGCTAAAAAAAATTGCCATCTAAACTCAATAAGTCGTCCAGCGACTTCTTTCAAAACCCGACAGGATGACTTGTCATCGACTAGTCAACGACTTGATAACCATGTGAGTGTGAATTGGATTTTATAAGATCTCTAGTTTCAGTTAGTGAATTTTAAAGGAAAATTGGATGAGTTTATCAAACATTGAATGTTCTTAAAATGTGTAATTTGGGGGTTTTAGGATGAATCGTCGGTCTGAACTCGACCTTTTTCGAGTTAAGTCTCTTTGTTTCTCTTATGAATCATGAAAGAAAGCCATATCAGTTTATCTCCATATTTCAAGTGTTTTAAAACTATTGATTTCTGTTTTAGGACGGTTTATTGCTCAAGTCACGATGCATTGTGTACAAATCGATGTCGGAGGAAGTAAGCATTTGGGGATGGCCATTGCAAACTGCCGGATTACTCACGGCCGATCACTCCTCTCGATCGTTCAGCATTTTATCGGGACGAGTTACTGAGGTGACTCAGTTTTATACTCTGCATTGTCAGTTGTATCATGGGTTCCAATTCCATTATTTTTCTTGATTTATCATTCTATGCATATTTATTTATTTATTTATTTTTCGCAGTGGTCCAATGGGGAACCGGGTTATTTTGTTCGGATGGCGAATAGTTCGTGGACACAAGGAAAATGGAATTCATCGGTCGTGCGTCTTGATCCCAATACGTGGATCTTGGAGTACAAGCATGGATATCTTCTGGAAAACTCTAAACTTATTTCCACTGCATTGGATTTCTTGAAGTTGAGAATAACAAGAAAGTTTGGAAAGTTGAAGCAAGAATTCTGGCTGCCACCGGCATTTACAAGCCGATATTCTGATCTTACACGACCTGGAATCCCGACCCCTACTTAAGGAGGTCTCATGAGAAAGCGTTCGTCCGATTTTCGTTGATGTCTAGGAATTTGAATTTAGGTGCAGCATTTTTTTGTTTGTGTTTCTTTTGCTCTTGATAGTAAATTGTACAAAATGATAATTGCTTTTGGATGAAATTCTATTTTTACTCCCAAAAATATGTGCATTTTTATTGTGCTTGTTTTTATTGTTTACTTATTTATTTTATAAAAGAAGGTGAAATAATTTTTATTGAAATCTATTTCGGTAAATTATTTCACAAATTTTTTCTTTTAAACATGAAATCTTGAGAATCACACCTTTTAATGAATCCAATAATATTCCCATTTGCACCGTCCAAGCAAACTTCTTATTCCTTTATCCAGGCTTTTCTTTTATTTGGTTCTGATAATTATTCCTTTATTCTTTCAACACCACCATATATATGAAGGCCATGAGGGTGCATACAATGGCCACCAAGAGGAACATCGCTGCAAAGGACGGTCCAGATTTCATCGTGATCTCGCAAGAATGCGAGGGAAAAACGGCGACAAAAAGCTCCGGAAATTGCCTCACTTTTCAGTAGAGTTCTCAAATTACCTCCGGCCACGATGATGTCGTGGGAGGTGACATGAGGGCATATGTGGTGGAGATTCACCCAGGCGTGATCAAGATCGTTGTTCAGAATTATGATCACCGCAAGCTCAGAGGTCGTGTAGACTTGTTGTTGGACAAATTGGAGGTCGACACGTGGCGGTTTAGGCTGCCGTCTTCGGCCCGGTCCGAGCTTGCCACGGCAGTTTCTGTGGATGGGGAGCTTGTGGTGACCGTGCCGAAGGGCGACGGTGACGGTGGTTCACGACGGGAGTTTGTGGAGCGGGGAGGTGTTTCGGGTGGTGGCAGTAGACATGTTCTTGTGCAGTAGTTCTTCTAATGTCTTTGTTCATATGAATGTGTGCTTCCTTTTGTTGTTGTCCAAAGTTTGAAATGCAATGAAATATGATTGCCTTGTGCATGTGAAAATATAATTTACATACATTCAAATCTTATAAAGGTAACGAATGCACGAGATTCATACTCGATGAAAGAAGGTTGGACATTTCCTTGACCTACAAATCAAACACACTCAACCACACGCACACCAAGTTCCAAAGCAAGGAGGTACAACCACCACACTTAAGCTAAGCTCTTGTTGTAAAAGGTCGGGCATAACATACCGATTTAATATCCGAATTATTACAAACATAATTCATAACAGTTGGGACTCTCCCTAGAAGATGAAATTGTCAGCAAGAATACATTACAAGCATCTAAGTTCCTAGTCATATCTCATTCAGCGTGTCCCTCTGACGAGAGTTTGGTCACATAAGCCACCGACTGGGTTCATACCTCTGCTATCCCGAGTCAACAGTGATCCTCTCTAACTCCCCCGCATGCAAAACGCGACTTTATAAAAACGTAGCTGAATTTGTCTGTCCAAAAAGACAGCTTATTCACGCATTAGTAGAAATAAGAGAGAAATGCAATTTTGGTGCCAATGATTGAGACCCTAACATTTTTTCAATTTTAGTCCAAATATTAAAAAATTAAGCAGAAAAAGTCCCATAAGTGCAACTTTCTTGTAAAAAATGTGAACTTAAAGATTTCTTGCCGTCACCTCATAATCTTGTAGCAATCAGCGCATGAACGAAAACCCAGCAAGTGGAGCAAATTTAGCGAAAATCTCCGTCTCCTGCTTAGCCGCCTCCTGCTTCTTCGACTCCCAAACCGATCTTTCCGAGTTCGCCACCTGGACCTCATTAACAATCTTCGGAACAGAATCAAACACCTTTCTCTGTTTCGAAACAAGATCGACAATGCTTTTCTGGTTCGTCTTGACGACCGCGGCAAGTACCGCTCTACGAGACTGTAGCATGGCAATCTGTTCGTCTATCTCCCTAATGGTAGACGAGGCCGACGCCTCCTCAGCCTGCAAAAGGGCAATTTTGCCCTTGGATGAGATAAACTCATTTTTACGTTGGTTAATGCGCGTTTTCTTGGCCTTGAGCTCCGAAAAGAATTTACTAGCTTGTGCGGTGACTCGCTGGGCGTCCAGATAGTCTTTGCCGGCCGATGGGATTTCTTGAATGAGATTTAGCATCGAGAGTTCTTCTGCGCTTAGATACGGATCGAACTGAAGCTTGGAGGATAAATTCGTAATTTCTGAAAGTTTGTTTGAGTTTACCAAATTCGAGAAACCCATGGCTAGAAGGGAAGAAAGTTCTTGTCGGGCTTTAGTAAAATCGCCTGTTTGTGATCCGAGTTTGGCTGAATTTGGATCTTTCGGGATGGAATCGGATAAAACATCATCAAGGGAATTAAGATAAAATTCAAAATCCTCTTGGGTCATCTCTGCTAGATAATCGGCTAGGGATTTCGAGTCTTGGGGCATTAGACCAAGATCAGATTGGCCCACGGCAGTTTTCACAGGACTAATGGCGATATCCGGTTCGAGTTGCTTGTCATTTTCAGTAGTGGTATTATTTGATATTAAATTATCTGCCGATAATTCATTGGGTGGATTATGGGGTAATTGTATGTCCATTGAGGAGGTTCGGTTGTCGGGAGATGTAAACCGGATGCTCTTTTTAGCGGAGGTTCTTCTTCTCTTGGAACTTCGGCTTCTGGATTCTACTTCATTTAAAGGCGTAGTTCGTCTTGAAGGTCTTTTTCTTTCTGCAATAGAGAAATTCCATGAGAAGAGTCTATCACTAAATTTGGTTTTTTATGAAAATATATTCACACATTTAATAAAAAGGTAATTCTCTACATCAGTGTAATAAGCATAATACTCCCTCCGTATATAATAGGTGTTCTTTTCGCTTTTCGAGGAGGAACTTTAACCGTGAGTAACTCTCTACTCTAATTCCATCATGAAAAAATTATCTAAAAATAATATTATGAGAATATTTTAAGAAAATGAATCTAACGATAGAACTTGAGATTTACCGGTCGGTACAATTCAAAGTTCAATATTGAAAAAGTCAAACAACGGATTAAAGCAATTAAAGCATAAGCATAAGCTTGATAAGTTAAAAATTCCGCACAAACGATTCTTAAAAACGGAAAGTAAAATTGATTTCGGCTTAAAACGAAGCTCAATATATTACAAAAATTCTGGTTTACCCAAAATTGAATAAACCCAAATGGTTACTGACCTTTCCTTATAGTCTTTATCTCAGCCGGGACTTCCCAAGTAAACGAAGCGAAAAATTCGCCAACATCCGCTTCAGGAAATTCAGATTGAAGATAACGTATGACAGAAGTCTTGCTGCCGAGCCATATTTTCCGAGACGGGGTTTTCTGAAGCCTCTTTGGAACAATCAAGAACCGATGAGTATAGTATCCAGACGGGTTGATTTTATTTCCCACTTTCCAAGTCCAAACATCACCAGGATTCGGCCAATCCACAGGAGCATATGGCAATCCTTCTCCTGTTGCCTTAAGCGGGACGGGCGTGAGAGGGCTATCGTCCTTTTTCATCTCGTGGGTCGAGCCGTTGGTATAATCCGAGGAGCAAATCTCCATCAGTCGAAATACTGTGTAGCAGGTCAGTTTAACCACACACTAAGAATATTATTACGGGTTAATTACGAAAAAGTACCCTTGAGGTTTGTCATATTTATCAAAAAAACTCAGCTAACTTCCAAAATAGAGAAATTGATCCTGAGGTTTTATTTTACTTGCATTAGCCCCACTCGTAAGCAAAAAAACATTTCGAAAGCCACTTCACATTTATAATAAAATTGCAGTTAGAGCCATAATCATTATTCACAGAAACCCTTACAGAATAATGCAAATATTGAATCCCAGTACACGGGGATCTATGAACCGATAGTGTGCTGCTAATATGCAATTCAAAATGCAAAACAGACAGCCACCAGAATTTGGAAGTTTCATTTCAACCACCAACCAAATAACAACATATTCTCGGGAAATTATGATATAGGTCCCATTATCTTGTTTTACTCCTACTAAAGATACATTATTCTTGTATTGTATAAAGATTTAATTAGGAAAATTTGAGCTTTTATTCCTCATTTACCAAAATTAGTTTTGACACCAACATCGAAGCAAGCTAAAATCACGTGTCCATGATGCAAATTACGTTTCATTTCTATTTTATTTTATTTTATTTTGGTCCCCACTTAAATAAATGATCTATGTTTGATCAAAAAACAAACACTGGCAAACCAATTTCCAACATTTCATTTCATAAATATCATCATCATCAAAACTGCACCTCAATCCCAACTACATTGGGGTCGATGACATGAAGACTATAGTGTCAATTAACTGTCTAAAATTAGTTAACACTATAAGGAATTCATGCAATAAGCAAAGTGGGAAATTTTACGCGGGATGCACTTCCTGTCGCAACCTTCATCATACAAAAGAGAAATGATATCATGAAACGGCGATGGAATGAGATAATTGCTACAGACATGACACGTTACGTGGCTGATATTGTTAAAATCAACATCGTACATCATTGAACATGACTCATTCCATTTCAAAAATATACATTTAAGAAAACAAAGCATGATGAAATACTGCCAAAGGTGGTTGTGTGTATGTGTGGGTGGGGGTGGGGGAGGAGGTATTTTTTCGCACCAATTATAATTACAAAGGGAAAAAAAACCCTAAAAGACCATCTTCTTACCAATTAAACAAAAGGATCTTATCTAATTGCATGATTCTTTTGTAGTGATCTTTTTAAGATTTCTCGAAGGTTTATTAATTCTATAAAAATACATTTGAATCATATAAAAACATGGATTGGCAGAAGAAAACAAAAAATGTGTACAGCTTCAATTGAACATCATAGAAAAAAAAGCAGAGAACAAAAAAAAATACCACTGAACGAGCTGAGATGGAAGTTTATGTTTGGGAAAATTGAGGTAGCAGACTGAGATTTGAAGGTCGCTTCGACAAAATCGATGATCTCCTAAACCTCTCGCGAATTTTGAACTACATCAATTACAGTTTTCGGACAGTGGGCTGATCGACAGAAGGTGGATTGAGAGTTGAGATGGTGGTGATATCTTACGATCGGAATGATGTGTCGGAGAAGTAAGAACCAAACAACGAGTTGAAATGACATTTTCACCCTTGGAATTAGGAATTTTACCCTTTCACTCAGAAGAAGCGAAATCCTCGCCCTGCGCCCACGGCCGACCCGAAATTGGTGGAGAATTAAATCGTGATAACTACCTAGGTGGGAGCGCGAGCTATCCCGCATTGGAGGATAAAGCTCACACCGTGTACCAAGACTGCGACTGCATCCTTATAGAATCTGCACCCAAAATTCGTTGAAATTTCATGCGGATTTTTACCCTTTCAGACTCATTTATTTGGTGTGAGAGCTGTCAAAAGTAAAAGTTAATTCGGACTCTCGGTATTTTACAAAAAATTTACACCTCGGGGCTCCCGTCCTTATTTTAATTTTAAAGCTTCATAAATAATGTGATTTTTGTTAAAGTAAATACAAACTCCCAACTAGTACAGGAGTTAGGTCTGTTAGAATGTTTCAGAATATGTAATCTCTCCCTATTTAAAGGGACCATATGAATGAGAATATACATCTTCTTCTACCCTAATTCTTATCTTATTTACGTTTACTACAACACGTTATCAACACGTACTCTACCAACAGAGCTAGAAAAATCCGAATAAAAATCAATAAATTTCTGGAAAAAAGGGACCTGGGTCGCAGAAACCCTAGCAGCCGCCTCATATCTGATTCCAGAACTGACTAACCACCGTGAGTTTCATGGCGTAGCCTGCACTAACAGATTCCGCCGATACGGTACACGATAGTAATGTTTTCTTTCATTTGACGCCCTGACCCCCCATCTGATACCTGCTCTCGCCACACGCCCACGCGTGTCTCCACCTTCCCTCACACAGTCCGACAATCGTTGAAGCGACCCGATTTAGCCGTTCGTTCTATTCTGCTATCCATAGTACAAGTAAAATTATCTCGGGGAGTTGAAGTTCTGTGGTTTTGGTTTTCCAAGAATGAGCTCTGAAATTTCTGATCCGGTCGTCGATCGTGTCAAGGTGTCAATGAGCAAAAAGAGTCCCGGAAAAGCTCCACGAAAGATTCATAAAGTTGCTAGGGAGAAGCTGAAACGCGACCACATGAATGAATTATTTTTGGATCTCGACAAAACGCTAGATCTAGATCATATGGACTATGGTAAGGCTTCTATACTAAGGGAGACGATTCGACTGGTCGGAGAATTGGTAAGTCAGGTGGAATGTCTGAAAAATGAGAATGAAGCGCTTCTGTCTGAATCTAGTTACTAAATCCCTTAATTTCATTTAGAGACCATACAAACAGCAATTGGAATGACTACTGCAAATTTCACCAAGTAAATTGAAGGTATGTATTAAGAAACAATCGTCTATTTCGTGCAAGGTACACCATCCTAATAACCTTATTATCTGCTTCATGTCATTTTCATATGGATTATTTGATTTAATTAAATAAATTCTTTTATTAGTTAAATCATGCTTAATTAAATCTAATGAATTACTTAAATAATTGAATTAAAAGTAATTCATGTGAGCTAATTATAATAGCGACATAAGAAACCTACTTGACTGCATAATATGTATATAGTTATATAATGTAGGAATTATATGTTTATATATAATTATATATATAATTTGCATGCATATATATATATATATATATATATATATATATATATATATATATATGACATGCAATTAGGCTACATTCCTAATCTAGTTTAAATGCCTAATTTTTATTGCCTACAATATACGATGATAACGAAATTTCATGTGTATTCCTAAATCGCATCGAAATCATGACCATATCTTGGTTCTAAACAAAATAATCCCATTGTTGAATAATTTATCATGGACGAATTCATGATTATGTGAAACGTATTCGCTTTCTTCTCTTATTTACGAATATGGCTAATACAACTCGTCCGAAATTCAGCATCTTGGACTCAGAAGGACTTGAGTGCTATAGATGAGATTATGATTTTAAGACGTTAGCACCACACTTTCTGTTCATACAGACGACGAACCGTCTTAAAAGGTGAAAGAAAGCGCGCTGATGTTCTTAGGCGAAATCTCGACCCCATATGGTAGGAATATCTTTAGATGAGATTCTCAACGAACTGTGGGATGCCCTTAAGGGCCATTTCGAAAATACTATTTCTCGAGTTGATCGTATAGTGGGATGAAATCCACTTGCTTTATTATAACAAGTCAACAATTTCAATATTGATATGCTCCGCCTAAAGGTGCATCTTATTTTTTTTGTGAAAATAAACTCACAGAAGACGACATGATCCAGAAAAAAAATCTTTCCACTTTCCCTACTTAAGTGCTTATACTAACGAATCAGTATATGCTAGAGTACGATAATGCTAGGCCTGCCGAGACTAAGCAAATTCTAGAGGCTAGTAATGGCAAAATGAAATATGGAAAAAACCCCGACGAATAGGGAACTGGACGTGCGAATCCCAAACCATATGGAATGAAGCTCGCATGGTGGAAAGGGATGTGACAGTCGTAGATGTGGTCGTGGTCAATGAGGCTCTTTCAATGTAATGAGAAGAGACGACACTCCTGGCTCCCAAGAAATGAGTTGACTCCTAATGTGAGATTGCTGTCATTGGTATACGAATTGCCATGCAAGCAATTATTTCACGGCTAACTAGAAGAGATATTAAGATTCCGACGAATAGAAAACTCAATATATAGAGGAAGACGATCATGAAATGACCCCCAATATCACTTTCACGTTTACCGATGACAGTATTGCACCATACGTGCCAAAGTCATAGACACCCCTCGTTTATGACTACTTTTATCGGTATACATTTTGATATTTTTCAGTAATAGTTTGATATATTTTGGTTTCGAATAAGATATTATTGTTGCTTAGGTATACAAGTGATTGAATTTATTCAAAGTATCGAATATTGTTCCTATGCTTATGGTTCATTCAGAGTTCTTAATACTCGTGTTCTCTTTTGGCGAATGAATCGAGGAACACTCGAGTGATAGGCTGATGGTAATAACCTATAACATATTAATGACTATGATGATTGGATCATTCCACTTCATCTAAGGACGCGGCACCCCCGGTTCTTGATGCCTAACGGCATTGTTTTTCAGTCACCGACACTCTATATGCATTGAGAGTGACTAACTCAAACCTTACAAAGCCTCAAGGATATGTTGAAACCATTGTGAGAGTGGAATAGAGTATCTCTATATTACCTCTAGTGAATGCGGTCGAAAGCGCATCTTAGAGAAACTTACGAGTCAATCTAGCGGACTGTACATCATTGCAATTAGGATTGTTGAATCCTATAATGAACTTTGGGACGCTGACTCGTACAGGCTTTGGCATGACCGTTTAGGGCATCCAGGTCATGATCTACACGGACAAACTTTTCTTTCGCGTGCAAAGTAGAAGCGGGCTACGAACCCACATAACGAATTTTGTTGGTGTTCCTCAAGCCACGTCGTCCAAAGCACTGGATACATACGCCCGTTCTAATATTTGACCCTGCCAAATGCACACCGTCTCTTGTGCAAAGCCTGCGCTTTAGCCGAAATAGGAGCGAGACCGTCCTACGCTAAAGATGTGAAAATTCCATTCTTACATAGGATTCAAATAGATATTTGTGGACCAATTCAACCAGAGTGTGGACCATTTAGATGCTTTGTGGTTATGGTTGATGTTTCGATATGCTGGTCCCATGTCGCCCTCTTGTCCACTAAAGATGCTGCTTTTGCAAAGCTTCTAGCACGGATTATCTGTCTAAGGGCTCACCACCCTGACCACCATGTTCGGTCTATAAGACTTGATAATGCTGGAGAGTTCACATCTAAAGTACTTGATGAATAACGCATGTCAATCGGGAGCGACGAAAAGCATCCCATCCCCCACGAGCATACGCAACATGGTCTCGCGAAGGCAACCATCGAATGAATCAGATGGTAGTTCGGGCATTGGTTATGCACACCAATTTGCCTATTCTATCTCCTTCCGAGTTTGATATTTATTTTATTCCTGTTTTTCTTAAAAAAATTTACTTTATCATTTTTGTACAATCATATCAAATAATGACCACACCACTTATTCTCAAACACGGGGTTTTATCAATATTTTTGGTTTTTTAATCTTTACACGAACTTATCATCACTATTCAGATAACTTATCAATCTATCACTATTTTTGGTTTTTTAATCTTTACACGAACTTATCAATAATGCGGGAACGGCGCCGCATGATCGACGGACCAAAACCAAAGAAATCATAGGCACAAGTGAAAAATATGAGAAAAATCCGATTTTGGTCCTTTATAGATGTATGTGTTCGATTTTGGTCATTTATTGATGTTCTGTTCGATTTTGGTTCTTTATAGATGTATGTGTCCGATTTTGGTCCTTTAAATTATAATATTGTCCGATTTTGGTCCTGCGATTGAAGAGGGTCGGCTGGAAAAAGGCATGTGAACTACACTCTCCGGTTGAGGACCAAAATCGGGCAGTATTATAACTTAAATGACCAAAATCAAACAAATGTATACTTAGAGGACTAAAATCGGACAAGCATACTTAAATTGGATGTTCCTTTTTCTTATTTGCATTATGGGCTCTGTTTTTTATGATAAAGTTGAATTCTTGGTCTCAATTGGGGTTGATTATATGAATGGGAAAGAGAAAATAACTAGGTCTGAGACTTTTCGATTTCAGGGAGAAAAATACAGAAATCGGAATCGAACTGCATAGTTTTTTCGTGGTTCGGTTTTGCCAGTTTTTTTTATCCGAACCGCATAGGAACCGAACCGAACCGGAACCGATTTTGTATGGTTCGGACGAAATATATTATATTATATTTTATTTTATTAAAATTATATTATATTATATTAAACATAGTTTTTTCACGGTTTTTTCGGAACTGAACCGCATAGTTTTTATTAATTAAACCGGAACCGAACCGCATAGTTTTTTCACGGTTCGTATATTGAATAATATATTCCGGAACCGAACCGCATAGTTTTTATTAATTAAACCGGAACCGAACCGCATAGTTTTTTCGCGGTTCGTATATTGAATAATATATTCTTATTAAACATAATTAATATAATATAATATAATATAATATAATATAATTTTAATAAAATAAAATATAATATAATATATTCCGTCCGAACCATACAAAATCGGTTCCGGTTCGGTTCGGTTCCTATGCGGTTCGGTTTCGAGTCGGTTCGGATAAAAAAAACTGGCAAAATCGAACCGCGAAAAAACTATGCGGTTCGGTTCCGGTTTCTGTATTTTTCTCTCTGGAACCGAAAAATCTCAGACCTACTTATTTTCTCTTTCCTATTCATATAATTAACCCCAATTAAGACCACGAATTCAATTTTATCATCAAAAAAGAGAACCCATAATACAAATAAAAAAAAAAGGAACATCCAATTTAAGTATGTTTGTCCGATTTTAATCCTCTAAGTATAAAGTCGTTTGATTTTGGTCCTTTAAATTATAATACTCTCCCTAGTTCATCGACCATCGGATTTTTCTCTGAAAAATATCCACAAGCTTCGCTTCCAACTCAGAAGATAATAATGGCAGCAGCAAAAGGAGCTTGTCTCAATCACGTTTCTAGAGAATCCCCTGATATCAAACGCCTCGCCAGATTCTACACAGAGGTTAATAAATTCTCTTTAATCTCACAGCATCAGTTTACTTGATTAAATCTTCCATTCCCTTTATTCTCCTGCACGGAATTATGAGATTGAAATACAAAAATATCAATCTCGTTTTGGGGATCTCTGGAACATTTGTTTTGTTTTTCGGTGCTTCCTTGCTGAAATTGAGTGGAATATTGTGATTTAAACTTGTTAAAATTGATATTTACCGGATGCATCTTTTTTTTCTTTTTATTTTATGGATTTTTGTAAAAAAAGGTATGTGATTCCTGACTGTTCGTAGTAAATTCGAAATTATGAAATACTTGACATAGTATGAGAAGGAGCCTAAATTTTAGTTTTTTTAGTTTTTTTTTTCTTCATTTTTAGGGGTATTTTTCCGTCTATAAGTTCTTTTTTTTTCTTAGATTTTTAGGGTTTTTATTTTTTATTTTAAGTTTTTTAGCGTTTTTAATTATTAGGGTTTCATTTCAAGTTTTTTTGTTTTTTAGTATTGTAGATATTTTGTTGTTTTTTTAGAATTTTCTATTTTTGTTGTAATTTGTTTAATCTAGAGATTTCAGTTCTGGGGACCGATCTCACGGTGAGATGAATCTCACATGAGAGCACTCTTTGAAATTGTGTGCAGTGAAATTAGAAAGGAAAGAGTACAGAAAATATGATCTTTAATTTATCTATTTTTTCTTCTTAATTTTTATATTTTCTTCCCAGATATTTGGTTTCGAACAAGTGGAGAGTCCGGAATTTGATTTTGAGGTGATATGGTTGAAATTGGGTTCATCTATGTATCTTCACCTGATAGAGAGGGACCCCGATTCTAAGCTTCCAGAAGGGCCGTGGAGCTCAGCTTCAGCAGTGGCAGACCCCAAGTATCTTCCCAGAGGACACCATCTCTGTTTTTATGTACCCAATTTCGACTCATTTCTTCAGAGCCTTAAGGTGCATACTCTCTCTCTCTCTCATACTCTCTCTCTCCCCTCCTCCTCCCCCCCCCCCTCTCTCTCTCTCTCTCTCTCTCTGTGTGTGTGTGTGTGTGTGTAAAGCTTAGTTGAGCTTTGTTGATCTGCTGTATGGATTTTGAGTAAGTGGTTGTGTGATTGTAGCTTCTGACATTGTCGAAAATTGCTTATGCAGAAGCTAGTGTCAGACATTCAGTGGGAGCGGAAATTTTAGTTTTTCTATGTTTTTTTTCCGAACATTTTTAGTTTTTTTTTTAAATAGTTTTTTGGTTATTCTATCTTTTGTAGTGTTTTCTATTTTTGGAAATTTCTTAAGTGTTTTTATTTTAAGATTTAGGTTTAAGAGTCGGTCTGACATCAGACCGTCGGACGAGAGTGCCTCTGTGACTAATATCAGTTGGGATATTATTGATGTTGAGGTTTTCGTATGGTTGTGCCTTATTTGTTGGATACATAATAAGGAGTGGGTTGAATTCTAGCTGCTGTATTTAGAAAGTTGAAATTACAATGTGGGTTGAAGTATAGTTGTGACAATATTACATGTATGATTGTATAAGAATTTGACTGGTTTTCCAAATTATAATGTCACATCCCGGGAACAATCTGCTCCTCTCTAGCCTCACGGTTTTTGTTTAGCACGCTTAACTTCAGTTCTTATACCTGTGAAGCCAGTGGACCCCCAAAATGCCTCATGCTAGATGGAAGTGGCCATGCACATGTACGGCGTATCACCCCTCTCTGCTGGTCGACGTGGCATATTACATGTACAATACTCGGGACTGTATTTTTTTTATTTTATGTTTGTGGATTCCCTTTTATAAAATCCTGCCGTGTATTTACGCCACCGTGCGAGCAGTAGCATTGAATCATGTATTTTTTAGCTATATTAATACATTGTATGATTGCATCAAATTCTCACAAAAGATTTCTGATCAGGACAAAGGAATCGAGACACATGAGAAGAGTCTGCCGGATGGGAAGGCGAAACAAGCCTTCTTCTTCGATCCAGATGGTGAGTGAACCGATCTATTCGAAATGCATTTTTGCTGCAAAATCGGATGTTTTTTTCCCGATTTGTCTTGAAATAACCAAATCATCATTCTGAAATGATGGTAGGGAATGGATTGGAGGTATCGAGCCAGAGCCCACCACTGTAAAACAGGCACTTTGATGTCGATCGGATGATATTAGTAGTAGGAGTGTGTGCTAAATAAAATGGTAATGAGTGTGTTTTTATGGTTGTTTTTATCCCCTGTTTTGTGTTCTGGTCACGAGGCACGGCCATGGGTTTCTTGTATGCCAAATAAATAAATAAATCTACATTTTGGGGTTCGATCGAAACAATATGATAATTCATTCACTGCTCCTCCGATGTTCCTTTAATTCGTTTCGTTTTGTTTAGTTCGTATCTTCATGGACTTTAAAACTGCTTAATCAATTTTATGATTCGAGTCGTATTTCGTTGGCAATCGAGTTTGGTAAACCATTTTGATGCTGATAATTCGGAACTTATAAATTTATCAAGGAAACGCCACTCGAATTGTAAAATAGATCGAGCGTTTCGAAGTCCACACAAACAAAATGAGGGACGTTATTATAAATTTCAATGCAAAAACAAAATACATCAATTATAAAAAAATACATCAATTTATATTTTTTTAATGTAGCTAAAGTTTTAATAAAATTTGGGATGGTTTAAATTCTAAACTTGGAATTTGGTAGCCGAATTTTTTTTTGAGAGAAGATATATAGTATAATTATTTTTAAATAATTTAGAGTAGTTGATCCCGTAGCGTTAGGAGCTCCAAGATGCTCGAGCTCCAAATGCTACACGGACTTGAGAATTTAAACCTCGATAAATGAATGTTCGATAAATGAATAACCTCGTTAAATGAATAATTTTCTTTGATCCCAACTCTTTATAATATGTTCAAATTTTTTTTCAATAAATGAATAATTTTATTAAATAAAATATTTTTTTTCGATTCGGATCATATTTATTTATCGAGGTTTACTGTATATTTCTTCAAATCATTTTAAAATTTTGGCTATATCCATCCTTTTGTGCTGCCACGTGTAACGTGGCAGACATGCTGTTCTAATATTACATTGCCACCTTTCGATATGCCAACGCTTCAACAAGTTTGAAGTCTATCGTACTATTTAGATCAAAATCAGTTCACAGCAAATTTAGAGAATACTCCATTAGTTACCGGATAGAAAAAGATATCAACATGAGTCAAGAACAGCCGAGAAAGCCACACGAGTCTGAGGGGCAGCAGCAAGAGGCCGTCAAATACGGCGACGTTTTCCAGGTTTCCGGCGACCTGGCCGACGAGCCGATTGCCCCGGCAGATGCCGCCATGATGCAGTCCGCCGAAACAGCCGTGCTTGGCCAGACCCAGAAGGGCGGCTCCGCTGCCGTCATGCAGGCCGCCGCCTCCCGGAACGAGAGGGCCGGGCTTGTCGGCCACCATGATGCCTCAGATTTTGCGGCCGGCGAAGGTGTGATGGTTGCTGAAACTGATCTTCAGGGAACTCGTACAATCACTGAATCGGTTGCTGGACAGGTTATCATAGTTGATTCTTACTCGTGAAAAAGAAAAAAGAAAAAGTTAATTTGTATATATTTTTATTTTTATTTTAGATTTTTTTTCGTAACATTCTATTTTTTTGTTCATTTTAACATGTTATTTGTTTTTCCTTCTTGTTAACGGAAACTTATTTATCTCGAAATAATTAAAATAATTATATTCATAAACTTTAGATTGAAAGTTTTTTGGCTTCGTTACTTGTATGCATATCAATTTCAATCAGACGTCAAATTGATTATTTTAGTACCTGAAATTAAATTGGTAATTATATAGTGTGATTTTACATTTTGGGTAAAACTGTGCCCAATATGCCGTCCCGATCGGTCATGCTCGCCCTTAAGGCATGCTGTCGCGCGCAGCCTGCTGCACAAATGTTCCTTCGAAAAAAGCATGTCGTCTCAGTACGACCATGTCGATTTCCCACGTCTTCGGGAATCCGGTTGCTTCATCCTTTGGTGGCCATGCCTCCTTGCCATGTTGCTCCCTTAGCAAGTTAGCGAGCCGTCTCATCCGACCATGCCGCACAAAAGTTAGGCTGAACCTCCACATTCAGCTCGGTTTGCTCGTGTACATCCCATTCATACCGGTCGTTGTCCTTCACCCGCACTTCGTGCGGGCCTCTCCGCACAGTTGGCTCGTGTTGGGGCATTACATTAAAAATTCAAACCTTGATTGATTCTAATTATGTACCAGCATCTCCGCACAGTCGGCTCCTGTTGGGGCATCACACTAAATATTCGAACCTCAAGTGATTCTAATTATGTAAAATTAATAAATTGTTGTTTTGATTATTCATCATAATTTTTTTCTCTTGAAAGATTACATTGAGTTAGGTTGTGTTTGGCAATATCAATCCGCTAGCTTATAGTGGATAGTTTATAGTGAATGAGCTATTGATAAGTGTTTACCAATATTAGTTTATAGCAATTTTCTGAAATGCTATTTGAAGTATTCTTTGAGCTTATATTTTATAGTGTTTCATTATTTCTCTCGGTTTTATCTTTTAATTTTAATTAAATCCCTCATCTATCCTCTATAAAATGAATTTTTCTTTCATCTTAAGCATTGATTACAATATCAATTTGCGTAAATTATTTTGTAATATCTACTTATATAATTTTATTTTAATATTTTAAATTTAATGAGCTCGTTCATTCGCAATAAGCTAATTTATACGCTTATCTGTTATCCGCTACATTTTGCCAAATTAGAAGTTACTATTTTAATGTAAATTTTAGTGAATCTCTGCAATATTGTCAGTTCATGTGTGGTAAATTGATATTATTTTTATTTGATGGCTTGGAAAGCTAAATTTATTCATTAATGGAATCAAATATGTTAAATATAGATATTAATATATAAATTTTGAATATAATTTTTTTTATTTTATCTTTATATAACATTATTACAGAGTAGATTTTATAGTTGATTATATTAGTTGGTCACTTTATTTATTTATATGTAGTTATCATTTTATTTTCATGTTTATATTACTTTGTTAATAATTTCAGTTACATATACATAGAATATGTTGTGAAATAATCTCTAATTTATATATATATATATATATATATATATATTGATAATAAATAGTTGATAATAAATAGTGAAATTTCCTATAGCTTACATATGTAGATCACTATTAAAGTTCGGATCTTTCCGTAAAAGTTGGTTTAATTCGATTTGAATGATTTAGTAAATATATTCGATATTATATTTTGACGATATTTGTGATCTGAATTATCATTATTAATTCATACATTTGCCATAGTAATTATACACGTAATTATACACGTCTTATCATAATTATACATGCTTACATAATTATGAATACCATATGTTTCAACAATTTATGCATTTTGTAGAGATTTGATAAATAAATAGTAAATAAATATTATCCATTTTTAGAATTAGTTTCTGTGCGGGAAACGAAAATATTACTATTATTTTTGTTTAATAAACTATTAATTTATTTATATAATGCGTTGCTTATAAGACCAGAACGATAAGTGCTTTGTTATAATCTTTCAATGTGTGACAGCACAGGTTGTGGGGCAGTACGCACAGGCTAAACCGATGACGGCAACAGAAGTCCATCAGGCCAAGGTAACTATAGGAGAAGCTCTCGAAGCCTCGGCCCGAACGGCCGGACATAAGCCCGTGGACCACAGAGATGCCGCCGCAATCATGGCGGCCGAATGCCGAGCATCTGGTTCCAATCTCATATCTCCGGGCGGGCTTGCCGCTACGGCTCAATCCGCGGCTGCCTATAACGAGGGTTTGATCGGAGACGGAGGCAAAGTGAAGCTCGCCGATATCTTAACAGTAATTATTTAATTAGCATGTCCTCTGAGATCAGCAAAGGCAAATTACTCTGCAGTGTTTTTTAATTAATTAATTGATTCAAAAATATTTTTGAATTCTAGGGGGCTAGAGCGAAATTGCCCGCAGATAGGGCGGCTACAAGGGAAGACGCGGAGGGGATTATGGCTGCGGAGCTAAGGAATGGTCCGAACCTGGAGGTGTGCCCTGGCGGAGTGGCAGCTTCGGTGGCGGAGGCTGTGAGGACGAATGAGAAGGGGCCCATATGAATGAAAGCCTGCATGTTACAAAAGGAAGAAAAGAGGTTCTGTATATTATCATGTATGAATATGGGTAAATTAATAGAGTATCAAGATAAAATGTTCCAAGACATATTCCGGACCTTACGTTTGTAACATATATGTACGTCGTGTGTGCTCTGTTCGTGGCATGCACCGAGTATTGTCACCAGCCGACTAACATGGGGGCAAATTATGTCGTGAACTATAGGGTATATTTTGCATTTTGGATTACGGTTGAAAACATAAAGCGCATCGTCTCGTGAATAGGGAGACTATTGTGGACTCCGGTGTAAAAACGCACCGGTTCGTTGGCTGGGAGAATAAAACACACATTTCTATCATGAGTCATGTCTATGCAAGTTATATTATTACTTTGGCATTGAAGTCCAAGTAGTGTTCCGAAGAAGTAGCACCACTATATTTTATGGGAGTGTTCAACAAAAGTTATAAAATATAGCTTCAAAGTATTTATTTATTTTGCTATTTTAATGGTTAGTTTTTTTCTTGAATATTTATACTAAACATCTTTTTGGCAACTAGTATGCGACAGCTAACAATTACGGACCGTTAAAAAAAAGTAGCTTGACAATCTCCATCTTTCATCTAGTCGAGTATTATTTTTTACAAATTTCTTTTTCCTTATGAATTTTTTAATTTTTTGGGTTCACAAGTTTAATTGTCGATTAGTTTTTTCTTTTTAATTTAATATTTGTCCTTAATTTATTTTTAGACAAAAATAACTAAAATCTATCAATAAATTGACACACGATCAATGGGCCAAGGAAATGGGCTGCTCCAATCTTTTTAACTCTAAGTTTATTATTTATTTGTTATTATAACTAAACATTTGTTTCGGGATATTTATTTTTTGTTGGTGTCTTGCCTAATACTGTTTGTAGGAAGATGTATAAATAAAAGGTTTTATATGTCTAGTATCCATGAGGTGTCTTACCTTATCTATCAATTTTATGCATGGCAAGCATTTTAGTAAATCTAATGGGCCTTAATATATAATGAAAAAGCAGGCCATTGGTTACAGCCCATTTAAACCGAAAACCCATAACACAAAATTTGCTGTTTTTTTTTTTTCCAACTTTCATCAGGTTTCTTCTTCTTCTTCTCTTTCAATTACACACAAAAACATCAGAAATGGCACTTTCCTTTTCACAATTCCCATTCTGCCCCTCAAAAGTTCGCTCCGTAAGAACCACCTTCCCCATCTCACCAAAATTCATACCGAATTCCACCAAACGCCCCACAATATTTGCACCCAAGCCCCTCAAAATCGCCACTATCACAAAAGCCTCCCAAGAAGAAGATAATAACACCACCACCGCCACCACCAGTGAAAAAGTAGAAATTCAACCCAAGAAATCCGGGAACGAAGAAATTACAGAATTGGCAATGGAAATCAAGAAGGCAATGAAGGAAAGGGGGCGAAAAGAGGAGGTGGGCTTCTTGAGTGGGGTGGCCAAGGAAATGAGAGAAATTGAGTGGCCTTCTTTTAATAAAGTCTTGGGGACGACAGGTGTCGTGTTGGGTGTGATTGCAGGGTCCAGTGTCGTTTTGCTCACTGTTAATGCCGTTTTCGCTGAGCTCTCGGATAGGGTTTTTGCTGGGAAGGGCGTTCAAGATTTTTTTGGCTGATTAAGAAGATGACCTGAGGATTCTGGTGAGGGAGGGTGCACTGTTTTACTATGGTCATTCCATGTGAGATTATTTAATTATATTTGTATTTTTTTCTTTTTCTTTTTTAATTTTAGTTTTGTGTTCTTTTTTTTTTATTTTTTATTTTTAGATATTGTTGCTCTTGGTTATGCCTTGTTGAAAAATTGTGATGGTTTGGTCATTTCATTTTATAATGTGATTTATATATTGTGCTTTTATTTATTAAAATATTCGTTTTAATTTCTCATTACTGAATTGAAAATAAAAAAGAAAAAGAAAAGGTAATTAGTAATTGAACAATAAAAAAGTGAAACGGGTCTGGATTAGAATAGAGAAGAATAAGAAGAGAGGCTGCCGTATCCGTAATTCCGAATTTTCGATAATGTATAGGTATGAATTTTATTGTACCGAAAATTTTATTTTCGATATAATACAGTATACTACCACCAGTAGTCATATTGGCTTATGATGGAGAGTGAGGTGGACTTCATTTACCGGCTAAGAAAGCCTGTGTGACATTGCCGTCGGAGCAGGACCAATTTCGAAACTCATGTGAGAAGCATGTGCTAATTTTGTTTTTCAAATTTTTTACCAGAAAGGACCATTTCCAATGACAAAAGATTTAACATTCACAAATTAAAAAGAAAAAAGGATCAAAATTAGATCTTACAAATCGTTCGTGTCGTGTACTTTCGTGTCTCGTATACCAAAAGGCTAGATTCATACACGACACGAAATGATTCGTGTCCTGTCGTGTACCGCGCAGATTCGTGTCGTGTTTTCGTATCAAGCACATAATATAAAATAAATATTAAAATATTATAATATTATTTTATAGGTTTTAGTAGACGAAACAAATTGAATGAGAAAGAAACATGAATGTTTAGACGAAATTTATGAAAATTCACATTATATTTTCAAATTTTAAAGTTTAATACAAATAGAATTCATAAAATGTATATATTTATAAAATTAAATATAAAATTCTAAATAATGTTATATATATATATACATATATATATATATATTATTTATTTATTTATTTCGTGTGCCTCGTATCGTGTCGTGTACCCAAAGAATTTGGTGTGTTTTCGCACAAACACTAAATTTTCGTGTCTTTTCGTATCTTGTTTTCGTGTCGTGCGGTAAATTATCGGATGTAACCAAAATTGAATCCTGGACCATTTCCATTTTTTCTCAAACATCTTATTTATCTAAATAGGTCAATAAATTCATTAATTTATTTTTAAATATACAATCTTCGATAAAGGGAAGAAATGAAAATTGAACACAAGTGCCATCAAGGATTTCTTAAACAATACCCCTTATGACCCGCTTAAACCTGACACATGGTGAAATTTTGATATATTCTAGGTAATTGACGGTATGTAATAGATTGGTAAGTTGTGTAAGAAGTGATACCCGAGAACCTACGAGGTCCAAAAAATCAAAAAGCCCAGCCCCGAGTATTTTGACAGCTCGAAAGGCCATATGCCCATATTCAAGAAAACAAACAGGAAAAAACTAAAAAATAAAAAGAAAACTGCATCAGATTGTTCATAGAAATTGATAAAGATTTGACATAAGGAAAGCGGAAAGCTCAATTCAAACTATGAATTAGATCAACAAAAACAAAGCCCGCATCGGAACGACGAGACACACAACTGTCATAACTTCAACATTTATTTCATCGAGAAACGAGTGTTACCGGAGTTGAATCCTTAAAAAAAATAGACGGTTCTCGGTCACAGCTCAAAGGTCATGTGCTCGGCCTCTTGCCTAACCGAGTCAAAGAGTACAGATGAAAGATATCTCTCGCCAAAGCTAGGGAAAACAACCTGCAGTCAAGTCCATCAAATGATTAACAATTTTTTTAATACAAGGGAAATATGGGATGGGGGGAGTCGAACCCGTGACCAATGGTCTCCCCGCGGTTCAAATAATTAACAAATTAAAATTACATTGCAAAATAATTTTACGGATATTCGGGATTAAAATTATATTCACCACAGAACTTTTTCACTCAACCAGACTTGGGGATTGTTTGCAAATTCTAAGAAACAATGATCCTCAACTTTTAAGTGCATAACATGAGTAATCTTTTTTTCCAGTTACAAGTTAAAAGCTCGGAATCACTTCTTTTACATCACATAATTCCCTTACTACAAAGGAAGATTTGTCGAATTAGTATAAAATGAACTCGACATAAAGAAAACAAGACGAGCTCCCAATAAACCTTATTAACCATAATATTACGCCCTACACCAAGATGGTGAATACTGATGTGTGATAGTAGAAAGGTCCTAACTGATTCTGTTAAGAAATTACGTCTTTAGGGTCGGTGATTTCATTTTACAAGCGACTTCCCCTCGGGAAACTAGACTGCTTCGTTTTCTTCTAAAGCTTCATTTTGTAATTAACCCTTTTATCAATGATGATATAAAATAGTAGACAGACTTACAACAATGAGTTTTCCAGCATTCTCAGGCCGCTTTGCGATCTTAATTGCAGCAGCTGCTGCTGCACCAGATGATATTCCCACCTGCACCACCACATTATTACAGCTTTTTTTAGATTTCTTTTGACGAAAGAATATGTGGTTTAAAATCAACAAATATATTTTATTTATTTTTTTTGGCATCTGACCGACCAAGGGCGCATAGAGTTAATAACTTACCAGTAAACCCTCTTTCAATGCAAGAAGCTTTGCGGTCTCTATGGCCTCGCCACTTGAAACCTAAAAATATTCAAGAGTTAAATAATATTAAAAAAATTGACAGAATTCAAGAACGAAAAATTTTGTTGAATACTGCCCATGCGGACAGATGAATACACCTAAGCCTGACCTGAACAACTTCGTCGATGAGATTAACATCTAAAACACCAGGGATAAAACCAGCACCAATTCCTTGGATCTTATGAGGACCTTGAACATTATATCAAAGATCATTACCGGTTCATATAGCTGTCTTAACAAATAATCAGACACAATACAGACATAAAAGCGAGAAATATATCACGATACACAAGTATCAATCGGTTACACTCAGTGTTTTAAAAGGCGGAACGAGGCGCGCCTCAAGGCGCCACCTCGAGGCGAGGCGCCAGGAAAACGTCCCGAGGCGCGTTTTCAAGACCTAAAAAGAAGGCGGACGCCTTCTCCGGTTGAGGCGTATGAAAGGCGTACGCCTTGGAGGCGTACGCTTAGGGAGTTTGAGGCGTTTTGCCTTTTTTTTTTCAAAGTAAATGTAAAAAATATAAAGAGACTTACGGTCAAAGCAAAAAAATATAGAAGACAGGAGGCCTAATTGCTTTCGGCCTACTGAAAAAATCGCGACTTCCAGCGCGATTTCCACCTCCGATTTCCAGCGACCGGCGACTTCCGACCTCCGACCTCCGACCTCCGACCTCCAGCGACCTCCGACCTCCAGCTACCTCCGACGCTCCGACTTCCAGTGACCTCCGCCGCTCCGCCTTCACCGTGCGTTTCCAGCGATCTCCTTTCTTTCTTTTTTATTCTGTTTTTCTGAATTTTTTATATTCTGTTTTTTTTTTTTTAATTCTGTTTTTTTTATCCATCCGCTTTCCGGACGTTGTTTCTTATGCAGCAGGTTTTCTCCTTTCTTTCTTTTTTATTCTGTTTTTTTCTTTTGTTTTAGAGAAATGTTTTTTTTACAGATTTTTTATATTCCGTTTTTTCTGTTCTGTTTTTTTATTCATACGTTTGCCGGATCATTTGTTTCTTATGCAGCAGGGTTTTTTTATTCTGCTTTTTTTTATTATGTTTTACAGGTTTTTGTTCTACAGGTTTTTGTTTTATTCCAAACTTAATTTTGTTTTACAGGTTTTTTTTATTCTGTTATTTTTTTTCCTTGGCTTCTCTTTATATATTGTTTAATTGATGATCATGTAGGAATTGCTAAGTAATTCAAAACATTGCTATTTGGCTATGTTCCTTTTGTTAATGATGAAGCTTCTCTCTCTCTCTCTCTCTCTCTCTCTCTCTATATATATATATATATATATATATATATATAATAAAAACTGAGGCTTACGCCTCGCCTCAATTTTAGAAAACGACTCAAACACGTTGGTTACACTCAGAAAAAAAAAAAACTTCAAACAAAATTTAGTCCTTTTCTTCCGGGGTAGCAAGAATTTTTCCGGGAGGCTAGCAACGATAAAAGGCCTCTATTAAGCTTGACTTGAAAAATCAACAGATCAAAATTACAATTTTCAAAATGAATTAAGGTCATCGACATTCGTACATTGGAGAAGTATACGTATTCGCACCAATATGAAGATAACTGCGTTCTGTAATACGCCCTCAAGACATGATCTTGTCCAAATAGAAAAGTACAAAATAGGGATCATTACAAAAACCACCCATGAGTTTAGCCTAATTACAACAAATCCAGTCATCTTTCGAAATTACAAATACCCCGTTAAAGAGCTACAAACATCCTCTTTTAAAGTTTGTATTTATCTAACAAATACTCCCCTCTCTGAATATGCAACTTGTAAAAGAAAAAAAAAAACACAAGGGCCAATTTGTGTAATTAATCCTATACAATAGTAAGAATTAAAGAATAGCATACTATGTGTAAGCATAAGTCAACATGATGTCGATGGAAATCTCTAAGCATGATATCCAGACAAAACACTTAAACATATTTAATGAACTTACCAGGCTTTCCTCCAGAAAGAACCGGACTTTCAACTGGTTCCACACCATATAGCTAAAAGACAAACAAGACAGGAAAACTAGATTACAGAGCAGCCCTTTTCACTACGTAATATTTATAGCTCAGTATCACAATAAAAAAAATCAACCACAAAATAGCTATTAGTTTTTTTAAGGAAAAAAAGGAGATAAAGAGATAACCTTTATGTCAGGGTTCTGTTCCTTAAGAAACTTCCCAGCACCAGTGATAGTGCCTCCAGTACCAATTCCAGAAATAAATGCACCAATTTTTCCATTCGTTCCTTTCCAAACCTCAGGTCCCGTAGTTTCATAGTGTATCTAAACGAAGATAATGCGTCATTTAATTATTTCCCAATCAGCAATAACATCCCATTATATAAAGGGGATAGTTATAACAGGTTTTGCCAATTACCATAACCCGGAAAAAAAAAAGAGCTGACTTAAAAGTTACAAAAACCACCCTTGAGATTGCATCTTCTTACATTTTGCACTTTTCGTTCTCCACTAACGATATTTGCTGACATCAAATATGTTCATAATAACCCTCAATTTTCTAAATATTGGAAATAATCCCAACCTTTTTCGTCTTAAATCTTACATCTACATCCCTCAATTCTTGAAAATATTACGAATAGCCTGATGAATAATGGCGCTATTCGGAATATCTCCAAAAGTTAAGGTTGTAATCGTAAAATATTGATGACATCAGCATCTTGTATCAGTCCCACGAACAACATGTGCTAAAATCCAAGACAAACGTAACCTCAAGGTTTTTTTATTTTGTAATTTTCAAATTTCCCTGAGTTTTTGTAAATACCCGAAACCTCAAGGGATAGTTTTTGTAATTATAAAAATATAAAGCTTGATTAATTACCTTCGGGTTGGCAGGGTTTTCAAATTGCTGAAGGATGTAAGAATTAGGCGTTTTATCACGTATCTCTTCGGCTTTCTGAACAGCACCTTTCATTCCCTTAGCGGGATCTGTGAGAACCAGCTCAGCACCAAAAGCACGGAGAATAATTTTGCGTTCCAGACTCATAGAAGCTGGCATTGTGATTATGAGCTTGTAGCTTTTAGCTGCTGCCATGAATGCCAAGCCTATTCCGGTGTTGCCACTCGTAGGTTCTATGAGGATAGTCTACAGAAAAACATATTAAGATTTTATCTCGTTGCTGAATATTCATACTAAGCCAAAATCCAGATGAGAATATATTAATCTACCTCTCCAGGTGTGATGAGGCCTTGTGCTTCAGCATCTTTAATCATACTATAACCAATCCTAAACAAAGTAAACCAAATCATAGTTGGAGAAAATATTAATATGGACGATGCACACAACACTAAGGGAGCGTATGCAAACACTTAGGCTTAGGAAGTGATTTCTCGTAGCAAAGGAAAAAAGTAGTTGGGAATCAGAAGTTGGCAGTGTTTGCAAATAGAAGTTAGAAGTTGAATAGTTTATAAGAAAGTGTAGCAAATAAGGGAGTATTTGCAAATGTAACTTGGAAACACTTTTAGCCATAGTTGTTAAAGGCAAAAGGTCCACCAAGGTGATAAGGGCTCCTATGGCCAGAGGCATAAGGTGCAAGGCGAGGTGTGAGCCCGAGAGAAATGAGGCGCACAAAAATATATAAAACTTATAAATACATCATGACAGTTGACAAGAAAATATAACTATTTCCAAAAATTAATAATTAACAAAATTAAAGTGTCGGGACACGTGGACAACAGAAAAGAACTTTAGCAAAGTGTTCTGAAAAAAAAAACTAATAAAGAAGTGCGCCTAGGGGCACCAAGGCGCACATTTTGCTAATGCTTCCCGCCATTGGGATTAAGAAGCGATTTTCATCTTCATTTATGTGCCTCTCGCCTCAGGCGCATCTATCTACGTTGTGCTTCTAGCAGTTAGCTGCTTTTTTCTAGAGAAACAATAGCAGAAGCTATAGTATACCACACACTAAAAGTAAAAAGTAAAAACTTATTTTTACAACTAAAAAAGAAGCATAGAATCACTTCCTATAAGCATTTGCAGAACTCTCCTAAGTTGCATAAGTGGTTTATTTCATGTCTAAAACTCAAACCAGAAACATAATCTGAAAGCTAAAACACCTCACCTCATGCTCTCAAGTTCTTATTTTATACTATGCATAATAAGAAGCAAAAGTTGGCATTTGAAAACACATACACGTCCTTTTATCCATCAAGCTAACAATCGTTTTATACTTTTATTTAAGTGTTTGCAAAAAACTTCCTAAAATAAAAATGTATTTCAGAAAGGTATTATCATAGAACGTAAATAGGAAAAATAAAAATATACTAATCCCCGCGTCCCACTTGAAAATGATACTTTGGTTAAAGTACAATTTTTTTTATTTCAGTCATTTTAACGAAGATAATAAACCATCTATAATTATAAAAATTTCCAATTAACTAATATTGTAATATATATATATAAAGAAAAAACTCTAATTTTAATGAATATATATAAATCTTTAATTAGATATTAAGATTTATTGGACGACAAAAATGTCCAATTTCAAGTGGGGTGGAGGGCGGAGTGATAAATTTTCTCCAAGAAAAGACAGAAATACCTATCCTTGACGCTAGAGCAAGGCTCCATCGATTCCAGCTTGGCGGCGACACGAGCAACACAACCATCAGCAACATTGTTCAAGTATACCAATGGAGTTTTACCGATCAACTGCAACATAAGATACCATTATTTTTTTAAACCCATATTTAAAGGTTGAGAAGAAAGGGAAGATACAAAGAAAATCGAATTTGTGGGTCGAACACCAAGAAATAGACGGCAATCAATTTGCAGAGACTTACTTCAGTAACATCCTTAGCAATTCCAATTTTTTCCGCAGCCATATCTTGTCTATTGATCCTGCAATGGCAATCCCCCAATATCGATGTTTATTGTCTTTCAATTTAAATCTGGAGATTGCAAGAAGAAGAAGAATCTGGAGACTAATTAGAGCGATATAATATCGTTGTATTATATAATGTGGATTATATACGGTATAGATAAAATATTTTCGAGGATTGAGATAATTGTTGTAATTGATCGACAATTACATTGAGGATATTGTGTATCAGATATGTCGAAGTATATCATATGGAAATATTATCGGTTTGAGAACACGTATAAAGGATGTCGAGACGTCAAAGAAGAACAGTTGTAAGTGGCTAAGTGTATTTTATATAGCGTATGCGTACCTTAATTTCCAGACATCATGTATGATAACGTGCAAGCATTACGTACGTTAGAGGTGAGATTAACGTACATAAGATCATATCGGACAAAGATTCAGATAGTGACCGGCACGTAGAGTCGGAGTCAACAAAACTTGACATAGGCTAAGCATAGGGCTAACGTACGTTAATTAAGCTTGTTTACCTATGCAACGAAGGTTTTACGTATGTAATACTCATACCAGTCTAAGAGAATCTAGCGCGTAGTCCCGATTATTTTTGGTGCATGATTAGATGAAGTCAATGGTTCACTGCGTACTTAACAAAAATAAAAAATAATAAGAGCATTGTTTAATAATTGTAAAAGCACTGTAACAATACAATCGACAACAACATGTAAACCTTACTCCCAAAATGATTTGGGGTCGGCTAACATGAATCAAACTTTGAAACCATCAATGATCATTACATAAATAACATAAAAAAAAGAGGGAAAAAAGTAGAGAAAAAAACAAATAAAAAAAAGAGAATGAATGTTTAAAAAAAAAGAAAAAAAGAAAAAATTCTGAAAAATAAATTAAAAGATAACATGAAATAAAAGAAAATATGAATAAAAATACAGATTGAAAAAAAGGAATCAGATTCCATCCACCATCCATATTCTTTCCCGCCACATTTGCCTCTCACTCGCCATACTTTCTCCAATTCCAAGAAACCGCATATCATTTTCAATCATCTTTATCTAAGTTTTCTTGGGTCTTCCTCTACCTTTCACAATATTACTTGTTCCCCAACTTTCTAGCCTCCTCGCTGGGCATCAACATGTCTTCTTCTCACATGACCAAACCATCGTAATCGATTCTTCATTATCTTGTCTTCTATAGACGCAACTCTTACCTTCTCTCTAATCACCTCATTTATGAGCCAATCCTTTTTTGTATGACCACACATTTAACACCCCCAAGACATTCAGGGCATATTACAGCGCCGTGGACCCCACACTGTGGAATCCACCAGGCTAACATACCAAACAAGACATTCGACAACGACAACAATCATCGGTAATACGACAATTCAAATAAGATTACAATCCGACAATAAAATCCAACATTAATCCACTTCCCAAACAGGAACACAGTATTAACAATTTTGTAAAAAGAAGTACTCGAGTACTTAAACCAGTTTTTATAAAACAAAATCCCCAAAACAAGATATCAAAATATTCGACAGATAGAACACCAATAATAAATTTCTGGACAGTATCATGCTCGCCCATCATCCTCATACGGCTCTAGTGCTCGCTTGTCCCCACGATCAGTACCTGAAATACAAAAAGTATTTCCCCCATTTAAGGGTTAGCGACATCTGCTAGTGCAAGTACTTTGCATTTGATCTACGTTCTAATCAGATGAATATATGCGCCAGTCATTTTAGAAAACATTTTATATTAGGAATATTTACGATGTACACACAAAACACATTATCTCAAACAAATCATGATTCAAAGTTAACAGATTGCACGATACTCAAGGCCACCGTACCCAGAGCCCCGTCGGACATCCACAGGTGGCTAACCACGATTCGTGATACGCACACACACGGCAATACGTATCCCTAGAGGCCCGTCGGACCGTCCCTAGGTGAACATACACATATCTCCCCACAACAACCACATATAGCCATAATTCAAATACTAGAACATGTAAACAAATGTAAAGTACTTGCCTTTGTGACATCTTGAAGGATCGGAAGTGAAAAGTGACTACGGATGATCCGAATGGACAACGACGGTTCCTAAGCGAAGAATTAGCATAACTCGGTCCCAACGGACATCGCAATCGAAAGGAATACTCCCAAAACCCCGATTACTAATAACGACAATAGGCGATCAATTGATACGGGCGAGGGTTTACGCAAAATCTCCTGTATCGATAATTCGCGATTAAAATCAAGGAAATTGGATTTGGAATCATTCAACAATCACAATCGGTGAAGAATATCCTAACATACCGGAATAATTCGGTTCCAATTAATAAAACCGGAAAACCCCCAAATCCGTCAAAGTTAGGGTTCTGAGAAATTACCTTGAATTCGGACGATGGAGATGGGTTTAGATGGTGGTGTGTTATGCTCGAGACACAAGAATTGGGTGGAAGGGAACTCCACGGTTACTCTCCACAATCTGCTCTGAATCGCCAAAATCGCCCGTAGGAAGGGAAGGAAAGGAAAAGAATGAAAAATAATCTGAAACTAAAGCCCGATCTTTAAAAATGTGAAGTTAGCGCACGCTAACTAACATGTATAGCGCACGCTAACGGGGTGAGACCGGTCCAGTGGCTCTGCTTTGCCATCGCTAGCGCACGCTAACAAAAATGAGTTAGCGCACGCTAACTGCCCATTGGTAGCGCACGCAAGGCAACAGGGGTAGCGTGCGCTACCTACGCAGCAGTTCAGTACTGCTGCTCATGTCAGCAGTACGCTGCTGTCGGAGGTACAAAACACGAAATGCACGACGAGGTCAGAATCCAGGAACATGAACGCGAAGCATATAAGACGACGGAGCTAAGCGCTGAAAGAAAAATACAATTCCGACCACCGAAGGGTCCGTAATGCGACAACGAAAACGAGATTCCCTAAACTATTAGGAAATTACAAAAATGGCCCAAGTGCCCGAAAATCACGAAACGACGTCGGATTTACAAACCGAAAGTCTCCACAAGACCAACTCAACCATACGAACTTGTACAAACCCAGAAATAACGAAAACGAACGAGTTTTACAAGAATCGAACGTTCATACGGCAAAACATGTCATAAAATGAAATTACGTGAAAACATCATCAAAACTCGTCCAAATGGAAAAACTCCAAGAGCAACATAGATTCAAAATGTCGAAACGGTTACAAGCGAGTCGATAAAAATAGACATACACCAAAAATGGAAACTGCTAAAAATAGAAATATTACGGATATTACATTCTCCCCCTCTAAAATAAAGTTTCGTCCCGAAACTTAAGAATCAACTCGCTCGGGGTATCTCGAACGCATATCCTCCTCTAACTCCCACGTCGCTTCTTCTATTCCGTGCCTCGACCATTGCACCTTAACCAAAGGAATGGTTTTGTGCCTCAACTGTTTGTCACGACGCTCCAAAATTCTGACGGGCCTCTCTTCAAACGTAACATCCTTCTCGATCTCCACGTCCCCAAAGTCAATAATGTGGGACGGGTCCGGAACGTACTTCCTCAACTGGGAAACGTGAAATACGCTATGTACATGACTCAGCGACGGAGGTAAAGCCAAACGGTACGCTAACTCACCGACTCTCTCCAATACCTCGAAAGGTCCAATATATCTCGGCCGAGTTTCCCCTTCTTCCCGAATCGGAAAACTCCTTTCGTCGGAGATACTCTCAGCGAACGTGATCTCCCACCTCAAACTCCAAAGGTCTACGCCTAACATCCGCATAAGACTTTTGTCGACTCGGGCGCCCAACATCCTCTTTCTAATCAATTCGATTTTCTCCTCGTCTCCAACACAAGATCCGGCTCGGTGCCCACCAAATCGGACGGCTCATCCCAACATATCGGTGATCGACAACGTCGGCCATAAAGTGCCTCATATGGTGCCATCTTAATCGACGCGTGCGCCTATTATTATAAGTAAACTCAATCAAGGCCAAATGATCCTCCCGCCATTACTCCAATCTAACGCACACGCGCAACAAATCCTCGAGCGTCCGAATGGTACGTCGGATCGCCATCGATGCGGGATGGAGCGAAGTGCTCAAACGTAGCCGAGTCCCCAATGCCTTATGCACCGCTTTGCCAAAAATGCGATACAAATCGGCCATCTCTGCGAAATAATGGTCCTCGGCGTACCATGAAGCCTCACTATCCGAGTGATAAAATACGAGCCAACTTTTACGGACCCCAAGTATCCTTGATGCCCAGAAAATGTGCCGACTTAGTCGATCGGTCTACAATTACCCATACCATATTCATACAGTCTTCGTCCTCGGTAAACTCGTGACAAAATCCATAGAGATGTCCTCCCACTTCCATTCCGGACGGAAGCGGTTTCAATAATCCGGCCGGCCGATGCTCAATCTTGACTTGGCGACAAGTCAAACACTTAGCTACAAACCGAACTACCTCCTTCTTCATATCGCTCCACCGAAATTCTTCCTCGATCTTTATACATCTTACTCGAGCCGGATGGGTGAGTATGGTGACGCATGAGCCTCTCGCATAATGCTCGTCTCGCCCGAGTCGTTAGGAACACACAACCGACCTCGGAATCTCAACACGCCGTCCTCATGAATAACGAATCCCGGGGCTTTCCCCTTCTCTACACTCTCCCGCGGTGAATAAACATCGGGTCCTTCAACTGTCCCGATTTAATGTCCTCGACGAGAGACGAAGAAATCTCAAGAGTACGCATGCCCGGAACTCTCTGGCGGTACAATCTCAATGCTCAACCTCATAAACTCTCGCTGAAGTCCCGACCGGGCCGTGAGTAACTCAAGCACCGAAGCGATACCGATTTCGGCTCAAGGCATCTGCTACCACATTAGCCTTGCCCGGATGATAGAGGATCTCAAGATCGTAATCCTTAATCGGTTCCAACCATCTCCTCTGTCTCATATTAAGCTCCTTCTGCGTGAAGATGTACTTGAGGCTCTTGTGATCGGTGAAAATCGACACGACGAGCCATACAAGTAATGACCTTGATTTTCAACTCAAACACAACAGCGTCCAACTCAAGATCGTGCGTAGGGTAATTCAATTCATACGGTTTCAACTGACGGGAAGCATAGGCAATCGTCCTCCCGTGCTGCATAAGTACGCATCCGAGCCCTTGGCCCAAAGCATCACTATAAACAGAGAAACCATCATTACCACTCGGTAAAGCCAACACGGGAGCGGTCGTCAACCGCTTCTTCAACTCCTCAAAACTATTCTGCCTCTCATCGGTCCACACAAACTTCTCTGACTTCTGTAACAACTGAGTCAGAGGTCGAGCAAGTTTAGAGAACCCCTCGACGAACCTACGGTAATACCCGGCTAATCCCAGAAAACTACGGACCTCTTTCACGTTTTTGGGCGGCGCCCAACCCAACACTGCCTCTACCTTATGTGGGTCCACACGAATGTAATATCCGGTTGTAATTCAGTCATTATCATTCAGTAATTTCATTCGGTGATTGTCACTCAGTGGATTTTCACTCATTTATAATCTTTCATCAATCATGTTCATTCACCCGTGTTCACCGTTCGGAAAAACTTCGAGTTGTGTATTGTTATTGTTCATCGTTTCAACTTTCCTCTTATGAGTTCGACTTTATTAGATCACCATTAATTTTTGGTAACTCCAAAAAATTCTAAATCTTTGCAACATTATAGAGCATCGAGTTAGCTTTCCAATGGTTCAAACGGTGAGTCAATCGGAGTCCGGACGAGAGAGTTATGGTCGTTTTAGCTCACCCGCTCGTTATTGGCGATCATCGCGGGCCGGACCGGCCGTGTCGTCCGACACGGCCCGTGCCGTACTCGCCGGAAATGCCGAAGTTTCTGCCGGCCGAACTCGGCCGTGTCGTCCGACACGGCCCGTGTCGAACCCTTCCGGATAAGCGAATCGTCGCGAGCACGCCCGGCCGTGTCGTCTGCACGGTCGAGTCATGCCAAGTCATTGTCGGACGGGTCAGCGTCGGAGGGCCCTACGCGCCGCGACCGTGTCAAGCCGGACACGGTCGAGTCCTGTCGGCCAGGCGACACGACCGCGTGCCGGCACGGCCGTGTCCGGCAGTGCGCCAACCCTATAAAAGGCCCCGCAGACGTTTTTCTTGCCATTTTCACCTTCTTCTCCTCCTCTTCCGCACCGGGCGTGTTCTAAGCTTGAAGCCATGTTGTTTAACAACACATCCATGGATTTCTTGAGGTTATATCATCAATAATCCGTCCGATATCATCCCTTGATCCAGCGAATCAAGGTTAGATTTCTAGAACCCTACTTTTGGTAAAATTGGGGGTTTTCGTGTTTTTGTCCGATTCGTTCCGTTTTGTTGATTAATTCATGATGAATATGATTAATCTTGTTGGTATTCTTAGTTTCCCTACGGATTCATGGTATATTTCGTGATTTTTACGGAATCGAGAGGGTTTGGTTGTGGTCGCCCTCGTTGTTGTTTATATACGAATATACATGAATCGTAGGCGGGTTTTCGGGGTTTCTTCGTGTAATTTGGATATGGATAATCGATTATCATATTCCTTGCGAATCGTTTAGGTGCCGGAAGCGCGTTCTCGGACCTACCGAACTCATACCTTTCCTCCGTTCGATTTCACGATGTCTCAAAGGCAAGTATACATTTATGATTGTACGTTCTCGACTTTGAAAGTAAGAAATATTGATGGCATATCATGAACGAACCGTTTTTACGGCATTCATAGATATATTAATTGGCATGTAATGAGCGAACCGTTTTGACGGCATTCCTACATGTATCGGCGTATGAGGTGAGCGAACCGTTTTGACGGCATTCACATACGTAGCAGCGTATGAGGTGAACGAACCGTTTCTACGGCATTCACATACGTCTTATGAGATTTTAGTTATTAGGAATACTAGTCTTAAATTGATGAATTGACGGATATTGATGAATTGACGGATTACATTTACTTTATTGTCGAGAAGTATTATGTTTCATATTGTTATACTTGCACTAGCTATTCGACGGCTAACCCCTTTATGGAAATACGTTTCATGTATTTCGAGTTCCGGAGAGCGGACGGGCGGGTATCGGGTCGGCATAAAGATGGTGGGCAAGTGTGATCTTGTGTCTTTCTTCCGCTTTATTTTCTTTGGGAATTCCGTTCGGTTGTTGTCTTGGATTGACTATTGAATACTCGAGTATTGTTTTCCTTTTTCCTTGATGTTCCGCTGTGTTTGCCAAGTATTGAATTGAGTTGTGATGTTTGTAAGTACATTGGTTATTTTTCGAATACCTTTGTATTGTTTTTCATCCCAATGTGTGTAGACCTTATCGGTCAAAAATTATGGTTCCGCGTATGTTTAGCCTTGTGGGTCCCACGGCGGGGCTTACGGTGCTGTAATATCCCTGAATAACTTGGGGTGTTACGAATATGGTATCGGAGCTTAGGTCTATGGATACCTAGGTGCCGGTCTTTTGGGTCGATCGAGTCGTTAATTGTCCACAGTATCACTACTCTGCCATCATCACGGTGCGGCCGGTACTTGTAAGACCTCTCACTCTTCCGGTGTTTCCTTATTCGTTTTGCTTCCTTTTATCGGTATTCTTGAGAATCGGACACTTTGTTGATGCGTGATTGAATTGTGCTTACATGACTTGTGTGTTCTTCAAGATGTCAATTTGGTAGGGGCCGTGGCCGTGGTCGTGGCCGTGGGCGAGGAAGAGGTGGGCGCGGCCGTTTCCATCGATTCGATTGCGGGGTCGGCCAACCCGGTTGTCGAACTCGGTGCATCCCGATACCGAGAGTCAAGACGACCCGATGGTCGTGGAACAACGCAGGCGTTGGAGTGGCGAATGCACTTCAACAATTGGCTACTCGATGACTATTTTGGCCCAAACTGTTGGTGAATAACCCGAACCCAAACACGGATGCCTGCTTCAAAATGTAATCCGTATGCACCTCCACGATTTGGTGGTGCCACAGACCCGTTAAGCCGGGAGGATTGGCTAGCGAATTGGAAAAGATTTTCGAGGCGGTTGATTGCCGAGGTGAGGAAAGTACCGATTGCCCAGTATTTCCTCACTAAGGAGGCCGCTACAGTGGAAGGTCATCAAGCCACAGGATCGTATTGCCTCATGGGATGAATTTAAGGAGCTCTTGAGGCCGAGTTTTGTCCTTGGCGGTGCGAGAGAGCCGAATCCGAGCCTTCTTCGAGGCTAAACCACAAGATATTCCCGTTTCGCAGGCGATTGTGGAGTATAACCAACAATTAATCCATGTGAAGGATCAAGTACGTAACGAGCGCGATAAGATCCGTTATTTTGATATGCGGATGAATTTGGACTTACGGCGGTACATGGCCGGATTTGCTTGCACCACACTGAAAGAATATCGTGATGAGCTTTAGCCCATGATATGTTGAGCCCCGACAATGATACCGTTGAAGAACCGAAGAAGCAGAAAGTCGGGGGAAATTTTTCTGGCTCTAAGGGTGGCAACTTTCAGAAGTCACAGACGACTAACCGTTTTACCGGACAGTCGTCACGTTCTAATAAAGGGAAAAGAGGTTACCGTCCCACTACGGGTACCTCAAATCGTACAGTGACTTGCTATAATTGTGGCCGTCCAGGCCACTTTAGTTCGGAATGCTACTTCCCACTATTAAAGTGTCACACGTGTGGTCAGATGGGGCATAGAGCGGTTTATTGTTCCGAGCCGAACCAGACTTTGGACACTCGGGCTTCTGCCCCAACACCCCTTGATCAAGGTGTTAATCAGCGGCAATCTTTCGGTCAACCTCCGCAGATTTTAGGCTGGGGCCGGGGACGGGGTCATAACGCTGGAGGGGGGAACTCTAGCATCGGTTCGGTACAACCTCGAGTTTTTGAGATGCGTCGAGCAGGCGAACCCGATGCGGCGGTGGCTTGGTACCATCCATATTCTATCCTATCCAAAGTGTACTTTTTGATTCGGTGCTACACATTCTTTTATTTCTTTGGAGTGTGTACGCCGTTTGTATATAACTTGTTTAGCGCTTGCGATCCCTTTATCGTGAGACTGCTAGCGGGGATAGGATTGTGGGGAATCGGGAGATTAGAGAATTTCCGGTGGTTATATCCGGTATGGAATGGTTATCAAATTTAATTGTAGTTGATATGGAAGGCGAGGACGTAATCCTCGGCGAGGATTGGCTTAATAATCACCAGGCGATTATGAATTACCGTACCAAAGTTATCACTATGATGACTAAGGACGGATCTGAGTACTCATTTTTGGGACGTAAGTTGGGCCAATCCAAGTTACTTATCGGTTCCATGAAGGCCGTAAAACTTTTGAATAAAGGTTATGCGGGCTATTGGTGTTATGCGTTGAAAGCGGAACTAATTGAAGTCGATTTCTCTTCAATTAGGTTGTTAATGAGTATCCCGATGTTTTTAGGACGATCTTAGGGATTACCGCATCGAGAGATAAATTTTTCCGTGGATTTAGAGCCGGATGCGGCCCCGATTTCTAAAGCACCTTATCGGATGGCACCTTCCGAGATGCGGGAATTGAAGACTCGGTTGGGAGAACTTTTGGAAAAAGGGTACATCGACCGAGCGCTTCGCCTTGGGGCGCGCCCGTTCTTTTCGTCGGGAAGAAGGATGGTTCACTACGTTTGTGCATTGACTACCGTGAGTGAATAAAGTAACCATCAAGAATAAATATCCTTTGCCTCGTATAGACGATCTATTTGATCAATTGCAAGGAGCTGCGGTTTTCTCGAAGATTGATTTAAGATCCGGGTATTATCAACTCGGGGTGAGGGAGTCCGACGTTAGAAGACGGCGTTTGGACGAGATATGGACATTACGAATTTGTAGTTATGCCTTTTGGGTTGACGAATGAATGCGCCAAATATTCATGCAATTAATGAATAAAATATTCATCGAGTATCTCGACAGGTGTGTAGTCGTCTTTATTGGCGACATCTTGATCTATTCTCGAGATAAGGAGGAACATGCCGGCACTTGCGTTTGGTCTTAGACATTTTGAGAACCGAGCACCTCTATGCAAAATTCTCGAAATGTGAGTTTTGGTTGGAAGAAGTTATGTTTCTCGGCCATGTGATTTCGTAGAAGGGGTTCGTGTAGACCCGAGAAGATCGAGGCGGTGTTAGGCCGGGCACCGCCTAAAAATGTTAAGGAGGTTCGTAGCTTTTTGGGCCTTCTGGGTATTACCGTCGATTTGTCGAGGGTTCTCGAAACTCGCTCGACCACTTACGAAATTACTCCTAAGACCGAAAAGTTTATTTGGACGGATGAGAGACAACGAGCTTCGATGAATCGAAGAGACGATTAACTTCAGCGCCGATTCTAACTTTACCACATGGTAGCGAAGGCTTTACGATTTATAGTGACGCCGGGTCAAGGCACGGGCATGTGTTCTTATGCGGCATGATAAGACAATAGCTTTGCGTCCACGACAATTAAAACCGTATGAGATGAACTATCCTACTCACGATTTAGAGTTGGCCGCAATTGTCTTCGCACTCAAGATTTGGCGGCATTATTTGTACGGTTCACCGTGTCGGATTTATACCGATCACAAGAGCACGAAATATATTTTGATCGAAGGAGCTAAATATGAGGCGAGACGTTGGTTAGAATTGATAAAGGATTATGATTTGGAGATTCTTTACCACCGGAAAAGCCAATGTCGTTGCGGATGCTTTGAGCCGCAAATCGGCATCTCTTCAAATGCTTGAGGTTCTTACGTCTCGACGAAGATTCGTCAAGATTTAATTGAACAAGGGATCGAAGTTTGGCTTGGCGAGTACGGGACAGGTTGTACTCTCGAAATTACTTCGTCCTTGGTTGACGATATCAAAGGGAAACAGTGGAGTGACCCGATGATTTCTCAACTAAAGGAAGATGTAATTAAAGGAAAAGCTCCAGGGCTTTATGGTACACGAGGATAGTATTTTGAGATTTCGGCGGGCTTTGCGTTAGAATGATTTGGAATTGAGACAGAGGATTCTCCGAGAAGCTCATGCTACGCCTTACTCAATCCACCCCTAACGAGTAAGATGTACAAAGATTTGAAGCGCAATTTTGGTGGAATAACATGAAGAAGGATGTTACGGAGTTTGTACTACGGTGCTTGACGTGTCAACAAGTCAAGATCGAACATCAACGACCCGGGATTGTTGAAACCACTCCCCATTCCCGAGTGGAAGTGGGAAGACATCTCGATGGATTTTATCATCGCATGCCGAGAACTCGACCGGAATAAATATGATTTGGGTAATTGTCGATCGATTGACCAAGTCTGCACACTTCTTGGGTATTAAGGATACTTGGGGACCGGATGGTAGCTCGAACCTTTATTCTTTGAGATCGTGAGATTACACGGTAGCCCCAAGACCATTGTTTCCGATCGAGACGGCCGTTTCATATCGCATTTTTGGCAGGCCGTTCATCAGGCTCTGGGTACGGAGTTGAGATTGAGCACTTCCTTTCATCCTCAGTCGGACGGTCAGACAGAGAGGACGATTCAGACATTGGAAGATATGTTACGGGCTTGTGCCTTGGATTGGAGTAATGATTGGGAGCTTCACTTGTCGTTGATCGAGTTTGCTTACAATAATAGTTGGCATGCGTCGATCAAAATGGCACCCTTCGAGGCACTCTATGGTAGACGATGTAGGTCGCCATTATGTTGGGACGAGGCTTCTGAGCTAGTTGGGACGGAACCGGATATGTTATTGGAAACCAAGGAAAAGATCTCTATTATCCGAGATCGACTCTTATTGCCGCAGTCGTCGAAATCTTACGCTGATACTCGTCGTCGACCCTTGGAGTTTGAAGTGGGGATCACGTTTTGCTCAAAGTATCACCGACCAGAGGAGTTTTCCGCTTCGGGAAAAAGGGAAAACTTCGGTCAAGGTATATCGGACCTTTCGAGATTTTGGACGAGTTGGAGATTTAGCTTATCGCTTGGCGTTGCCTCGGCTTTGAGTCACGTCCATAGTGTTTTCCATGTGTCCCGATTAAGGAAGTACGCGGATCCGAGCCACATTATCGACTACGGTGAGATTGGCGTAGCGAGGATATTACCTTCCGGAGAAACCCGTGAAGATTCTTGAGCGCCGTGAGAAACAACTTGCATAAGACCATTCCACTGGTTAAAGTACAATGGTCGAGGCATGGAGTCGAAGAGGCGACTTGGGAGACGGAAGAGAAGATGCAAGTTGAATACCCCGAACTATTTATTTCTTAAGTTTCGGGACGAAACTTCTTTTTAGAAGGGGAGAATGTAATATCCGGTTGTAATTCGGTCATTATCATTCAAGAATTTCATTCGGTGATTGTCACTCGTGGATTTTCACTCATTTATAATCTTTCATCAATCATGTTCATTCACCCGTGTTCACCGTTCGGAAAAACTTGAGTTGTGTATCGTTATTGTTCATCGTTTCAACTTTCCTCTTATGAGTTCGACTTTATTAGATCACCATTAATTTTTGGTAACTCCAAAAATTCTAAATCTTTGCAACATTATAGAGCATCGAGTTAGCTTTCCAATGGTTCAAGCGGTGAGTCAATCGAGTCGGACGAGAGAGTTATGGTCGTTTTAGCTCACCCGCTCGTTATTGGCGATCACTGCCGGCGGACCCGACCGTGTCGTCCGACACGGCCGTGCGTGCACTCGCCGGAAATGCCGAAGTTTCGCCGGCCGAACTTCGGCCGTGTCGTCCGACACGGCCCGTGTCGAACCCTTCCGGATAAGCGTAATCGTGCCGAGCACGCCCGACCGTGTCGCTGCACGGTCGAGTCATGCCAAGTCATTGTCGGACGGGTCAGCTGTCGGAGGGCCCTACGCGCGCGACCGTGTCAAGCCGGACACGGTCGAGTCCCTGTCGGCCAGGTATGCGACACGACCGTGCCGGTCGGGCACGGGCCGTGTCCGGCAGCGCCAACCCTATAAAAGGCCCCGCAGACGCTTTTTCTTGCCATTTTCACCTTCTTCTCCTCCTCTTCCGCACTGGCGTGTTCTAAGCTTGAAGCCATGTTGTTTAACAACACATCCATGGATTTCTTGAGGTTATATCATCAATAATCCGTCCGATATCATCCCTTGATCCGGAATCAAGGTTAGATTTCTAGAACCCTACTTTTGGTAAAATTGGGGGTTTTCGTGTTTTTGTCCGATTCGTTCCGTTTTGTTGATTAATTCATGATGAATATGATTAATCTTGTTGGTATTCTTAGTTTCCCTACGGATTCATGGTATATTTCGTGATTTTTACGGAATCGAGAGGGTTTGGTTGTGGTCCGCCCTCGTTGTTGTTTATATACGAATATACATGAATCGTAGGCGGGTTTTGGGGGGTTTATTCGTGTAATTTGGATATGGATAATCGATTATCATATTCCTTGCGAATCGTTTAGGTGCCTAAGCGCGTTCTCGGACCTACCGAACTCATACCTTTCCTCCGTTCGATTTCACGATGTCTCAAAGGCAAGTATACATTTATGATTATCGTTCTCGACTTTGAAAGTAAGAAATATTGATGGCATATCATGAACGAACCGTTTTTACGGCATTCATAGATATATTAATTGGCATGTAATGAGCGAACCGTTTTGGCATTCCTACATGTATCGGCGTATGAGGTGAGCGAACCGCTTTGTGGCATTCACATACGTAACGGCGTATGAGGTGAACGAACCGTTTCTACGGCATTCACATACGTCTTATGAGATTTTAGTTATTAGGAATACTAGTCTTAAATTGATGAATTGACGGATATTGATTAATTGACGCATAACATTTACTTTAAAGAAGAGAAGGATTAAGTTTCATATTGTTATACTAGCACTAGATATTCGACGTCTAACCCCTTTAGGTGCGAAATACGTGTCAGGTATTTCAGGTACCAGGAGAGCGGACGGGCAGGTCTCGGGTCGGCATACAGATCTTGGGAACGTGTGATACTGTGTCTTTCTTCCGCTTTTATTTTCTTTGGGAATTCCGTTCGGTTGTTGTACAGGATTGACTATTGAATACTCGAGTATTGTTTTCCTTTTTCCTTGATGTTCCGGCCTGTGTTTGCCGAAGTATTGAATTGAGTTGTGATGTTTGTAAGTACATTGGTTATTTTTCGAATACCTTTGTATTGTTTTTCATCCCAATGTGTGTAGACCTTATCGGTCAAAAATTATGGTTCCGCGTATGTTTAGCCTTGTGGGTCCCACGGCGGGGCTTACGGCGCTGTAATATCCCTGAATAACTTGGGGGTGTTACAACGAACACCCTCGGCCGAGATCACATGACCGAGAAACATAACTTCCCGTAACCAAAACTCGCACTTTGAGAACTTCGCAAAAAGATGCTGAGTTCTCAAAATATCTAACACAATATGCAAATGACGGGCGTGCTCCTCCTCGCTCTTCGAGTAAATCAGGATGTCATCGATAAAAACGACTACACAGTTATCGAGGTACTCGATAAAGACTTTGTTCATAAGCTGCATGAACACGGCTGGTGCGTTGGTTAGCCCAAAAGGCATAACCACAAACTCGTAGTGACCGTATCTCGTCCGAAAGGCCGTCTTCGGAATATCGGCATCCTTCACTCGGAGCTGATAATACCCCGATCTCAAATCAATCTTCGAAAACACAGTTGCCCCTTGCAACTGATCAAACAAATCATCAATCCTTGGTAGCGGATACTTGTTTTTGATGGTCACTTTGTTCAACTCTCGGTAGTCGATGCACAAACGAAGTGACCCATCCTTCTTCCTTACAAATAGGACCGGTGCGCCCCAAGGCGAAGCGCTCGGTCGAATATATCCCATGTCCGAACTCTCCCAAGCTGTTTCTTTAACTCAAGCATCTCGGCGGGCGCCATACGGTATGGCGTCTTAGAGATAGTCTTGCACCCGGCTCTAAATCGACAGTAAACTCAACCTCTCGGCCCGGCGGCAAACCCGCAACTCATCCGGAAAACGTCGGGATACTCACATACTACCGGAATAGACGAGCTCGACTCCCCTTCTTCCGATCTTAAAGCGTAACACCAATAGCCCGTGCAACCTCCCGAAGAAGCCTCACCGCCCTCAAAGCGCGATCGGTAATCTCGACTACCCCGCTTCGCCCACAAAAGAATGCTCGGTACCATCGAGAGGCTAACATCATGTGATCCTCGTTCTATAAATCATGAACGCCCCATGACGGTCCAGCCAAACCTCAACCAGAATCAAATACTCATCACTAATATCTATCGCAATCAGATTAGAAAGCCAAACCCTCCCCCCGATACTAGCTGGAAAATCTCTAACCTCACGATCCCCCACGATGCTATCCCCGCTAGGAAGTTTTACAACATAAGGCTCACTTGCACAAAGTCAATCTACATGCAGACGAAGCACGCACTCCATTGATATTAAAGAATGCGTACCACCACAATCGAACAATACGGAAACCGGAAGGTCAAGGATGTCGACGGTACCTGTAGCCACCGTCGCGTCGGGATCTCGGCTCGCCTCATCTCATACACACGGGGCGGAATAGACCCCGCACTAGAAGCTCCCCCTCTAGAAGGTGACCACGACCTCGACCTCTACCAAAACTCTGCTGCGGTGAGGAACTGTCGGTGCTGATTCACACTCGGCTCTCCTGCAGTGGAGCAGATATCCGAGTAACTGGAGCCCGAGCCGCATCCGTACAAAACTTAGCACGGTGACCCATACGGCCACAAGCAAGGCACAGAATCCCAGGCCTATCACACTCACTCAACATGTGGCCCGGACGACTTCAGGAGAAGCAAGTAGGACCGCGAACCCAACCACGAGGAGCAGACCTAGAACCGTTCCCACGACCAACTGATGGCGACTGACCCCCGAAGACTCGCGAACCGGGTGAGCCTTCGGATACCCTCCTGACTTGCCTCCCGAAAACTGACCGGAGGTCTTCTGCTTCTTTCCTTCAGCTGCCGTCTCTGTCGCAGAAAACGACATCTCGTAAGCCATCGCTTTATTCTGATATTCTTTCAAAGTCGTGCACCCCAGACCAGACATGTAGTGGCGCACTCTCGGTTTCATCCGCATGTCAAAGTGGCGGATCTTATCGAGCTCATCGCGGACTTGGTTTCTTACATAATGCAGCTGTTGATTGTAGTCCTTGATAGCTTGAGAAATCGGAACATCTTGGGGCTTAGCCTCAAAGAAGGCTCGGATCCTCCCCTCTTTCACTGGCCAAGGACAGTATTCATCTTCCATCAGATCTCGAAACTCTGCCCACGTAGCTGCCCGGTCACGCGGTTTCACCGCTTGCCACCACGTCGCTGCCTCCTTGGCGAGGAAGTACTGAGCAATGGGTACTTTCCTCTCCTCGGAACAGTTAGCAGCCTCAAACACTTTCTCCAACTCGAATAACCAATTCTCCCAACCAGAAGGGTCAGAAGCACCATCAAACTGCGGAGGACGCATACGAATCACGTCTGAAGTAGCTTATCATTACCGGCTCAGAGGGCGGAACCGGTTGGCATTAGCATGGCCGACTGTAACGGCTGAGTCGAGCGTCATCTCAGTTCGCTACTTGCCGTAATATGTTGGCCACTCCAACATTCTCATGAGCATTAGGAGCTAGCGGTCGGGTCTGTGACCTCCGAACTAAGGGGAACACTGTTCGACAAAGAGGGCATCGCGAATCGGTTCGAGTGATCGGACATGGCCGCCCACCGGCTGCGCCACGTCCCCTACCGCGTCAAGGCGTCCGCGACCAAGGCCCGCGTCCTCTCTACCACAGGAATTACAAGAAGCAACGGGTAAGTACAATTCAAACGCAAAACGCAAAAGATACTAAGACAGGAATAGAACAGAACGGTGAAACGAGTCAAGTTAGGAAAACTAACGAGCACCGGCGTACTGAGATGATGGCATAGCAGTGATACTGTCCCAAAAACGACACTTAACTAGACCCAAATGACCGACAGCCTAGGTATCCATAAACCTAAGCTCTGATACCATATTCTGTAACACCCCCAAGACATTCAGGGCATATTACAGCGCCGTGGACCCCACACTGTGGAATCCACCAGGCTAACATACCAAACAAGACATTCGACAACGACAACAATCATCGGTAATACGACAATTCAAATAAGATTACAATCCGACAATAAAATCCAACATTAATCCACTTCCCAAACAGGAACACAGTATTAACAATTTTGTAAAAAGAAGTACTCGAGTACTTAAACCAGTTTTTATAAAACAAAATCCCCAAAACAAGATATCAAAATATTCGACAGATAGAACACTAATAATAAATTTATGGACAGTATCATGCTCGCCCATCATCCTCATACGGCTCTAGTGCTCGCTTGTCCCCACGATCAGTACCTGAAATACAAAAAGTATTTCCCCCATTTAAGGGGTTAGCGACAACTGCTAGTGCAAGTACAATCCATTTGAACTACATTCTAATCAGATGAATATATGCGCCAAAAGTCATTTTAGAAAACATTTTATATTAGGAATATTTACGATGTACACACAAAACACATTATCTCCAACAAATCATAATTCAAAGTTAACCGTTGGCACGAGACTCACGGCCACCGTACCGCATGAGCCCCGTCGGACATCCTGGGTGGCTAACCACAGTTCGTGATACGCACACACACGGCAATACGTATCCCTAGAGGCCCGTCGGACCGTCCCTAGGTGAACATACACATATCACCCCACAACAACCACATATACCAATAATTCAAAAAATATAACATGTAAAAAAAAGTAAAGTAATTGCCTTTGTGACATCTTGAAGGATCGGAAGTGAAAAGTGACTACGGATGATCCGAATGGACAACGACGGTTCCTAAACGAAGAATTAGCATAACTCAGTCCCAACGGACATCGATGTCGAAAGGAATACTCCCAAAACCCCGATTACTAATAACGACAATAGACGATCAATTGATACGGGCGAGGGTTTACGCAAAATCTCCCCGTATCGATAATTCGGATTAAAATCAAGGAAATTGGATTTGGAATCATTCAACAATCACAATCGGTGAAGAATATCCTAACATCTGGAATAATTCGGTTCCAATTAATAAAACCGGAAAACCCCCAAATCCACAAAGTTAGGGTTCCCGAGAAATTACCTTGAATTCGGACGATGGAGATGGGTTTAGATGGTGGTGTGTTATGCTCGAGACACAAGAATTGGTGGAAGGGAACTCCACCGGTTACTCTCCACAATCTGCTCTGAATCGCCAAAATCGCCCGTAGGAAGGGAAGGAAAGGAAAAGAATGAAAAATAATCTCGAAACTAAGCCCTGATCTTTAAAAATGTGAAGTTAGCGCACGCTAACTAACATGTATAGCGCACGCTAACGGGGCTGAGACCGGTCCAGTGGCTACTGCTGCCATCGCTAGCGCACGCTAACAAAAATGAGTTAGCGCACGCTAACTGCCCATTGGTAGCGCACGCAAGGCAACAGGGGTAGCGTGCGCTACCTACGCAGCGATTGATCTTCGCTTGCTCATGTCGGCAGATCTGCAGCTGTCGGAGGTACAAAACACGAAATGCACGACGAGGTGAGAATCCGGGAACATGAACGCGAAGCATATAAGACGACGGAGCTAAGCGCTGAAAGAAAAATACAATTCCGACCACCGAAGGGTCCGTAATGCGACAACGAAAACGAGATTCCCTAAACTATTAGGAAATTACAAAAATGGCCCAAGTGCCCGAAAATCACGAAACGACGTCGGATTTACAAACCGAAAGTCTCCACAAGACCAACTCAACCATACGAACTTGTACAAACCCAGAAATAACGAAAACGAACGAGTTTTACAAGAATCGAACGTTCATACGGCAAAACATGTCATAAAATGAAATTACGTGAAAACATCATTAAAACTCGTCCAAATGGAAAAACTCCAAGAGCAACATAGATTCAAAATGTCGAAACGGTTACAAGCGAGTCGATAAAAATAGACATACACCAAAAATGGAAACTGCTAAAAATAGAAATATTACGGATATTACAACACATCCATCGTAGCATACGCATCTCCGCCACATTCATCTTTTGAACGTAAAACTGTTTTACAGCCCAACAATCGGTGCCATATAACAGTGCAAGCCTAATTGCCGTGCGGTTACCCTTTAATCTATGAGACATGTCAGGATCACATAAAACCCCTGTGGCACTCTTCCACTTCAACCACCCTGCCTTTATTATGTGAGCCACGTCGCCATCTATCTCTCCATCCTTTTGGATAATAGATCCAAGATATCGATAGAAAGTGGATCCATGAACAACTTTCCTATCAAATGTGATCATCTCCGCCTCTCTATCACTGTTTTTGCTAAACCTACACTCCATATATTCAGTCTTACTTCTGCTCAGCCTAAAGCCTCGAGCTTCCAAAGTATCCCTCCAAAGTTCCAATTTCTGTTGCACTCCAATCTTCGTTTTATCAATCAACACAATATCATCTGCGAACATCATACACCACGGAACGTCATTTTGAATTTCTCTTGTCAATTCGTCCATGACTATGGCAAAGAGAAAAGGACTAAGAGCAGATCCTTGATGCACCCCAATCCTAATAGGGAATTCTTCTGTCCTTCCAACATTAGTACGTACACTTGTACTATCTCCCTCATACATGTCCTTTAGAATGTCAATATATTTCCACGATACACCCTTCTTTGCTAAGGCCCACCAAGTACTTCTTTTGGTATTTTATCATATGCATTCTCTAAATCAATAAAAACCATATGTAGATCTTTCTTTTTATCTCGATAATGTTCCATCAACTGCCGGATAAGATAAATTGCTTCCATGGTCGATCTTCCAGGCATAAATCCAACCTGATTTTCTGTTATCTTCACACATTTCCTGATCCTTTGTTCAATCACTCGTTCCCACAACTTCATGGTATGACTCATTAGTTTAATTCCGCGATAATTAGAACAATCTTGAACATCACCTTTGTTCTTACACAACGGGACGAGAATACTTTTCCTCCATGCTGGTGGCATCTTATTGCTTCTCCAAATATTATTGAAAAGCATAGTTACCCATTCGATCCCTCTCTCCCCCAAACACCTCCAAACTTCATTAGGTATACCATCTGGTCCTTCTGCTTGTCACTTCACCCTTTTGAATTCTCCTCTTAAACTCTCGGTTAACCATACTTGAGGGGATGTTTAAATTCCCCATATCTTGTTCTTGATGGCCATCGAATAGGGTATCAAAGTATGACCTCCATCTCTCTTTTATCTCTTTATCTTAAACCAAAACTTTTTGGTTAGTATCTTTTACACATTTAACTTTTTCAATATCTCGCGTCTTCTTCTCTCTCATTCGAGCAAGTTTATAGATATCTTTTTTCCCTTTTTTTGTATCTAATCTTGCATATAATTCTTGATTGACCTTTGATCGGGCATTTCGCACTGCCGTTTTAGCTTCTGATCGAGCTTTCTTGTACTTCTCATAATTCTCATCGCTCTAGCATTTACCCGGTACCTTATAACATTCACGTTTAGTCTTTATCGCTTGCTTAACTTCATCATTCCACCAAGATGTGTCCTTACTTGATGGTCTTTTTCCTTTAGATTCTCCTATGACTTCTTTTGCAACTTCCTTTATGTTATGCTCCAACAAGTTCCACATCGAATCTATATCCATCTCCATGCAATCAGACCAAATACCACTATCAGCAATCTTAGCCATAAAAGTATGTCGACTCTCCTCTTGGAGCTTACACCACTTAATTCGAGGGTTAACTTGTGGTCTTCTCTTTCTTAAGTGCCTCTTACCTCGAAAGTCAAGCACCACAACCCTATGCCGCGTTGCAGCACTCTCACCGGGTATCACCTTGCAATTAGTAAGACTTTTCCTCCAAACATTCCTTACTAAAAAGAAATCAATCTGACTTGCATTACCTCCGTTTCTATGTCACCAAATGTGAGTCCCTTTTCTCAAACCAAGTGTTCATAATACTCGACTCATGAGCTAATGCGAATCTAATATACCATTTTCTGCCTCATTCATATTCCCAAAACCAAAGCCACCATGAATGCTCTGAAAGCCATCTCTGATAACACCGACATCCCATTGAGGTCACCACCAATGATCAATTTCTCACCTATAGGAATTCGTTCGAAAACCTCTTTCAAATCTTCCCGAGAAAAGAATTTTGTAACAAGACAATAACTATTAATATTTTTTATGAAATAGAATTTTGTAACATCCAAAATAGACATTAAAACAAGTAAAAAAGTGTAAAATAATAATAAAATCACTATAGACAATAACAACAACAATATAATTATTGTCCACATTGGCAGCTCAACTGGTTCCTGGGTGGCAGATTACTACAAGGACGCAGGTTCGAGTCCTGGCAGCCGCAGTGTGGGAGTTTTATCCCTCCAAGGTGGGGGATAGCTCCTTGTGGGCACCAGACACTGTTCCTCCCACCTAGTGGGCCGTTGAGTCACCATGATTTAATTCCTCCACCAATCCCTGTCGGGCCGGGGGTGAGGGTCCTGGAGGCGAGGAATTTCGCCTTTTGCTACAATAATAATAATATAATTATTAAATCAAAAATATCTGCTCAACAAAATAGAAAGCAGTACATTTATAATATACCAAATATATAAAAGTACTAAAAATATCAGATTAATTACTTGCTCATTTTTCAAAAGATCCTGGGCATTGACGGTTGAATAATACTAATGCTTTTAGCTTACATAAACTGCTACTATTATACAAACAAGGAAAGTCCCGCGCCGTCCGACTAAAATTAGTTTCACGTCTTACATGCGAATTGAAGGTGAAATCCTTGTATGTTACTCATCTTGTGCATAGCAACCCATCTTGTGTGCATAGTAACTCAGTTGCGCTAAGAATTGGTAAAGAACAATATTTGGTGATAAATAAATACTCGTAGTTAAAATACTATTGAATTCTTTTAGCAGGTAAAGTAGAACGTGTAAAAAGTAAAAGGCTAAAATCTATTTTATTTATGTTGTTGTGTAGCATAAAAGGATAAATGAGAGTACACGTGCAGGTTGACCAAATATTTTTATGGAGCGTGCAGTTGAATGTTGCCACATTAACCTTTCTTAAATATAAACGAACTACACATTGATCATAATTATAATGGGCCAGCAGTTGGGCTCCAGAAGATGGGCCAATGAGGAACCAATCACATGGGTGGAAATCAAGACGACATATAGGTGCGTCGTTTCATGACGCCCTATTATATATATAGTAATTATAAAGAGCTCCAGCCGCCTCTCCTCTTCTGGGCCACCAGATTTTTATTAATTTGATTTTGGGCCCAAAGATCCTTGATTCTAAAATTGGGAGCCGTCTCTCCTCTTCTGGGCCACCAAATTTTTATTAATTTATTTTTGGGCCAAAGAACCTTAATTCTAAAATTAAGTTGGTATTGGGTGATTAAGAAATCAAGACGACATATAGGGCGTCGTTTCATGACGCCCTATTATATATATATATATAGTAATATATTGTTTCCAATGGGCATATGTGTTTTTTCTCCTAAAACTAGTAATATTTTTTTTTTCATTTATAGATATGCAATATGTATCTTAAATTATAGATCATAAAAATTAATTAGTTTAATATTTTTTTATTTAAAATAGATAATAAACAAATAAGTTAATGATTTTAAATTGAGATCGTTTAGTTATGTGGGCCAAAATTACCATTATCGTTATTACACGCCAATCACGATTGCTGATGTGGCAAAATATAAAATCTTCTTATTTATTTATTTAATGAGTGAGATTGATTCTTAACGCCAGAAATAATAAAATGTGGGTCACCTAAGAACATAGTGATTTACTGAGATTACTAAGCCATTTCCAATTAGGGGTATAAATGAAAAGAGACAATTCACGAGCTACTCGAGATCGGCTCGGTCAAAACTCGGTCAATACTCGATTCGGATAGGCTCGACTCGAATTCGAGCTCGACTCGACATACTAACGAGTCGAGTCGAGCTACCCAACAAGATACTCGTGAGATACTCGAAATTATTTTATATATAATTATTTTTATAATATAATTTGTAAAATATAATATGAAAAAATTATTAATTGGTCAAAAAAATAAAAAAATTATTAATACATATTAGATTTTTATTATAAATAAAAGAAATAATAATTTTATTGGTCAAAAATTACAATTACTAGTTAGATAATAAAAAATAGAAATTATGCTATACTATTAAGAGTGTTTGAAGTGTTTACACAAATTAAAAGCAAAATAGCTTCTCCCACATTGATTCGGTGCTGTCTATTTTGGCTCACAAGTGGGTAATAAATTTAAGCCAAATCCCTTGTCCGACATCGCCTATGTAATTATGATTGTTACTTAAGTGAGACTATTAAAGAATGTTAAAAGACTCATTTAATATACATGGCTATAGACCCTCGTTCAAGAATACTATGCAGGGTGTAAATGAGACGAGACAACTCACGAGCTACTCGAGATTGACTCGGTCAAAACTCGGTCAACACTCGACTCGAGTAGGCTTGACTCGAACTCGAGCTCGACTCGACATACTAACGAGTCGAGTCGAGCTTGGATTTTAACTACTCTCGAATTTTTGGGTCGAGTTCGAGCCTGAGAAATGGCTATCGAGTTCGAGTCGAGAATACCAATATTCGAGCTCGACTCGTATCATTTACACCCCTATTTCCAATAGCGATTTTGATTTTGATTTCACTTTTTTTTTTTTTTTTTTTATGTTTTGATATTATTTATAATATTTCTGTAGCTATTTCGCATTATATGTGGGTTGAAAATGACAGAAAATATGTCTCAAATAGTAATTTTATTTTTCCAATTTTTTATTACTTGTCACTTATTAAGAAGAGAGAGAAACAAATTACATTGGGTTTTGTAATATTCAACTAGAATGTGACGTCTTATACGTTACACCTCACTTCGAAATGGTTATAGGAAACCCTGTTGGAGCATAAATTTTCATTTTGACCTTACAATTACAAATCGTTCGTGTCGTGTATTTTTATGTCGTGTATTTTTGTATTTCGTGTACTAAAAGTCCAAACTATACACAACACGAAATGAATTCATGTCGTATCGTTTCGTGTACCGCGCATATTCGTGTCGTTTCGTGTCGTGTTTTCGTGTCAAGCAAATAATAAAAATAAATATTAAAATATTATAAAAATAATAATTTTAATATTTTAATATTATTTTATAGGTTTTAGTAGACGAAATGAAACTAATGACAACCAAAAAACAAATGTTTACACGAAATTTATGAAAGTTCACATTATATTTTCGAATTTTAAAATTTAGTACAAACAGAATTCCTAAAATGTATGTTTTTATTAAATTAAATATAAAATTTTAAATTATGTTTTAAAATATTATATATATTTATTATTTATTTATTTATTCCGTGTACCTCGTGTCGTGTCGTGTACCCAAAGGGTAAACACAAAACCGACACTAAATTTCGATCGTGTACTTTCGTATTCGTGTATTTTCGTATCGTGTACTCAAAATACAAACACAAACACTACATTTTCGTGTCGTTTTCGTGTCGTGTGATAAATTGCCAAGTCTAGTTACAATTATATAAATTTGTTCGATTAGAAATGACTATCCAAGATGGCGTAAGAATCAATTAGGACCATCAACAATTTGATATAATGAGGAAATAATAGGAAAGGAAATAAATATGAAGATTTCAAGCTATCCATTTGGGATGAATAATCTCCTCATAAATAAATTGTTTCCAAAAAAATACAATAAATTACAAGCTATCCATTTGGGATGAAAGTTAATCAAATCCTCAATTTAGGCACTTGTTTTCGTTAAAATTGTAGTACTATTATGTGTTTAATATGTTATTGTTTTGAACTTATTATACTGCTATTAGGTGTTATTAATACTACTACTATAAATTAGTTACATTTCCGTACATAGTTGAACATTACAATTTACTTCCAAACTATTTTTAACCATTTTCAATGCTATTATTCTTTGTTTGTAATGCTATTTTGTATATGCATAATGCTTTTTATGGTTTTACACTACTTTGGATTGATTTGCCAATAAATACTTAAATTACTCTTTACTTAAATATTTTGGTGTATAATGAGTTGACTGTACTGCTAATTCAGACTTAAATCAATGCTATAATAATACTTATATAGACTCCACATGTTGGTTTTTGAACTAGAAATAGTATTTTTATTTTTTAATATTTTTAATATGCCATATGCATCCTAAAATGTAGATCATGAAAATACAATTAATATAATATATTTTTCATAAAATTGATAACAAACAAGTAAGATATTATATTTTAAACGAAAAATATTTATTCGCGTGGGAATAAAATTTCCCTTCCCAAACCCTTGTAACATCTAAGACGCTTATTTATGCAATTAATCATCTTTCATATCAACTGTCCAAATAAGTTGATCTAATACAACTGCTCACAATAATTCTTAGTTCTCACAATGAGTTCTCAACAATAGAACATAGGATATTGTTTTTCAAATAACGTAGGGACTGATGGCAGACGTTCGCTCCCAACTGCTTGAATGTAGCATCGCGCACGTTCTGCAGCCAGACGAGCATAATAGATAGATGCCACTGAAAACAAGTTGTTACCAACACATCGTCACATCGTTTGACTTACAGAAGTGAAAAGTAAAATAGAAAACTAAAAAATATTTGCATACGGTAGGAGTACTAACCAGTCGAAGTCGAACGCGTATCCCTCCCATACCTGTAGAAGGAGAGATTCCTAGATTTACAAATGTAGCCGAGAATAATTTTTCCTTTTCTCTTTTTTAGAGAAAGGCATTGGAGGCGATCTGCACTGAACCCTTTGTCATCATGTAACACATACAACAGTTCCTGATCACAAAATCACAAGGTAATTATGTACATGAATTGGAAACAAGGGGGAACAACAATTACATATAACCTAAATTCATAAATGGATATATAAACATAAATTCGGCCAATTGTACCTGCCATGACATTACCGCCAAGGCCATTAAACAAATGGGTATGATGTTTCTCGTGGACCGCCACAAGAGTGATTTTAGTTTGAACAGGCAGAGACGCACATGCCTGAACGCGCCATCTTGTTAATCATGTAATACGAAAGCCTCTAAAGGATATTACATCCAACCCTATTACGATGGGAATATAATAGATACGATTGGTTACCTTCTGGATTGCTTTCAGGTCATGCTTGAGAATTTGACTATAATGCTCCCAACTTACTCTATATCTGCCACAGTCAATAGCAATTACCACGAAGCAACCAAAATAAAGTTGGTGATGTAAATAAACGAATCAACAACTAACCTGTAGAATATAATCATCTCTGGCCAACAACGATTGGACCAGTAGAAACCATATAAAAGTTCTCTACAAAAACAATAATGCAAGCCAACACAATTTTACATTAAATTGAGAGCAAATTTATGAGAACCGCACCGAAAACACGAACTTGATTACTATTTACATTAAAAAATTTAAATTGAGTTTGTACAAATTTTACTCGATGTTCACTTGTTTCCAGGTTATTTTTTAACAAGAAACATTTCAATATAATTTGCTTAGTTGACCAACAAATTCTAAACTAATTCATTTTTTTCTAATATTAAAATCATACCTTAGTGCCATTGCATTCCATGTAGATCCTTGCTTATCTCTGTCCTAGGGGCTTGTGCCGAAACCTTCGATCTGTACATTGATATGTTTGGCCACTCCATCGAACCCACCACCTACATAATATAAATGAAGCAACACTCGACTTCTGTTTTTGCATTCTATTTCCAATGCAATAGGGAAGGGTGTGGGGCACAAGGGTAATAGATAGTGCAACGGAAGAATCTGGTATATATACCCCAACTATAGAAGGACCAGAATTGTCCTCGGGATGAGGATGACTAACATAGGCCCCAAAGATCATGGTAGGGTGATCAGATTCAACCAAGAACGGCATTCCTCTGCATAGTGCATTTTCTACATAAGTATTTTGCCCTCCAACCTATTCAAAACTGATCACAAAAAATCATGTAAGGTTACATGTGAAGACTCCATAATATCTAAAAACTTTGGCAAATGAATTTCATATTCAAAGCGATATTCAACATGTAATGTTTCTCGTCTTGTAACGCATCCCCAAGAAGACAACATTGGGTTAGAAGCCCCAAATCTACGTCACATATTTTCTTGATTTTGACTATAATGACAAAAACATGAGCATATATACTACATCAACATTCTGCGGTTCTATGTTAGATTTCAAAATCCAGAAAGTATTACTAACCATAATAAGTATCAGTATCAACATCAGGCAGAATAACAATAAGCAAATTGAGTTGGTCTGCACGCAGAGAAACATTATAAAGAGACTTCTCGATCTCATAAACATCAGCCTGGTGTGTAGGGATGATATGATACTATCACTCTGGCAATCCTGCAACAACATGTAAGCCTTAATCCCAAAATGATTTGGGGTCGGCTAACATGAATCAAACTTTGAAACCATCAATGATCGTTACATAAATAACATAAAAGGAAAAAAAGAGGGAAAAAGTAGAGAAAAAAGCAAAAAAAAAAAGGAGAATGAATGTTAACAAAAAAAAAAGAATGAAAAATCCTGAAAAAATAAATTAAAAGATAACATGAAATAAAAGAAAATATGGAAAAAAAGGAATCAGATTCCATCCACCATCCGTATTCTTTCCCGCCACATTTGCCTCTCCATCGCCATATTTTCTCCAATTCCAAGAAACCGCATATCATTTCCAATCATCTTTATCCAAGTTTTTCTTGGGTCTTCCTCTACATTTTACAATATTACTTATTCCCCAACTTTCTAGCCTCCTCACTGGGGCATCAACAGGTCTTCTTCTCACATGACCAAACCATCGTAATCGATTCTCCATCATGTTGTCTTCTATAGACGCAACTCTTACCTTCTCTCTAATCACCTCATTTCTGAGCCGATCATTTTTTGTATGACCACACATCCATCGTAGCATACGCATCTCCGCCACATTCATCTATCAACCTGAACAAGTAAAAATTAAATAAATAAAATTTCACTAGCTAGATGCACATATTAAACATATTAAGGATGCATTAAACATATTAAAACGTACCATCCCTTTGCTTTTGCAAATACCAATCAATCTTAAATAGAATCTATCAACCTCATCCAAATTATAACGGGAGAAGTTGATGCAAGCCCACGACCCTATACTTCCACCAACCACCATTTCCTGAAAAGAACTTATTTTTAGTACTTGAAAGCAACATTATGCATGATTTTTTTCATTAGAATTTTACCATGTCATCAATTTCCCATCTCCCACAATCCGGCTGAACTAAAATCTCCTTCCCGTTCTTAGGGTATTTCAGCTGGCAACTCAAATTACAACAGTTAGAACGTAAGCAAAATATACATTTCAGCAAGTTCTCCTTTGTATACAGTTTCTTTCATCCATTCAAAAAAATTGTCTTCCGTCTCTTTTACTATTATAAGTGTCTTAAGTTTCGTCCAATTTTCAGTACCTATTTTGACCCTCTAAAGTTTATTAATAAAGGGTTACTCTTGTAATTTAAAAAGTTTCCAAATCATGCTAAACTACTCGTATTAGTCTTGAATATTATTTTTTTATGCAATAAATGCATAATTCAAATATGATAAAAGGTTTCTTTTACTATTAACCTTAAATTCAATTGAATAAAAATATAATAACAAACAGAATATATATGACAATCTACACACACAGGTTAAAAACTTGCAAGAAAGAAAATAAAAGAAATGAAAATAAATTAAATATATGGCGTGGAGAGCAATTTAAAAGGTAAAAAATATAAATGCCAAAAGCAAAGAATAAAATATCCACTCTAAACGCATGACTAAAAGATGGAAGACTTATGGTAATGAACAAAGCGTAATTCAAGAGTTGGTCTTTCTTTAAGAAAATGATGTAATGTTTATATAAAAAACATAAAAATATTTTACATAAAAACGATGAAATGTTAATATATATATATATATGTATATATTAAATATTCATTTTACAGGTATAGGACCAGAAAAGTTGGTACTTGGGAAGACTACTAAATGAAGGATATTAATTGTAACAAAGGGTTTATGAAAAGCAAATGCTAGCAATAAAAATATTAACATTCAATGAATTAAGAGGCAGCTTTAGATTGTAAATACATAAATATACATGTATATATCATACCCGTGCTTTATACTTCTTAAATTTTATGTTATCAGGTGTGCTTGGCTTGCCAACAACTTCAATTGTACAAACATAAGCAAGAACAATGACAAATCGACAAACATAGAGAGATAAAAATAAATAAAGTATCTTATTTAATACTACACATTTTGTACATTTCATGCAACCTTGAAGAAACTACTGATAGCAATAAGAAAACAAATACGATCAAGAAAGGCGGTCACCCTAGAAATAATCTCATAAATGAAGAGATAAATTTACCACTAGAAGGGGGGTTGAATAGTGGTAGTGCGGAATATCGAAATTTCTTACGAATAAATGAAGAATAGTGCGGAAAATAAAGACTCAAAGATTTATAGAGGTTCGGCAACTTGCCTACGTCCTCTCTCCGACTTCCTTTTCTATTGGCTCAAGAACAACCACAAACTTGACTCGTCTTCGATCGGTCCGAGTACACAACCGCTTGTCTTCTATCGGTCCAAGCTCAACCTCTCTCAATATAAACTTTCGTATATCTAGTGTTCTATAGGAACTAGATAATCCTCACTATACGAATATGGGAGTATAATCCTAACAATGCCGGATCAAAGATCCTAATAACATCGGATTAGTGACTCTTGATTCGTTTCTCTTACGCTCAAGTGCAAGCGATGCAACACTTACAATCCAATGAAAGAATACAAAGTATAATAGATATTACAATGAAAATCACTCTTGTATCTTATACAAAGTCAAGATTGAAGACTTGTTGACCAACCGATAACGCACGCTACGAGTACATGACTAGCGCACGCTAGCCATACCGTTGGAACAGTTTTGTGACCGTTCAGGAAAGCCAAGTCAGAATCGATTGCGCACGCTAGAAGGCATTATTAGCGCACGCTAATAATACGACTTTCAGTATTTGAAGAATGGCTTTCACCTATAAATACCCATAGGACTTGGGTATCATTTACACAACTTCAAGCATACACGCATACAAGCATTCTTGAGCTCAAATTACTACTGATTACTACATTATAAGTTGTGAGAAGAAAAGATACAAGAGTGATTTTCATTGTAATATCTACTATACTTTGTATTCTTTCATTTGATTGTAAGTGTTGCATCACTTACACTTGAGCGTAAGAGAAACGAATCAAGAGTCACTAATCTGGTGTTATTAGGATCTTTGATCCGGCATTGTTAGGATTATACTCCCATATTCGTATAGTGAGGATTATCTAGTTCCTATAGAACACTAGATATACGAAAGTTTATATTGAGAGAGGTTGAGCTTGGACCGATAGAAGACAAGCAGTTGTAACGGTTGTGTACTCGGACCGATCGAAGACGAGTCAAGTTTGTGGTTGCTCTTGAGCCAATAGAAAAGGAAGTCGGAGAGAGGACGTAGGCAAGTTGCCGAACCTCTATAAATCTTTGAGTCTTTATTTTCCGCACTATTCTTCATTTATTCGTAAGAAATTTCGATATTCCGCACTACCACTATTCAACCCCCCTTCTAGTGGTAAATTTATCTCTTCAATAAAAAGAAGAGATAGTTTGACAATGATAAATTAAACATAAATAGAAATCTAACAAGTCCATGAGAATTAGATGTTAAGCATTAATAAACAAAGAAAGTATATCAAAACTTGATACATTCTACTATTTCACATGAATAGTGAACAAGGTTGTAAACAAAGAAAAAATATGATATGTGCAGAATGTGATACAACCTCCGCACCCAAGTATGGAAGCACCGACTCGCAACAAGCGTGAACATGTTCGAGTATAAAGAACACCAAGATAATAATCATTACCATTATTGGGAAAAAATTACCCAAATGCATAACCATTAATACTTAACGAGATATAATTTATTGCAGATACATAATTAAATTAACTGTCAAACAAGGATATCTGAGCCCAAGAATAACTATGTTTGACGACACTGCAACAGAATATGTTGGGTTCTCAGTAAAGGACTACAAATAAATCCATAGAAAAAAGGTACCTAAATATCTACATATTAACACTTAATTCTTACTTTGATCCCACTATATATCTAATCATATGCTATACTGATTATGCATTCAAATACTACTGCTTTCTGCCTCAACAACAGAGATTCATATACTCATAACAGTCAAGAAAAAAACCACAACTACAGATGGGAGATTAATTATATTTATTACAGTAGGTGAAGCGATACAAAAAGTTGGACCTAATGACCAAAAAAATTTACAACTGCAAAAGCCCATGATACCACAATGAACATGAAAGGAACTCTGGAAAATAGGATAAAAAGATATAATCCAAGAAAACAGCACGAGAATAAGTTTTCAAAGAAAAGCGAAGGTATGAACATGTCGCGAGTCATAATTAGCAAGAAAGGAATATTTTGAAAAGAAAAATGATGAAACAAAACGAATGATCAAAAATACCAAAAGAAGAATCTACAAAAGATGGGTGGAGAACAAGCTGAAAATAGTGATGATTAAGTTTGCGATGACAACAATGATTATGTCACAATTACCGAATACTACATTAAAACAAGAAAATAATTTAAGCACACAAGAAAGAATATCAAACATGGGAAATAATGATGCAGTTAACAAAGATGGAAATTCTTGAACGAGTTGCAATGAAAGGAGTTAAGGTCCTTCTTAATATAGAATTTAAGTATAACAGAGTAATTGTCAAGTTTGCTTTTGAAATACCCGTTATAAGTTAATTAGGGAATAAAATTTTCTAATTAAGTAACTTATAATGAAGATGGGTGATTTAATAATTAAACATATACCGACTCATTCTGTACATACTAATCACAGGTGAAGCTGCAAAATGCTGGTCCGGCTCTGCCCGAGCCCGCTTGGCCAAAAAAAAGACTGACGGGTCAATCCGGCCCCAAAAAAAGTCGGGTCCCTATTTTAATGGCCCAGTATAAAATTGCATTGGGTCTGCCGAGCCGCCCGAGTTTGCCCGGACCGTCGGGTGCTGGGCCGGGCCAAAAAGGTCCTGGGTTTTCGGGCCTGGAAAATCGGAGCCCAGCTCAGCCCAAATACCGGGCCGGTCCACGGGATTGGGCTTCATTTTGACAGCTCTACTTGAGGGTCAACAGAATTCTATAAAGGATAGAAAAACTATTTCATTTATCAACAATGACATGATTAGCATTATTAGCAAATTGTTCGGATAACCAAAGAACTCAAATAAAGTATAACAAAGACGACCATGTGCAACACACGTGAACCTTGCTAGTGGTTATAAATATTCTATATGTATCTTTTTACTATATATTCACTATCTATTAAAATATTTATATATAATGTGTAACGCACGTGATGTTATGAATAGTGGTACGAAATATACCGGTGGGGCAGGTAAAACCCGGGCATGTACAGAAGTAAGTTCCCTAGCAACTTCTATAGGGAACTTTGCATCTCCGGTAACATAATAGTCACGCAGCACCTGCATATAAATATTGGTAAGATAAGATAATCGCACCACTAAATGAAAAGCTCAGTATAAAGTTACATAGAAAGCAAAGAAGTAAAGAATAATTATAATCTTTTGCAATTTCACTCTAATGCCTGTTTTATGTTATCCTCTTGTTGTTGTGGAGTCTGGCTCCTAAGCTCTTGTAAAATTTCTTTTTGCCTCTTGTTTAATTTTTTGTAGCATCGCTGCCGGTTAGTAATTCTGCATGCCTGCGCAAAGAACAATAAATTAGTCTTACCAAAAGAATAGGTAAACAGATAAACGGGAAGGAAAAAGAAAATGTAGAAAAAGAAGGCTCTATTCTTTTGGGGGCTTAATTTCAGTTCAGTTCAGTACAACTTTAGAATCAATATTATTAATTATTATTATTATTAATATTATATATAATAATTATTATCATTATTTATTATTGTTGTATATATTATTTTTAATACGATTAGTTACTAAGAGGTATTAATATTAATGAATATTATCAATAATATTATATATAATTATTATTATTAATATTAATCTTATCATTATTATTACTATTACTATTGTTTTTGTTGCGGTTGTAATATAAATAGTAATAATTATTATTGTATATATTGTTATCTAATTTTATTATTAATTATTATTATTATTAACAATTTCAATATCAATAGTATTATATTTTTGGTATTATTAATAATTTTATTAATGTTATTATTCTTATTATTGATATCAATATTATCAATAGTATTACATATAATTTGAGGCATTATGAATAATTTTTATTATTATTTTTATTGTTGTAATATAAATAACTTTTTGTTGTATTTTTTTCTATGTGATATTATCATTATTTTTATATTAATATTATCAACAGTATTATATATAATAATAATAATAATTATTATTATTATTTATTGTTATGATTATTATTGTTGTAATATATATTATTATTATTGTTCTTATATATATTTGTTATCTAATATTAACAATAAGTATTATTATTATGATGTAACTTCAGTTCAGTTCCAGTTCATCAAAATTCAGCTCAAAAGAACATAGCCTAAGAAGATACCTCCATCGGAAAATAAAGTGGTTCTGCATCATTGCGAACCTCAAATGCAGGCATCTGTTCGAACATTATTTTGTGCATATTAAACACGATTTATTTCTAGTTATTTGGCACAATTTAATCATTATTGATAAAAATATGATGGAGTTTTTGTTTATTTGAAGGTTGAAGATATAGTGCGGCTAAAATCAGTCAACCGGTGGAAAACGCCAATTTGTAGTGGAGGGCCGCGTCACACGAAGTCGGGCCACGTCGCAGACTCAACATGCAGCAAGCTGGAACGAGCTGTCAGGGCCGCGGCCCGTGCTGATGGAAGGCCCAAAACTGAGCGGTCATGTGATTGGGGCCGCGGCACACTTATCCCAGGGCCGCGGCCCTTGGCGGCGAAACCCTGATGCAACTCTACAACTTCGACCGTTTTTGCAAGGATTGGAGAAACATTTTTGGGGACGCGTTTTAGGCCAGATGGGAGGTTATAAAAGTTGAGACAACCACAAGCTAATGATCATCATCTTGGGGAGGAGGCAGAAATCCAACAAAGTGAAGAACACCGCAGAAGAAGCGAGGAATTGCCTCTTTGTTGTGAAGATACATCTATACCTATGTCTTTGATTTTGATGATGAATTCTTTTACTATTATGTTTGGCTAAACTATTATTTTAGGGTTGTGATGAAACCTAGATTTTGAAGATGGGATTTCATAATTTGGTAAACGCAAGTGTACGCTATCGCGAACAAGTAATAAATTCATGGTCTCAATCAAATTTTCTTCTGATTTTCACGTCATCATAGAGGATGATGTCCCTCCGCAAACTCTACTAAGCTCTTGATGTGGTTATTCAGGAGATACCATCTTGGAGGTACCTATTTTCTAAACTGATACATATATGCACCTCACACTCTCTTAAATTTCAGTAATGTGTTTGTTGGAAAATCATTTTATTCATTTTTAATCCTTATTTCAATTTCAGTAATGAAATTGTTGGAAGATCATTACATTCAGTTTAATCCTCGTTATAATACCAGTAACGAGGTTTTTGGAAGTTCATTCTTTAATCCTACTTTGAGCGAGAGAAAGGAGCTTGGTAATGGTTTACATGGCTGGAAAGGATTTCGCCAAAGTCTTCGTCCAACGTAGATGGGGCTTTCCCTTATTATAGGTAGCAATTGATTAATATATGATTTTTTAATATGTCATGTTGAAGGTGAGTTGCTGGCTGTGGTTTTAATGTCTGGTCATACCTTTCTCTTTTTTATAATATTTCCGTTTTACGTAATATTCAAACTCTGACTTATCCGTACTAAATTAAGCATGCTAATATTTCAATTATCCTACGGCAGATGTCTGTGCTAAAGCATTTTTTGAACCCATTGATGTTTCTGATTATGTTCATAAGTTGTACTCCATCAACCTGAACTTGCCGTTGTCTGATTTGGAAAACACTAAGGTAAAACTTAAAGTTTTAACTCAAGTATAATCTATTTGAAAAATGGTTTTTGACGTCCTCTAGTTCTATTGGTTATGAAGCTAATAAATATTCTACACTATTGTTGAAAGCATAATCATTTGGCAATCATTATGTGATTTTCTTTCCTTTTTCCGGGTTAATCATGGATCAAGTTTCTCCGAAGTGAAAAGAGTTGCTTTGCTTTTTAGGTAAAATCGGCTCTTGAAGGAATAATGATTCGAACCACCCATTGTAAGCCTGAACAGTTCTACCAAATCTCTGGGTTGTCAACCCAACAAATTAAGGATCTGGAGTAAGCTCGTCTAATTATTCTTTCAAGTATCTTATATTGATCTCTTTCTGTGTTTGAGCACATTCTACCCTAGAAACTACATTGAACTCAACCTTTTTTTAGTCTTACTTTTAGTGCGTACTAGTGACATTATTCTATGTACCCTATCAGGATTCCTTATCATGTATATATTGGTGACCTGAGGTGTACTTATCATACGACTATTATTCGGTACTTCTTCTCAAAGCACAATTATTCGCTGAAGTACCCATCGATGTTGTTGCAAAATTTGGTAAACGTAAGTGTACGCTATCGTGAACAAGTAATAAAATAGTGAGTAGAGTATCGTTCCCACGGGGACTAACGTACTAAGTACCAATTTTACGGTCTTCTACCAGTACTATTTGAATAATCGAATTGGTATAGTGAGATGAAATAATTTTCTAATTAATAAATTACTAATAAGCTAACAACTAAATAAAACAGCTCAATTTAAATAGGGTAATAATCAAATGGGAAGAATTAGGGTTGTGTTTCCACCACGATTTATCTAATGTGATTGTTTATGTATTATGTTCTAACATTCTAATTCAACTGATTGGAAGCGGAGAATCACTAAAATAATCTAAAGCCTCTTCCGATGGTCAATAGAAAATACTACTATTTATCAACTCAATAACTAGTCCGACACAGTGGTTCCTCGACAGAAACAATGCTTCACAATTCCTACGAGTATATTCCTATCTCATAGAACAATTATGATTTTCCTCACCAGTTCCACGCTTACATCTCTTCTTCCGATTAAATAAAAGCGTTAAAGACAATTCAACTATTGGCTAGATAATTGAAAGCATTAAATCAATGAGTAAAATCCAATCCTGTTGAACAGATGACAAGAAACAAAAAAAACTCCCATCTTCAAAATCTAGGTTTCATCACAACCCTAAAATAATAGTAAAAGAATTCATCATCAAAATCAAAGACATAAGTATAGATGAATCTTCACAACAAAGAGGCAATTTCTCGTGTCTTCTGCGGTGTTCTTCACTTTGTTGGAATTCTACCTCCTCCCCAAGATGATGATCATTAGCTTGTGGTTGCATGGTTATCACGGCGTCGCCTAGGCGACGCCAGCGACGCGCCAGCGGCAAGGCGGTCCGGCCAGGCCGCTGAATCCATCGCCTCGCCTAGATTTGAGCTAAGGCGGCGCGGCGCTGGCCGCCGTCCTTTTGCGTCCGCTGCCTCCGCGCCGTCTCCGCGCCGCCGTCCGATCCATCCACGCGGCCGCCGTCCGCCGCTCCTTATAAAGGCATGAAGTGAAGTCTTTCTTGCGGAACTTTTTTTTTTCTGAAGTATGAGGCTTGCGTTGCTGGAACTTTTAGTTTTTCTGACTTGATGTGTTAATTGTTATAAGTATTTAAGTGGCATATTAGTAACTAGGGTTTCTAATATTAACCTCATGCGCCGTTATTAGTGTTTCAGTGGCAGATCTTTAATTAGGGTTTTCTAGTACAAACCCAAGTTGCATAGGTAATTAGCGCTATCGCGCTTATAGCGCATGCTATCGCGCTTATAGCGCATGCTAGTACAAAACTGTTATTGTATTTGCTACTTATGTGAACTTCGTACCCTTTATTTATTTGTGTTGAATTTTATGGCTTTAATTATAAAATGTGGACTAAATATAATGTTGTTTATTAATTTTAATAGTGAAATATTAATTATTATTATTTATTAAATATATTTTTTATTTAACGCCTAATTGTCGCCTAGGCGGGCGCCTAGGCGCCTAGGCGTCCGGGCGGTAGCCGAGCGCCTCGCCTCGCCTTGGCGCCGTGATAACCATGTGTGGTTGTCTCAACTTTTATAACCTCCCATCTGACCTAAAACGCGTCCCCAAAAACGTATCTCCAATCCTTGCAAAAACGGTCGAAGTTGTAGAGTTGCATTAGGGTTTTGCCGCCGAGGGCCGCGGCCCGGGGATAAGTAGTTGCATTAGGGTTTCGCCGCCGAGGGCCGCGGCCCCGGGATAAGTATGCCGCGGCCCCAATCACATGACCGTCCAGTTTTGGACCTTCCATCAGCACGGGCCGCGGCCCTGAGGTGTTTGTGTCGCAGCCCTCGGTACGGCTCATTACTACAAATTGGCGTTTTCCACCAGTTTGATTGATTTTAGCCGCACTATATCTTCAACCTTCAAATAAATAAAAACTCCATATTTTTATCAATAATGATTAAATTGTGCCAAATAACTAGAAATAAATCGTGTTTAATATGCACAAAATAATGTTCAACAAATACTCTCAAACTTAACTCTTTGCTTGTCCTCAAGCAAAATTAACTCCAAGTACAATAAAAAGTATCGTGCAAATTCATATCGCTCAACTTATTAATGCTAACCTGAAAATCTCAAAGAATAATCCGAATACCGTACTAGCGGGTCGCTCACAGATTTTGATATTAAAACAATGATTTCTCAAAGTACCATTTTTCATGCTAGTCTCAGCTCATGAAAGTAGCCAAGGCTCAAAGATCAACAGACTTGAAATAGGCTGACAGACAACATGAATGGTGCAAGAGATGGAGGATATAATAAGCCAAATCGCCTAGTCTCACAGCCTCGTGACATAACCACACGAAATGCAGCAAAACTCATAAGATTTCCATGATGGCATTCCCCGGACAACAATCTCTCTTTATTTAATGACTATTATTATGGTTTCAAGAGCGACGAGTTAACCACTAGGTTTCAACTCTCGGAATGTTTCATCGGAAGAGTCCGAGGGTGGATTTCCATACTCATGTTTTGGGAAACCGTTTGACGTAAAAGACACTCATGGGGCTCATGAATGCTCCTAGTTACTAAGTCTCCCTCCACAGCGGAGTAAAAATTCTTTTTTTTTTGAGGAATTAAAAACTGTCCAGAAAAATGCAATATCATCAAAATTCAATTAATGCTTACAAGGCCAATGTCACTAGACGACTAGTAGGGTGAACAATGCAACCAAAAATATATACGGTGGCTCGGTTAATGCAAACACTTCAAACAAGTCTATCTCATTTCCTGAATGCCAAAGGCTTCCACAATGGCGCAAAAATCAACACTAAAATGAGTACTCGAGTATAAAATAACATAAGGTGAACTCAACTAGAATTATCCGTTTCTTCAAATAGATTTCAGTTATATATATTCAGTATTACGAATGATTGCACGACATACTCACTAAACATTAAAACTATCCATAATATAAATGAAGACAAGCACATGATAAATGAAGTCAAACACAACCTAATATATAAACACACGCAAGAAAAACAAACTAACTCCCCCAAACTTAAGATGTACATTGACCTCAATAGACAAAAATAAAAGATGTAGTATATAACAGGTCAAGTACTCCCATGAATAAGTGACAGCTCACGTCCTAGTGTCAGCCTCGTCAGGTGAAGTAGGTGGTATGGTCGGAGGTATGAAGGGCCCGTCTTGGTGGAGGATCTAGCCAGTTCACACCGCCAAATACTCTTGATGATACGCGTCCCGTGCAGCCAATCGCCTATCAACACGGCGATTGCCCGACAGATCTGCTGGCGCATCTCACGACGCACAACCTCAATTACACTGTCTCGCTCTGCTCGTATCTCCTGTCTCAGACCATCAAACATCATCTGCAAGGTGTGATCTCCCGCTGCGGGGGGTGGAACGGAATCTATCTAATCCTCTACATCAGTCGTTTGGTCATCAACAATAAGTAGAGGCTCCGAGATATTCTGGATAGAAGGGAAGTGCTCAAGTGGCGAATCCAAAACAAAACCTCGTCCTCGCGGGTGTGATTAAATAAAGAGGGATTGCTGTCCGGGGAATGCCATCATGGAAATATTATGAGTTATGCTGCATTTCGTGTGGTTATGTCACGAGGCTGTGAGACTAGGCGATTTACCTTATTATATCCTCCATCTCTTGTACCATTCATGTTGTCGGTCGGCCTATTTCAAGTCTGTTGATCTTCGAGCCTTGGCTACTTTCATGAGCTGAGACTAGCATGAAAAATGGTACTTTGAGAAATCATTGTTTTAATATCAAAATCCGTGAGGCGACCCTACGGTATTCGGATTATTCTTTGACATTTTCAGGTTAGCATTAATAAGTTGAGCGATATGAACTTGCACGATTTTCCACGATACTTTTTACTGTACTTGGAGTTAATTTTGCTTGAGGACAAGCAAAGAGTTAAGTTTGGGGGTATTTATTGAACATTATTTTGTGCATATTAAACATGATTAATTTCTAGTTATTTGGCACAATTTAATCATTATTGATAAAAATATGATGGGGTTTTTGTTTATTTGAAGGTTGAAGATATAGTGTGGCTAAAATCAGTCAAACCGGTGGAAAACGCCAATTTGTAGTGGAGGGCCGCATCACACGAAGCCGGGCCGCGTCGCAGACTCAACATACAACAAGCTGGAACGAGCTGTACCGAGGGCCGCAGCACAGACACCTCAGGGCCGCGGCCCATGCTGATGGAAAAAGGCCCAAACTGGGCGGTCATGTGATTGGGGCCCCGGCACACTTAGCCCGGGGCCGCGACCCTCGGCGGCGAAACCCTAATGCAACTCTACAACTTCGACCGTTTTTGCAAGGATTGGAGATACGTTTTTGGGGACGCGTTTTAGGCCAGATGGGAGGTTATAAAAGTTGAGACAACCACAAGCTAATGATCATCATCTTGGGGAGGAGGCAGAATTCCAACAAAGTGAAGAACACCGCAGAAGACGCGAGGAATTGCCTCTTTGTTGTGAAGATTCATCTATACTTATGTCTTTGATTTTGATGATGAATTCTTTTACTATTATGTTTGGCTAAACTATTATTTTAGGGTTGTGATGGGATTTCATATTTTTTTTTTGTTTCTTGTCATTTGTTCAATAGGATTGGATTTTACTCATTGATTTTAATTCTTTCAATTATCTGGCCAATAATTGAATTGTCTTTAACGCTTTTATTTAATCGGAAGAAGAGATGTAAGCGTGGAATTAGTGAGGAAAATCATAATTATTCTATGAGATAGGAATATACTCGTAGGAATTGTGAAGCATTGTTTGTGTCGAGGAACCACTGTGCCGGATTAGCTATTGAGTTATTAATTCATATAGGGATATATTAAGTTGATAATTAGTAGTATTTTCTATTGACCATCGGAAGAGGCTTTAGATTATTTTAGGGATTCTCCGCTTCGAATCAGTTGAATTAGAATGTTAGAACATAATATATTAACAATCACATGAGATAAATCGTGGTGGAAACACAACCCTAATTCTTCTCATTTGATTATTACCCTATTTAAATTGAGCTGTTTTATTTAGTTGTTAGCTTATTAGTAATTTGTTAATTAGAAAATTATTTCATCTCACTATACCAATCCGATTATTCAAATAATACTGGTAGAAGACCGTAAAATTGGTACTTAGTACGTTAGTCTCCGTGGGAACGATACTCTACTCACTATTTTATTACTTGTTCACGATAGCGTACACTTGCGTTTACCAAATTTTGCAACAACATCGATGGGTACTTCAACGAATAATTGTGCTTTGAGAAGAAGTACTGAATAATAGTCGGATGATAAGTACACCTCAGGTTACCAATATATACATGATAAGGAATCCTGATAGGGTGCATAGAATAATGTCACTAGTACGCACTAAAAGTAATACTTGAAAGAATAATTAGACGAGCTTACTCCAGATCCTTAATTTGTTGGGTTGACAACCCAGAGATTTGGTAGAACTCTTCAGGCTTACAATGGGTGGTTCGAATCATTATTCCTTCAAGAGCCGATTTTACCTAAAAAGCAAAGCAACTCTTTTCACTTCGGAGAAACTTGATCCATGATTAACCCGGAAAAAGGAAAGAAAATCACATAATGATTGCCACATGATTATGCATTCAACAATAGTGTAGAACATTTATTAGCTTCATAACCAATAGAACTAGAGGACGTCAAAAACCATTTTTCAAATAGACTATACTTGAGTTAAAACATTAATTTTACCTTAGTGTTTTCCAAATCAGACAACGACAAGTTCAAGTTGATGGAGTACAACTTATGAACATAATCAGAAACATCAATGGGTTCAAAAAATGCTTCAGCACAGACATCTGCCGTAGGACAATTGAAATATTAGCATGCTTAATTTAGTACGGATAAGGCAAAGTTCGAATAGTACGTAAAACTGAAATATTATAAAAAAGAGAAAGAGAAAGGTATGACCAGACATTAAAACCACAGCCAGCAACTCACCTTCAGCATGACATATTAAAAAATCATATATTAATCAATTGCTACCTATAATAAGGGAAAGCCCCATCTGCGTTGGACGAAGACTTTGGCGAAATCCTTTCCAACCATGTAAACCATTACCAAGCTCCCTTCTCTCGCTCAAAGTAGGATTAAAGAATGAACTTCCAAAAACCTCGTTACTGGTATTATAACGAGGATTAAACTGAATGTAATGATCTTCCAACAATTTCATTACTGAAATTGAAATAAGGATTAAAAATGAATAAAATGATTTTCCAACAAACACATTACTGAAATTTAAGAGAGTCTGTGAGGTGCATATATGTATCAGTTTCAGTTGTTGATCAGAAAATAGGTACCTCCAAGATGGTATCTCCTGAATAACCACATCAAGAGCTTGTAGAGTTTGCGGAGGGACATCATCCTCTATGATGACGTGAAAATCAGAAGAAAATTTGATTGAGACCATGAATACCCTGCATAGTTTGCAGCATAAGCATTCTTTAGACACACACAATTTGCTATATTTAGAATCCAAGACGAGGACAATCACAAAAATGCACAACTTTTTTTGATTATTTTCTTTTTGTCGGTTAAGGTATGTAGAGAAACACTTTACACTATAAATTAACTTGAATAAGTTCAAAAAGAAAAACTGTTGTCTTTTAGAGTACAATTCATTTCTGCTCTTTAAATTGCAAGCTATGAGCTTGCTTGAATGAATTAGCAGTCATAATATTAGAGCTATACATGGGCACGAAAGGAGCGGCGGACGGCGACCGGCGTGGATGGATCGGACGGGCGGCGCGGAGACGGCGCGGAGACGGCGGACGCAAAAAGGACGGCGACCGACGCCGCGCTCGCCTAGCTCAAATCTAGGCGAGGCGATGGATTCAGGCGGCCTGGCCGGACCGCCTTGCCGCCTAGGCGTCGCCTAGGCGACGCCGTGATAACCATGCCCGGTGATACGATATCAAGCTCACTCACATCAATGCCGATATCGAGTGGTGCTTCCAATCGTTTTCTGGACTTGAAAAACGGATGACCATGTGAGTTTTTCAAAATGCGAATCATCATGTCGCGTCCAGGGTGATCGAGTCGGTCATGCCATAGTTGGTATGCTTCGGAATCACACAGTTCGTGACTCACAGCATAGGATTCAATAACCCTTATTGTAGTCTGGTATAAACCACTACTTAGACTCATAAGTTTCTCGAGAACGCGGCGTCTTCCGCATTCTGCCAGAGTAACACACAAAAATTCTGTCCCATTCTCACAATGTGTATCAAGGTGATAACCGTTGGCACGGATGTCCCTAAAACTTAGCAATGTTCGGTTTGCTCTTGGGGCATAGAGAGCATTTGTGACATTAATATGCGTACCATTAGGTAGCAAGAAATGAGCAGGTCCCCTCCCTTGAATTACTTGGGAGGAACCAATCATTGTTGTCACTGAGGATATATATGGCACAATATCCTTGAATAATTGCCTATTCCGAAGAATAGTGTGGGTTGTTCCACTATCAGCAAGGCACTCAATTTCGCCATGAGACATCTACAATAAGACATGAAACTCGATTAGTCTTATGATGAAAGACATAGCGAAAACTCATTTACTTCGAGTTTGGGGAAATTCGACCAAGTTGGTTAGGATCATAGTTAGCACAATCGCTGGAAATAATTTCCGCGCAGCTTGACCTTTGTTCACTAAAACAGCAATAACTTCTTCGTTAAGAAGGGTATGGACGAACGGTCAGTTGTTCTGGAAACTAGACTTCCGTATCTTTCTGTCCATAGGTCGTGCACTTTCTCGATCATTAAACTCAGATCTCAGTGCTCGTTTCAAGTTGCTATTTTGGTATTTCCCTATTGTTGAGTGATGGAGCAAGGTTGAAGCCTTTTTCAAAGGCACTATTGTTGATACAATACTATGGCAATATGGCATAGGAGCGTTTAAATACTTCAAAACGCATCATGGTGTTCGATTTATATCTCGACTAATGATCCTTTCGGTAACTCCAACTTGGTAGATTTGCAGAGAAAGTAGGAATGTCGGTACAGCTAAGGCTGTTTAAAAACCACTGATTCCGTTTGAACTTTCAAAGCATAAACAAATACCAAGGAGGATGCGCCTAGTATTGATCATAAGTTTTGATGAAATCAACCAATGTATCAAATTAACCAAGCAATTCATTACTGAGCAATTGTTTTGTGATAAACCAAACATGCTTTCGAAGGGAAAAATAAAATTCGTTTTTGCACAATCACAGCAATTAAAAGAATTTTATTCATCATGGCCAACTTTATTACATTCATAGAAAATCCAAAGTAGTTCTCGAAAACTAGAAACAAGACAAAATATAACCAAAGCGTAAAACTAGTCAAACTACAATGATCTAGTCAAAGTCGGCAACATCCATATGTTGGTCTTTGTCCGCAATGGTGAGAGGAGGGATCTCAGTCGGGATCTCAATATGGTTCACCTCCGTATTCTCATTATCTTCCTCCATGTAATTTGACTCTTGAGTCAAGTACTGTTTATAGTGCTTGTAGTAAGCTTGGATGTTCTTTGGCGCCTTGCAATTGCGGTAAGTATGCTTCTTCGATCCGCAAGTATAGCAATTCCGGCCTTCCTTTGGAGTGGTTCCATTCCCGGCGGCAGGAGGCGGTCCACGTGGTTGGGTTCCACTGGGTCCCGTGGCCGAGCCACGTTGCCTCTTCCACACATTGGAACGACGACCTCGTCTTTTCCCTCACTTGCTCGAGTCATGCACCCGTGGTGCTTGCAAAAACTGAGTAGCGTTGCCTTTTCTATTTTGTCGTGGTGCCTTCATGTGGGTAGCCTGATTCACTTAGAATCGGCCGTACCGTTGGCGCGCATTGCTATTGAGAATAATCTCATGGTGCCTTTCTTTTTTCGCGAGGTGGGAGATAAGGTCACTAAAATTTTTAATTCTCCCTTCCTCATAGGCAACGCGCAGCTGATGAGCAATCACACTTGCTCCCACGGGAAACGTGTTAAGAGTCTTCTCGATCAAATCTTGATCAGACTTCTTGACACCACAAAAACCAAGATCAGCGCGAAGATTGGGGATGGCTTGGTTATAGGCCTCCACATTCGCATAATCCAAAAATCGGATTTGCTCCCATTGAAGTTGCAATTCGGGGAAGCGCTGATCATGCACATTATTAAATCGTTGTTCGAGTGTATCTCATAGTTCTTTGGGGGTTTGCAAATTCATGTAACACTTTTTCAACAATGGATGTATATGTCTATGCAAGTACATCAGTGCATTAACCTTGGTTTCCTCGCTCGGTTCTTGAGCGGTAGGCTCGTTAGAGGGAAAGATGGTGGTGGTAAATCTCTTACCGACGAACGCCAAGCGAACGTCTGAGACCCACCTATGGTACTCCTTACCAGCATGGTCAAGGATGTCGAACTCCGGATGAACATTGGAGCTTTGTGCCATCTACAAGATATAAACAAGAAGAAGTTAGTCTTGTTGGATTTTCAGTGACAATGTAAACGGTCACAATCGATGCTTTTAAAAGCGTGTAACATAACCGTTACTCGATGTACTTCCCTTAATTGTTGTTTAGTAAAGTCGACAAAAAACGACGATATTAGATCGCACCCAGATACGTGGTGTATGCAACAACCACAAGTATCGACTTTCAACAATTCCGTGACCCCCCCAGGACCGTCACACAGTTTTCTTCGACACGCAGAGATACCGACTTCTCTCGCGGTCTCATCCACCGCAAAGTAGCGTGGGAGATAAAGAACCCAAGAACCCATGTCCCCAAAAGAAAAATTCCCAAAAGGAGAGAATTGAATAGGGACAAGTCAGATAATTACCTCGATTATAAAATTAGGCACGTGCTGAATTTGTGGTGTGCTTCGATCTACCGGTTGGTACTCGATGGGACGATGTGAAACCGGAGGCGCAATTTTGGCGGCTTCCGAAGATAAGTTGATGTTCGAGTTTTGGTCAGTCGAGCAAGGTCGGACTTGTTGGCGGTTGGCCGGCGGCGGCGGCCAGTGGCGGCGTGGGCGGTCCGGTGATGATCGGCGGATGTGCCGGCTGGATCGATCGGCGGCAGTGGGCGGCGGCGTGAGCGGCGCAGCGCGGATTGCGACGGCGGCTGGCTGGTAGCAAAGCGTGGCGGCGATGGCTGGGCGGATGGCATGGCGGCGATGGCGGCAGCGGTGGCGGTGGCGGCCGGGTGGCGGCGGCAGCAGAATCGGTAGCGGCGGGCGATGGCTGGCGGCGGCGGAGGGCTGGCCGATTTTTTCTTCTTTTTTTTTTCATTCGAGCTACGTGCTGATAACGTGTTTGAGGAGAAAGTAAAAGACAACAAATCAATTGTATTGATAACAATGAATAGAGGGGCTTTTATATAGGCATTACAATGAGAGTCCTTCCATACATAGGATTCCTAGTTAAGGTAAGACATCTAACAGGATCCTACTACCTCTGGAAGAGTCTAGAACCTTCCATAACTCTATCCCCCTACAACCAGTATTAGGTAAGACACCAATAAGGGAAGGATTTTCCGGAACAGTAACAAAAATTTCCACAAGCAAATCTTGTCTTTAATCAGTAACTATCCAAAGAAAACCGTACACATATACTCTGCACATGCAAAAATATTTATGAAGGGGCTCCACCTGGATGCACGACCTTCATCACCGATCTAAACAGTGAAGTCTTTAGAAGAGAAATGGAGACAGAGGACCAGTTAACTAATTCTCGTGCATACTGACCCTTAAGCCTGGTAGTGATTCTCCGGCGGCTATTTTCCGAGGGCACATCACGACAAAATAAAACCTACCAGTGTACAATTTATAGTAAGGAAAAATGAAATAAATAACCACATTCAACACGGGTAAAAATAAGCACTCACATCATATTGATATAAATTCAGTTCCCGACCATCGCGAGGTGGTTCGCACGCACCCCACCGGTACTCCGATATCAGGCCTGCTTGGAACCTCTACCTCTTCTCCATTTATCTCTAACTGAAAGGTCCAGTTGTAAACAAACTTTTTCCTCCATCATAGCAGACAGAGGACCATTAACTAATTCTCGTGCATACTGACCCTTAAGCCTGGTAGTGATTCTCCGGCGGCTATTTTCCGAGGGCACATCAGGACAAAATAAAACCTACCAGTGTACAATTTATAGTAAGGAAAAATGAAATAAATAACCACATTCAACACGGGTAAAAATAAGCACTCACATCATATTGATATAAATTCAGTTCCCCAGTCACTGCGAGGTGGTTCGCACGCACCCCACCGGTACTCCGATATCAGGCCTGCTTGGAACCTCTACCTCTTCTCCATTTATCTCTAACTGAAAGGTCCAGTTGTAAACAAACTTTTTCCTCCATCATAGCAGATAAATGGAGACAGAGGACCATTAACTAATTCTCGTGCATACTGACCCTTAAGCCTGGTAGTGATTCTCCGGCGGCTATTTTCCGAGGGCACATCAGGACAAAATAAAACCTACCAGTGTACAATTTATAGTAAGGAAAAGTGAAATAAATAACCACATTCAACACGGGTAAAAATAAGCACTCACATCATATTGATATAAATTCAGTTCCCCAGTCACTACGAGGTGGTTCGCACGCACCCCCACCGGTACTCCGATATCAGGCCTGCCTGGAACCTCTACCTCTTCTCCATTTATCTCTAACTGAAAGGTCGGCGGGACATGCGGCGGTGACGGCGGGACATGCGGTGGTGACGGCTGTTGCACAGATTTCCGAATCAAAGTATACGAGGATCGCTGATTCCTTTGTCTAAATAAAAGTCTGTGCATCTTTGTGTATAGTGCTAGAATCTTTGGGCTCGAACACAACTATACAAGACAATGAAAGCAGCGGTAACAGGGATTTCAGAAGTTGCTTTTAAGAAATAAACACCCAAATTTCTCTCTCCTAATTTGCTGCATCTTGGTTTGTATGAGAATGAAACAAACAATTCAAAAAATATGCAAGACAGTGAATATCATTTTATGTATTCACCAAAAAAGTTCTTAAGTTCGAAAATCTTTGACCTCTATAATGTTTAATGTGAAGTTTGTCCTCACATAGACATAAATATGTGTGGCACATATCATACTCTCTCTCTCTCTCTCTCTCTCTCTCTCTCTCTCTCTCTCTATATATATATATATATATATATATATATATATATATATATATATATATAACCATGATGCACACTAATATTTGTAATTCATGCTCAAATATTTATGTACTTGTAAAAATACACACACATAATCTTATGTTCTCCGCTTATAAAAGAACGGGTAATCTAGTGTATCACTTCGTAATAATGTGATTGGACTATCCAAAATCTATTTCAAATAATGAAGTCCGTAATCTAGATCTTCTAATTAAGACAGTTTAATAATCTAATTCAACTGAATAATTGATTCAACCATTGAAATCACTGAAACTCTTAAATCATTTAATCTTTATTAAAATACACATTTTCTTATTTAAGCATTCGACTTGATTTTCTTTGAATCTTATAGTGGAAATTAACAAGTCTTAATGAATTCTCTCTTTTACATGCACCCATTACTCACGACCAAACCAACTATATATAGTAGTTATCTGTGAGAGGGGTATGTAATAGGCTTCCTAAACAGTCATCGCTTTCAAATTACTAAAAGGCCCTACAAGCCCACACCTAGAGACCTGCAAAGGAACAAGATAAATAGGCATGAACATTTTTTGAATTTTCTACATCTACAATTCACCGGTATCCTTCACTATTTGAGCTATGGAAAATCTTTGAAAGTTGCAAAACTACCTAATGCTAGTAGGGGGTTATATTTTAAAGTACAATTTCACGCAGGAATGCAGTCGGTGTTGGTTATTTGACACATTAATAAGGCAATTAAGAACATGTAAGACCTGAAAGCACCAAAATACCCAAACCAACAAAGGACCAAAACAATAGCTAGTTAAAAGATCACATAGATTAACAGTGATCATGTTACGTGTAACTTGTTTTTTCCGGCTGACGGAGGCGGTGTTCGCTGAAAAGAAGGCAAAAGGCTTGTGTTATAGGTGTGATGGCAAGTTTGGGCCAGGACATCGTTGTCCCAGCAAGACACCAGAAAACCGTTCCTGTATTTCGAGCAACAGGTAACTCCCCATAGAAAATTCTCAATTAATTTTTCCTTGATAAAATCAAAACTGAATACAGGGGGTAACTTAAATAGCAAACAAAAGGAATCCTAAAGGGACTCTAACATGGACCGAAGGAATCCTAAAAGGATAAAAATACTGAAAATAGATAAATACTAGAATTTAAACTAATTACTATTAAGGAATCCTAAAAGGACTCTAACATGGACCGAAGGAATCCTAAAAGGATAAAAATACTGAAAATAGATAAATACTAGAATTTAAACTAATTACTATTAACCTCGTAAGACTTTAAATTCTGATTACTTGCGCCTTTTGTAAACCACACCAAATCGACCCACTCCTTGGGTCGTAACATTACTCCCCTCCCAAACACAAACCTTGTCCTCAAGGTTGAAATCTGGAAACTGCTGATCCAAGCCATCAAACGGTTCCCATGTTGCTTCATATTCTGGAAGGTCTTTCCACCTGATGAGCACTTCACGACCAGCAACACCTTCACGAACTCCCTCAACTTGTCCCGGTTGCAACAAAACTTCCATTTCTTCAGTCAAAGTAGCTGGTAAAGTTGGCATTGCTACCCGGTTTCCAATAGCTTTTTAGGCTGACACATGAAAAACAGCATGTATACGAGCAGTATCTGGAAGTTTTAATCGATATGGCACTTGCCCAATTTTCTCCAACACCTCGAAAGGTCCAAAGTACCTTGGGGCTAGTTTCTCATTATTACGCCTTGCCACTGTCCGCTGCCGGTAGGGCCTTAATTTCAGATACACCCAATCTCCGACTTCGAAATTCACATCCCGACGATGTGCATCTGCAGCTGTCTTCATACTTTGCTGTGCCTTAAACAAACACGCTCTTAACTCTTGCAAGACCTGGTCCGTTTTTGTTTAATACTCATCAACTGTGCTTACTGGCGTTTTTGCACTCCCGTAATAAAGTAAATGTGGAGGATCGCGCCCATACATGACACGAAAAGGAGTTGTCTTAGTGGACGTATGGAAAGACATATTGTACCAATACTCTGCCCAAGGCAACCACGTGACCCACCTTTTTGGCGTATCTGCTACAAAACATCGTAAGTAAGTTTCAAGACACCGATTAACAACCTCAGTCTGTCCATCGGTCTGCGGATGGAAAGCGGCACTTCGTTTAAGGGTGGTCCCCAACATTCGGAACAGCTCTTTCCAAAAATTACTTAAGAACACTTTGTCTCTATCAGAGACAATCGAATCCAGAACGCCATGCAAACGAACTACTTCTCGTATGAAAACTCCTGCAATCACCGGCGCAGTATACGGATGTTTCAAGGGAATGAAGTGCGCGTACTTGCTAAGCCTATCAACGACCACATAAATATGACTGTAAACCCTTCGGACCGAGGTAGCCCATCTATAAAATCCATCGTAACCTCTGACCAGAAAGTAGTTGGTAACTCCAACGATTGCAACAGGCCGTTGGGCGCCATGGTAGAATACTTTTGTCGCTGACACGCATCACACTCAGCTATTCGCCTTGCGATATCACCCTTCATGCTGGGCCAATACACCTCCCGAGCCATCCTTTGATATGTCTTTTGTACCCCGGAGTGACCATCAGCGATACTCCCATGAAACTCGTTGAATAACATTGGAATCCAACGTGAACCCACCGGTAGCACAAGACGGCCTCGAAAAACCAATCGATCATGCTCGACTGAGTAGCCATTTGGAGCCGTTTTCCCTTCCATAATCTTCCGTTTCATAATGTTGAGCCCCGGGTCTGATTTCAAATCCTTCCACAACTCATCCCAGTCAATTTTCCAAGACGCCGTGATTGATTTTAGTTCAATTTCATTGTGCTTGCGTGATAACGCGCCAGCCACTCGATTCTCGTTGCCGGGTCGATAAATAATATCAAAATTATAACCCAGAAGTTTGGATAACCACTTCTGGTGGTCTTCAGGTACAGTTCGCTGTTCTAGGAGATACTTTAAGCTTCGTTGGTCGGTTCGAACGAGGAATTTGCAACCCAAAAGATACGGGCGCCACTTCTGGATAGCAATAACAATCGCCATTAATTCCCGCTCGTAAACTGATTTCAGTCTTGCGCGAGTGCCCAACATATGACTGAAAAATGCTAGCGGTCGGCCTTCTTGCGTGAGTATCGCCCCGACACCGTAGCCCGACGGATCCGTATCAACTACAAATTCCTTGGAAAAATCGGGAAGCGCCAAAACAGGAACTCGAGTCATTGCTAACTGGAGTTTTCGAAAAGCTTTTGTTGCTTCGTCAGTCCACTTAAACCCATCCTTCTTCAACTGTTCCGTTAGCGGCCATGTAATCTTCCCATAATTTTTGACAAATTTTCGGTAATAGCCGGTCAATCCAAGAAAACCCCTAAGTTCACGCAAGGTTTTCGATATTGGCCACTTTAGCATAGCTTCAATTTTCGCCGATCTGCAGATACCCCATCCTTGGACACGATGTGTCCAAGGTACTCCACCTGCCCTTGGGCAAACGAACACTTTTTCCTGTTTGCATATAATTTGTTTTGTTGCAACACTTCCAAAACAGTAGATAAGTGGTCAACATGTTCTGTTTCGGTTTTCCTGTATATCAAGATATCATCGAAAAAGACAAGTACAAAACGACGTAGAAGTGGTTTGAATACTTTGTTCATGACGGCTTGAAAAGTCGCCGGCGCATTCATGACTAGGAACTCGTAATGGCCTTCATGAGTCCGGAAAGCCGTTTTGGGTATGTCCTCGAGCTTCATCCTGATTTGATGATATCCCGATTTCAAATCCAACTTGGAAAAAATGGTTGCCCCTTGAAGCTCGTCTAGAAGCTCATCAATTACAGGTATAGGGAACTTGTCTAAAATCGTGGCTTTATTGAGAGCCCGATAGTCGACATAAAACCGCCAACTACCATCTTTCTTCTTCACCAACACTGGACTAGAAAACGGACTAGTACTAGGCTGGATGATCCCAGCTTCAAGCATTTCCCCAACTAGCCTTTCGATCTCATTCTTTTGAATATGTGGATACCGATATGGTCTCACACTAATGGGACCAACTCCCTCCAGCAACGTTATTGCATGATCGTGATTTCTTTGAGGAGGAAGACCGCTGGCATGTGAAAAACCTCATCAAAATTCTCGAGAATCTTTAAAATGGGAGCTGCCAAGTTTAATGGCTCGGTCTTGTCTACTTCAACACTCACTTGCACCAAATATGCTTCTGGCCCCTGTTGTAGTAGTTTGCACAAGGATTTACACGAAACCAAGGATCTTGACAAGCTCGGGTCTCCGGTTATAGTTACCCATCTGTCACCTTCCTGTGCGCATGATCAATCAAGTTTCCGATTGATCATATCACCCAGACGTCGTAGCCAAGTCATTCCCAGTATCAAATCGGACCCACCCAGATTTAGTGGAAAGAAATCTTCAATAATTTGTACTTCCGGAAGATTTAGTACCACACCTTTGCACGTCCCACTACCTCGATCGGTCAACCCCGTGCCCAATGCTACTCCAAAAGTTCCCGTACCAGTCACGTCCAACCTAAGAGAATTTACTACCCGTTTTGAGATAAAAATGTGGGTAGCACCACAATCGATCAATACCACAACTTGTATTCCCCCCAACTCACCCTTAACCTTCATAGTGTGCGGTGGGGTGAACCCACTGACAGAATTTAACGAAACCTCAATATTATCCAAGTGGGCATGGCCGCCTTCTTCATCCTCCCTGTCTTCTCTTTCCTCCTCTTCATCGATAATTAGGACCTGAAGGGTCTTGTTGGGACAACGATGTCGTGGCCCAAACTTGCCATCACACCTAAAACACAAGCCTTTTGCCTTCTTTTCAGCGAACTCTGCCTCTGTCAGCCGCTTAAACTGACCATCTTGGCCACCGAAAGTGGGTTTCTTGTCGCCCACGTTTGTGTCGGCCGTCAACGAGTAACTTGTTTTTACCGGACCGCTGCTCCCGCCTCGAGATGAGAGGGTGCTGCCCCCTGCCTTGAAGAATTGCTCGTAGACACTACCCTCCTGCTGTATGTTCAAGAATTGCTCATAGACACTACCCTCCTGCGAAGCCTGAAAACGATCCAGAAGTTTGCGTTTGAACCCTGTCCAAGATCGGAACGGAGTCCTAGCTTCAGTCCAGCGATACCATGACAACGCCGACCCTTCCATGCAAATAGAAGCTGCCCGGAGCTGGTCTTTTGCCTTGATTCCCTGGATTTCAAAGTACCGTTCAATCCGGTAAATCCAGTCATGAGCATCTTCTCCTTCGAAAATTGGCATCTTCAATTTTCGACAGTCCCGTAAGGGATCCTTTTCCTTCTTTTTGCCAGTGCTTCTCCCCGACCCATCTAATTCCTCTTCATCATCTCCGTAGTCCCCATCAGCGAAGGAGCCGAACGGAATTGTTGGCTTCTTCTTCTTTTCTCCGCTATCCGACCCCTCCTTCAAATCCTTGATTGCGCGCAGGACCTCCTGAAACTGCATCGCATTATCGATGCGGTTTGCCTCCACTACCTCCTTCATCTGCGTTAACCCTTCTTCCAACATGCTGATGCGATCGGCGTTGGTGAGTTTTCCGCCATGGCCAGAACCGATGAGTGCTCCGATGCCAGATTGTTAGACACCAGAAAACCCTTCCTGTATTTCGAGCAACAGGTAACTCCCCAGAGAAAATTCTCAATTAATTTTTCCTTGATAAAATCAAAACTGAATACAGGGGGTAACTTAAATAGCAAACAAAAGGAATCCTAAAAGGACTTTAACATTGACCGGAGGAATCTTAAAAGGATAAAAATACTGAAAATAGATAAATACTAGAATTTAAACTAATTACTATTAAGGAATCCTAAAAGGACTCTAACATGGACCGAAGGAATCCTAAAAGGATAAAAATATTGAAAATAGATAAATACTAGAATTTAAACTAATTACTATTAACCCCCTAAGACTTTAAATTCTGATTACTTGCGCCTTTTGTAAACCACACCAAATCGACCCACTCCTTGGATCGTAACAGATCACTAAAAATAAAAAGAGAGCATAAAGCAAGAAGACTTCTCCATTTTAGCGACAGGATTTACATATACAAGGAGATCTAATTGGACAATCTAAATTCTCTAACAAAGACCAACAAAAAGTATTTAGAAAGCAAGAAACTTGAAGGGGATGGCAGATGTATATCAAAAGTTGAAGAACGGAGAAAGGGGATGGCAGATGCATATCAAAAGTTGAAGAACGGAGAGCAGCAGCACAGTTTCAACATTCAAACGCATTGCTTCATGACAAACTTGAAAGAAAACTGAACTTAGTCTTACTTGTACAATGTCAAACTTGGGCGTCATGCTAGTTTTTCTATTAGTCAAGAAAATTATCATCTTTCTCACGAGTAAGATGAAGGCCATGAAATTGACAAGCACAGTATACTAAGCTTATGACTGTTTGCAAGCACAGCAGAGCATGCAACGCAAGATTCTCAACAGAAATTAAATGAATATGCTAGAGCTAAGCAGTTTACTAGGCCAAGCATGCGATGAACTTTGATACAGATATGTTGAACAAAGACAGCAGGCGCTCATGCTTGGTGATGCACAATGCTAGATATTAAGATTGGAGAGTAATATTTATCATTAACATAGAGAGTATAATAAATAGATGGGTGACTTGATCAACAAGACACTAGCTCTAATTCTAGAAGGATCCACACTATGTTAATACTAACACAATATTAATTAACATGTCGGCAATATTTAACAGTCAATTAGGAATCCGCTTACTAAAACACCCATACAGCTCGGCAATACAAAAAATAGGGATGTAACCGGACCAAGTCTATTCGAGCATCGCCAGGCTTGAGCTCAAGATCTATTACAACACTCGATCTCGACTGGTTTGGAAACTCGGGAAGATCGAGCTCAACTATACTCGACTCAGATTATATAATTTTAGAAAATAGTAAAAAATTGTCATTCTTTGTTACTGATAATATTATGTATTATATAATTAAGGTATATATTTAAAAAAAATAAAAATACTAAGGGTAAAATTGTGAAGATAATAAAGCTCGATTAGGCTCCCGAGCCCAATGTTTTAAAAGGCGGAAAGAGGCGCGTCTTGAGGCGCCGCCTCGAGGCGAGGCGCCGGAAAAACGATCCGGGGCGCTATTTGAAGGAGGAAAGAAGCCTTCTCCGGTTGAGGCGTACGAAAGGCGCACGCCTCCGAGGCGTCTGCGTAAGGCGTTTGAGGCGGAATAGACGGCACAAGCATTTTTTTTTTTAAATAAATGAAAAAACTATAAATAGACGGCCCCGGCAAAAAAAAGAGAAAAAACTCCAGCGCAACTCTCAGCCTCCATCACGATTTTCGCCTCCGACTTCCACCGACCGGCGACTCGGACCTCCAGTCCGACATCAACTCCGACAGCGACTCCGATTTCCAACGACCTCCTGCTTACCACGTACGTTTCCGACACCCTTTTTTTTATTCTGTTTTTTTTTCAGCATTTTTTTTTTGCATTATTTTTTTTATTTTGCCTCCGCATTATCTGATTCTTAGGCCAACATTTTTTTTTCTTGTTTTTGCCTCCCCCTTTATTTTGCTTTATTTTCTTTATTTTGCCTCCCCCTTTATTTTGCTTTATTTTCTGCAGCAGTTTTTAATTTTGTTTTTTCCCTTTTTTTAGGCCAGTGTTTTTAGGCCAGTTTTATTTTCTTTATTTAGGCCAGCGTTTTTTTTTCATTAGGCAGCAGTTTTTTATTTTATTTGTTTTCCTTTTTTTAGGCAGCAATTCTTCATATATTGTTTACTTGATCGTGTAGGAACATGACATCAGGCAAGAGGACGGATCCTGCATGGAAATACTGCGTGGAGGAAAACGGAATGGAAGGAAAAGGGTACAAATACGTTAAATGTAATTTTTGCCAAAAAATAATAAAAGGAGGATTATATCGACAAAAACATCATCTCGCGGGCACAAAAAAAGATGTTGCCCCATGCACTAAGGTTTCTGAAGATGTAAAGAAAGAGATGCAAAATTATCTGAAATCGACCGAGAAGGCAAAAGTGGAAATGCAAAGAAATAAGGATGAACTGATCCATAGCGGGTCATATTATCAAAGTCAAAATCCATCTTTTGGAGTGTCCAGCCGGGGGAGTGTTTCTCAAAGGGGAATTAGGGGTCTGATGGATAGATTTGTTGCTAGGAATGGCAATGGGGCGGGTTCGGGGCGGAGCAGGCTATCCCCGTCCCCGAACCCGAAATCTGAATCCTGCCCCGTCCCCGCCCCGTTCCCCGTCGGGGATCTTATCGGGGCGCCCCATTGGGGCTACAACATACCCCGAACCCCGCCCCGTTCCCCATTCCCCGTTTTTGCCCCGTTTTATATATTTATATAGAATTATATTATATATATATAATATAAAAAATATATATAATATAATATTTTATAAAAAAATATATATAATATATTATATATAAAAATATATATATAAAAAAATATATTATATATATATTTTATATATATTATTTTGCCCCGTTCTATATATATATAAAAAATATATATAAAATATATATATATAAAATATAAAAAATATAATATAATATCTGGGCTGGTCGGGGCGGGGCGGGGCGGGATCACCTACCACTACCCGAACCCCGAAAAAATCCCCGTTAACGCCCCGATCCCCGCCCCGTAACCCGATAATGTCTGCCCCGCCCCGCCCCGCCCCGTTAAGATCGGATTTCGGATTTCCCCGTCGGGTTCGAGTTTTTTTGCCATCCCTATTTGTTGCCGACGTTGATAATGGGGATGAAAATCCAATCCCGGGGAATGATAAGGAAGCTCGCAATCGTTGTTGTTTGGATATTGGTAGATTTTTTTTTTGAAAACGGAATTTCTTTCAATGTTGCTAGCTCTCCTTCCTTCATTAGCATGTGTCGATCTATCGGGAATTACGGACGTGGTTTGAAGCCACCAACATCTCATGAACTTAGTCATTCGATACTAGAAAAAGAAGTGCAAACGACTCAAGAAATTATCAATGATATGAAGAAAACGTGGACGCAAACGGGGGTGTCAATATTATCCGACGGATGTAAAGATATACGAGGGAGACGATTAACTTTCTTGTTAATAACCCTCATGGGACGGTCTTCTTGAAATCCGTTGATGCATCTAATGCCGTAAAAGATGCAAATATGTTGTGTGATTTTCTTGATAGTGTTGTGCAAGAGGTTGGTGAAGATATTATAGTTCAAGTGGTTACTGACAATGCATCAAACTATAAGGCGGCAGGAGAGTTGTTAATAAAGAGGAGGCCACGTCTTTGGTGGACACCATGTGCAGCTCATTGCATAGATTTGATGCTCGAGAAAATTGGAGATCTTCCTCAACACAAAAATGCCTTGATTAAATCGAAGAAGGTAACTTTAATTGAAATGCTCTTTTGTTTATTCTTTTCTTGTTGGAAATGATGTACTGAAGATGAGATGTTGCATATTTTAATTTTATTAATGCATTTAATTTTATAGGTTAGTCACTTTATATATAATCATGGATGGGCATTGGCGTTGATGAGAGAACATACTAATAGAGAGCTCATTCGGCCGCCGCCACAAGATTTGCTACATCTTATTTAACATTGCAAAGCATGTACAGTTTGAAAGACGAATTGGAGCGAATGTTTACGTCACATGCTTGGTCAAAGCATTATTTGTCCCGGTCGGATGAAGCGAAAAATGTGAAAAATATAGTATTGAGGGACAAATATTTTTGGTCGAGCATGGCTTATGCAATTAAGACGACTAAGCCTTTGGTTAGTGTGTTGAGGATGACGGAATCGGAGAAAATGCCTGGGATGGGTTTCATTTATGGTTCTATGGATGAAGCTAAGGAAGCAATTGCAAAAGCTTTAGGAGGAGAAGAAGCATCATATAAAGAGATCTGGGAGATAATAGATAGAAAGTGGGAATTTCAAATGCATCGCCACTTGCATGCCGCGGCATATTATCTCAATCCACATTATCATTATGAGGCGGATGTGTTCACGCATCCGGAGATAAAATTAGGCCTGTTCACTTGTTTGGCCAAACTTTTTCCCGACCCGAAGGTACAAGAGAAAATCCATTTGCAAATGGACCATTTCCATCTGCAAAAGGGGTTATTTGGTTTTGCGGCTGCGAAAAGCACTACCAAGAAGCGTAGTCCAGGTACATTTAGTTTAAATTATTGTAGCTACATATATACATCTTTCATGTTCTCCTTTTCAAATGCTTACTATAAAAAAATACATTTATTTTAAATTGTTGTAGTTGATTGGTGGATTCAATACGGAGATGAGACACCAAAACTCACGACTTTTGCGGTGAAAGTATTGAGTTTAACATGTTCATCAACTGTCTGTGAACGTAATTGGAGTACTTTCAATCAGGTATTATTTTTATGTACTTCAAAAAATTATTATCTTGCAACTATTATTTACACGTTAGAAATCATCATTTATATATTGTTTGAATTTTTTCTAGCTACACACGAAGAAGAGGAATCGTTTACCTACAAAGACTTTGAACAAGTTAGTCTTTGTTATGTATAATAAAAGGTTGAAGTGTAGATGGTTGAAGTGTACGTCCCTCAAAGAGGATGAGGATCCTTTAGTATTAGATGAGATTCCATCTGATGATGAATGGATGGTTGATGAAAATGGTTCGAATAATTCCGGATCCGTTTTGACGGATAATATTGGTGATGAAGTAGTAGAAGTGGACGGTGGAGACAATGAAGATGGTGGTCGTGGCCGAGTTGGTGGTCGTACTCGTGGTCGTGGTATCAAGGGTCGGCCGAGGGCAATGAAGAGAAAAAAGAAAGAGAGATGCTCTAGGTTAGTGTCACTTAACTCTTTTTTATACAGTATTTGCTATAATTTCTTGTATTGTCACGTAACTCTTTTTTATAATATTCTTAATAGATAAATGAAAGAGGCTACAATTATTAGATGAAGAAGATGAAATCGAGTTTATCTAATCCGATGATCCTCAAGAAGATGATGCTATGGACGAGTTATTTGATGATGATGACGACGACGATGATGGTGGTGGAAATACTAGTGGTTTTGATCCGTTTTTCAAACCACTAGATACCGATGATCCAATTTTAAATTCACCGTGATATTATAATTTTTTTTTGAGATGATAAACTCTATTTTATGTGTTTTTATGTTCGTTACATTGATGTAATTGCTAAGTAATTCAAAACATTACTATTTCGCTATTTTCCTTTGTTAATGATGAAGCTTCTATTATATATAATTATATTTTTTTTTTTAAAAAAATTAAGGCTTACGCCTTGGTACGCCTCGAGGCTTACGCCTCGCCCAGTGTTGTTAAACGCGCGCTTAAGCGCGCACATAAGCGCAAAGCGACGCGGTGCGCGATTTCGGGGAGTCGCATCAAGTATGCAACGCGGTTTTCATTAGGCGCGCGCTTATCGCAGTGCACAAACGCGATAAAAAAGCGCGCTTTTTATAAAAAAAACTGTTTATAATTTTAAATGGAGAAAAAACGGGATATAAATTATAAAACCTGGGTAAGCGGCGCCTGTAAACCCTAAATACAATCATTAAACAATCACGCCTTCCTTAAACAGCTGCGCCTCTTTCTTAAACAAATCTGGGCGATTTATCCGAGCGATATCATCTCTTCTCTTCAAGAATCTGGGCGGTTTCATCTTCTCTTCAAGGTATTCTCTTTTTTCTTAAGTTGACAGAGTATATATATATAGTGTTTATATATAACTGATTATATACTGTCTATATACACTGATTTTTTTTTCAGATGGGAGATAATAAAGACGTGGCATGAAAATATGCAAGGGCACTGTCAGAGGGTAACTCGGTTCGACTTTGTTGTAATTTCTGTGGAAAAGTTACAATCGGAGGAGTATTTAGAATGAAGGAACATCTTGTTAGGGCAAGAGGAATGCTACAAGCTGTAAAAAAGTAACTGAAAAAGTCAGAAAAGAAGTTGCAGATTTTATGGAAGCAAAAAAGAAAAAAAAAAAAAGAGGTGGTTGATTTAAATAATATTGAAGAAGAAGATTATGATGATGATGATGATGTAGTTTTAATGCAGTCTAAAGCCACCAAAGATAATTCCGTATGCGGCAGCACGAATTCTTCTCTACGCAAGCCACCAAAGATGAAGGGTCCCATGGATATCTTCTTGACTCCATGGTAACTAAATCTCATAGCATCACATTCAATACATACATGATTAACCGTGGAACCGCACCAAAGGCAACGGAACCCTCAGAGGACCCATCGGCCCGCCCCAGAGTGGTTAACCCAAAATATCCGGGAAACCGCACCAAAGGCTACGGAACCCTCAGAAGACCCGTCGGCCCATCCCAGAGTGGATATATACAATCATACAATTCATATATCTTACTTTCAAAGTCAAGTATGTACAATCATAAACATATACTTGCCTTTGAGACATCGAGAATCGGCCCATCCCAGAGTGGAACCGCACCAAAGGCTACGGAACCCTCAGAGGACCCGTCGGCCCATCCCAGAGTGGATATATACCATCATACAATTCATATATCTTACTTTCAAAGTCGAAAACGTACAATCATAAATATATACTTGCCTTTGAGACATATACGTATAATCATAAACATATACTTGCCAGACTCCATGGAAATCCATGGGACCCTTCATCTTTGGTGGCTTGCGTAGAGAAGAATTCGTGCTGCCGCATACGGAATTATCTTTGGTGGCTTCAGACTGCATTAACACTACATCATCATCATCATCATAATCTTCCTCTTCGATATTATTTAAATCAACAACCTCTTTTTTTTTTCTTTTTTGCTTCCATAAAATCTGCAACTTCTTTTCTGACTTCTTGATTTTTTTACACCAGAAGCATTCCTCTTGCCCCAACAAGATGTTCCTTCATTCTAAATACTCCTCCGGTTGTATCTTTTCCACAGAAATTACAACAAAGTCGAACCGAGCTACCTTCTGACAGTGCCCTTGCATATTTCCATGCCACGTCTTTATTATCTCCCATCTGGAAAAAAAAATCAGTGTATATAGACAGTATATAATCAGTTATATAGAAATATTATATATTATATACTATATACAGTATGTTATATATATATATATATATATATATATATATATATATATATATATACATATATGTATATATAAACACTATATATATATATACTCTGTCAACTAAAGAAAAAAAGAGAATACCTTGAAGAGAAGATGAAACCGCCCAGATTCTTGAAGAGGAGATGATATCGCTCCGATGAAATCACCCAGATTTGTTTAAGGAAGAGGCGCGGCTGTTTAAGGAAGGCGCGACTGTTTAAGGATTGTATTTAGGGTTTACAGGTGCCGCTTATCCAGGTTTTATAATTTATATCCCGTTTTTTCTGCATTTAAAATTATAAACAGTTTTTTTATAAAAAGCGCGCTTTTTTATCGCGTTTGCACACTGCGCTTAAGCGCAGAAGCGGGAAGAAGCGCGCGCCTAATGAAAACCGCGTCGCATACCTGATGCGACTCCCCGAAATCGCGCACCGCGTCGCTTTGCGCTTATGCGCGCGCTTAAGCGCGCGTTTAACAACACTGATTCTAGGTGAGCAAATTCCGATCCTTCTGAACAATTGAAATTTTTTTAATAACCGACAAGAAAAATGTGAATTTCGCTTGGCTTCTTGGGCAAAAATCATAAGGAGTCTCCTTAAGAAGATCTCAGCTGTACAATGTAGATATATTGATGATCTAAGGTTCTTATTGAATTATCTTTAAAAAGGGCAAATTAGTCAATATATAAACTCCTTAATTATTTAAGGCTTTATTCTAAATATTAATTATTTTTGGATTTGGAATAAATATTAAAATAATTGCTAACTTCCTAAAATATAGCCCATGAGATCCCAAAAATTTAATATGATTTTGTTTCCTTTTTTTTTTTTGCTTCGTTTGAATTTTGAATTTAACATTCCATCCATTTTCATTTTTTTCCTTCATTCCAAATTTGAATTAACTATCCATCTCCATCTTCACCTTCACCCACTACAATCAAGCTCTCAAAGACAAAAATAAGATCTCCACCACCTGCGATTTTTTCGGGTCCTTGATTAGCTACCAACCGCCGGGAATTTTTCTGCCGACCAGCGCAGTGGCGGCGGATGGTCAGAGTGAGTAAAGAACAACTGAAACGGTGAGAATCGCGAACGGAAGAAGGCAAGATTTCCATGTCGTCATGGTTTTATTTCCGACCCGCCATATTTTTTACGCCAGACCGTCGACGTGCTTTCAACGGGCCACTGCCGGCGGATGGCCAATAGTTTCTTTTTTTCTTTTACTCCAGGCTATCGGCCTGCTTTCCGTCGTGCCACTACCGGCGGCCGGTCATTTTTTTCTTAACGCCAGGCCGCCGATGCAGACCTCCGGCGACCGGTCAATTTTTTTAAACGTCAGGCCGCCAGCGGCCGGCGGACTTTCGACCGTCAGTTGTTTTTTAACGCCATGTCACTGTCCTGCTTTACGACGGACCTCCGGCGGCCGACCAATTTTTTTTAAACACCAAGCCGTCGGCCTGCTTTCAGGCGGGCCGCCGCCAGCGGGCGGCCATATTTTTTTATGCCAGACCGCCAATCTTTTCGGTGGGCCACCGCCGGCGGCTGGCCAATTTTGTTTTTCAAACATCAGGCTGCACACCTGCTTTCCTCCGACGGCTAGCTATTTTTTTTTTATTCCAGACCCACCGGCCTACTTTCCGGCGGTCCTTATTTTTTATTTTCATTTTTTGCAGATAGAATTTTGAGAACCAATATATTCTTTTTAGCAAGTAATCTGGTAATTTAATTATTTCAATTCAATTATATCACCGCAACCGTGCCACTATGGCATAGGTAATCTCTAATATATAATATAAAGGACATCGATGTTTTTTTTGTTAGTGTGCACTTGAATTGACCATTTTATCCCTTCCCTCCTCTCCTTTTTGTGTTGAATTTAATAGTAATAATAATATCAAATGTTTAATAACAAAAAATTTCAAAAATACCTTTAAAATACTAAATTAAAGGGAAATTAATCTTCAAAAAATATATTATTTCCTGACGGGATCTTCGACTAGACAAAATTGGGTCCGAGTCCAACTCGGACCCCACTCGTATATATGAAATGTACGGGTCCCGGTCTTCACGGGTCGGCCACGGGTCTAGGTCCGGGTCCGACCCGTCGGGTCCCTGTTGACCCATGATTATTCGTTTTAAATGTATTTTTAAGATTTTATTTATTATCATTTTATACACCAAAAAGTAAACTAATGAACAAAATATTTTTTTTTTTTAAATGGGCATGTATTTAGTTTTAAGATTTTGCTAAATTGCCTACTCCTCATAAGGAATCAAACCGCTACGCAGTTCTCTTGCTTATCAGGCTTACCATTAGTTGAAGTCGATGTCGTTGTCGTCTTAGTCGTCGGTTTGACTCATTTGACTAGACTATCCTTAAGTGGTGCCTTTTTGATAGGAGGTGCCACAAGACCCGGACCCGCCCACTCATTTCAAATCTGATTTTTTTTAAATAGAATTACTCCTGGTAAAGTTATTAATCGAGTACGCCTTGTCTTTGTTGTTGTTAAACTCGCCATTCTATTACACAATTAGATGTTTCTTGCATAATCTATTAATCTTAAACCTTTCGGCCACTTCTAACATTCTCAAAGATGGCAGATGTAAATATTGAAGTCTAATGGATGTGGATGCATACAAGTACACTTGAAACATACACATACCTTGCAGTGAGTCGTACGTAACCAGAAGACCAATCTCCTTGACGCTTACGTTCGGCACCTTGAGATTAATCCCTCTCACCATTTCATAAGGCTGAGGAGTTCCTGATTCCCGAATCACAATACAAGCGAACAAATACTGATCCCTTTTCGGATATAACGCCATGATTTCCCCTCCTTGGCTTTTACATTGTATAGTAAAATAATCACCGGGATCTGAGGGGAACTTGTAGGAGTGTACTCAGCAAATTGATTTCGAATGTGTGCAATATCAAGCAATAATTTTCATCAGGATCGTATGTAGACATGATTAGGGTTGAGTTTAGTTTGATTTAGGGTTGAGATACGTTGGTTGAAGGAAGGACATTTAGGGTCTTTTCTCACATTCAGGGTACTGAGGGGCTAGGGTTTTTTCTCACATACTTCCTTGGGTTTTTGGAGTCTGTAGGGCCCAAATCTTATATATATAAAGCTTAAGAAGTCTTATAAATGTAAGTGGTCATGATTAATGCTTGATGAATTGATTGTATCATATTTGTTATTCCATATTGATTTCCAGGCATGAATATTCACATAAAGTGAAATGTGGAGATGAAGTGTTTGGTGCCATGAATGCATAAATTAAACACACCAATTAGTGTTAGCCTTTTTACCTTTCCGTCCATGAGTTACAAATATTTTATCAACTATATAATGTGTCAAAAATCACACACAACAAAACAGAACTTCCTCCACACTACAACTTATTATGGTGGTAAAGTAAGCATCATATCGTCTAGCTTATTTAGCATATTGATTTATATTGTTTTATGTAAATTTCACGTGTGTTTTGTTCAGAATAAATGTAGGACATAAAGATGGTCTTAGGAGGTTTGGTAGTAACATCATCTTCTAATGGTTTAAGAGATCCTACACATCGTTGTCTTATCAATTATGTGGTACATGCACGAACATTTTTATTTTGTTCGAAAATGCAATATATTGATTAACTGTATTTAAGTTACTAACGATCAACTATATCTAATTGTTTTTTGTAGCGCGTCAAGAAGCATTAAAGAAAGATATCGAGAAGTCACAAAAATTGTATCAAGAACAAAACATGAAAAAGCGATGAACAACAACGACAAAGACAACAACAACAAGAACAACAACAAAAACAAGAACGACGCCATGGCCATCGGTGGGATGAATACTTAGCATTCATATTAATATATGTTACAAATTAAACATGCAATATTTTGCTTCATGTAATACCGATAAATGGGCTAATACTATTGATTCGTTAGCAAGTAAGTTTATTGAAAATAATGCGACGAGTTCAATTTTTAGTCAATAATTATTACTACACTTTGTTGGTGCATTTTCATATTTTTGCTCTTAATGTAGTTTTTTGTCTTGCGGTGTGTTAATGTCACTTTCTTAATTAAACGTCTTGAAATATTGCGTGACTTTGATACTTGATATGATTGTGTAAGTTATGTCGATGTTACATATTGAAAATGGTAGTATATAATAAAAATATCTTCTCACCATCATCTTTATCCATAAATGGTGCAAAGCAATAGACTATAGATAAAACAAATCCGTATTAATGATTCGGGTAATCATATCCACAATTAGTATCGGCAATTAAGCGATTATGTTATTTTGAGAATTTATCATTTATATAATTTCTTGTAGTTTAAATCTTACATAATAAATAATATCATTTTGACGATTTATGTAGTTTAAACAATATAGATATACCATTTATATAATCTATTATAAATTAAATTTAAATCTTACTCAATAAGTAATATCACTATGGAGATTAATTGATTGTCTTAATATAATTTTAGTTTTATTTGTAGAATGACAAACAAATTTGGCAAAATGAAATTGTTATATTAGTTATTAAGAGTAGAAAAATTATATGTTGAGATTGATGTCTTCAAATATATTTATATATGCAACCTGGTACAAATTAAATATACTAACAATATTGGACCGATTTTCACAACAATAAAAAATATTGAAACTTAAATGGTTTTTATGCATAAAATAAAGTTCGATTAATTAAGCGTAGTAATGTGGAACTACCGTATTTGATATGATAAACCAAAAGAATAATTAATTGTCACAAGTTAGATCTCAAAATATAGCGAATATCCACTTTGTTACGATTTTATATAAGGGTTACATTTATTTTGAAGAACCATATGTGTTTAACCTCCCTTTGACATTTAGTATGTAACTTATACATATTAAAAAGTTACATGTGAAGAGACTCTTTTAAATGTAGCATCTTGAAAAAAGTCTCTTCACATATACTCTTTTAATGTCAATAAACTATTTTAAATGTGTGTCATGCTTAGAAAAGGTGTGATACCATCACAACTTAGATATATAATGACGAAAATAAGTGCCAAAGATTACGCTATAAACACTTATATACAGCCCATGTAATGACGAAAATTAGTGTTGAACAATACACTATGAACATTTAGATTAAGCCTGTGTGCATCGCACGGGTCTGAATGACTCGGTCTAAATATAAAAGTCACCAAACAACTAATTAAACTCATTCATCTTAAACTCATACGATGCTTACAAAAGTTGTGATGCCATCACAACTTACAAACCTAATGACGAAAATAAATACCACACATTACACTATGACCAATTAGATAGAGCCTGTGTGCAACGCACGGGTCTGAATGACTAGTGTATTACAAATTCTCAGTTGGGGCTCGGAAACTAAAAAAATTGAAAAAAAGGTTGTGTAAAAGACCGAAAGGATAGTGTTAAAGTTGGGTCAAATTAATAAAGTGTAGTAATTTTAAAAGTAAGGAAGAGTAAGGCCCTGTTCTTTTGGACTTATTTTTGATTTTGATTTAGTTCGAGCCATTCTTGATTCGATTCGATTCGAGTCCATTGATTCGATTGATTCGATTCGATTCATTTCAGTTCTTCTTTTTCTTATTATTATTAATCTTAATTATTATTACTAATAATGTTACTATTATCGCTGTTGTTGTTAATTACTATTATTATTATTTACCATTATTATTATCATTATTTACCCTTAATATATATTTGATTCGATTGATTCGATTCGATTCCATTCGATTGATTCGATTCGATTGATTCGATTCGATTCATTCGATCAAAAGAACAGAGTCTAATATGTCCAAAAAGGAACTTGTTTTGTGAATAAAAAATTAGAGGCAATTGGGAACTTGTTGCGAGTATGATTTGCACCAAATATTACATTCGTTGTTTCTTTAATCGAAAAATATATGGGGTCGCCTTCTTGATTTGTGTGGGTTGTGTTAAAAGTGCGAAAAAGTACGAAAAAAACGAAGCTCGGAACCCGAAAGAGCCGAGTTCACTTTGGGTTTACACTTTAAAAAAGCTCCGCTAGAATCTGGCCCGAGAACTTCAGGGTCATGTTTCGTCCTCAAAATTTTCGGCTCGGTACAACGAATGGTATTACATAGACAAAACCAAAATACAAGCAAACATCAAAAAAGTGGTTAAGCCTTGTACAGAAGTTGGAACCGAAAAAATTAGGGCTGTAAACGAACCGAGCTGTTCGCGAACAAAGCTCGGCTCGGCTCGTTAAGGGCTCGGTTCGGCTCGGTTCGTTAAGAACTCGAGCTCGAGCTCGAGCTCGAAAATCTGTGCGTTAAGAAAACGAGCTCGAGCCGAGTTTGGGCATGTGCGGCTCGAGCTCGGCTCGAGATCGACTCGAGCTCGGTTCGGCTCGTTAAGCTCGATTAATAAATATATTTTTAAATTATTTTTTATAATATTTATATATTATATTATAGATTAATAATTTTTTAAATAATTTTCATATATTAAAATATTAATTTTTATATATATATTTGAAAATATATAATTTTTAATGATTATTTAAAATATTTATTTTAAATAATTCAAATATATTATTTAAATAATTTAAAAATATATAATTATTCGCGAACAGCTCGAGCTCGGCTCGAGCTCGACTCGGCTCGAGTTGTTCGCGAACAGCTCGTGTGCGGCTCGATTTATTAACGAGCTCGAGCTCGAATACGATTTTTGTTCGGTAAGAAAGCTCGGCTCGGCTCGGCTCGTCAGAAAAAAATTTAAAACTCGGCTCGGTTCGATCAAAGCTCGACTCGGCTCGGTTCGTTTGCATCCCTAGAAAAAATCGTACTGAAATCAGCAGAAGCGGGAGGTTTTACGGACTAAGTTTCTGTCCACGCTCCTGAAATTCAGGTGGTGGATTTAAACAGAAATGAAAATAAGAAAAATAGAAAGAGTAGAGTTATATTAAATACCAAACATTTCTTACATACCAATGGACTCATCACCACCATCCATCTAAAAAGAAATCAATGGTTGGGATTAAAAGCATTTAATATTTCACATATTTTTTATAATTTAAATATCTCTTAAACCGTTAATCGCTAAGCGAAAATAATTACACCATCGCGACGAGCATTTAATTATCTTTTTATAGACGGGCACTTTGATATACTTTCGACAAAAAAAAAATTCATTTTTTTCACATTTTTTTGTGGCCGAAAAATCATATGTGATATATCATATATGATATTACATATCATATATGATATGTAATATCATATATGATATATCATATGTGATTTTTTCGGCCACGAAAAAAACGTGAAAAAAGCGGAAAAAAAATTATCGAAAATATATCAAAGTGCCTATCTATAGAAAGATAATTAAATGCTCGTTGTAACAGTATATTTTTTTGACTTAACGATTAACGGTTTGAAAGATATTGATATTTGAAAAAAATGATGAAAGTGAGTTTTTTAAATTGTTGGGATTAATCTCATCCATTAGATCAAATAAAGATGGAGGGAAGATGGAGGGTGGAGATTAGTCCCTTGATATGCAAAAAAAGTTTGGTCCTCAAATGATCTTAAATCATATATATAAGCCACAATTTAAATATCATCATCAGCTTAATAGATACGTCCTTAGAGAATTCCAATCAATTTAAAAAATCACATTGTCAATTTTAAGTCATTTATTCCACACGTCCTCCAACACTACGCTTACAACATTCCAAATACTAGATTCTTCAAATTTACTCTTCCGCTCAGGTTCGAAAACAACTCTTTTCACTTCACATATCATGGTATAGGGGTATTAAACTCCTCAGTCATACTATGAAACTTTGGGAAAGAGTGGTGGAATGCAGGGTTAGAAGAGAAGTTGAGATCTTAGAGAACCAATTTGGCTTCATGCCGGGGAGGTCCATGACTGAGGCCATTCATCTCGTCAGACGCCTTATGGAGAAGTTTAGAGAGCGGCGTAAGGACCTCCATATGGTGTTCATAGATCTAGAGAAGGCTTATGATAGCATTCCACGCGATGTTATTTGGAGGAGCCTAGTTGAGAGGAGGGTGTCGTTGCCGTTCGTTAGGGCGATCCAAGACATGTACTCCCAAGCTAGGACGTGCGTCAGGACCCCAGTTGGTGACACCCAGTATTTTCTGGTTGAGATAGGGCTACACCAGGGGTCGGCGCTAAGCCCTCATCTCTTCGCTCTAATCCTTGACGTCATTTCGTGAGGGATTCAAGATGGCATCCCGTGATGCATGCTTTTTACTGACGACATTGTGTTAGTGGCGGAGTCGAGGAGGGAGGTGAACGCGAAGTTGGAGCTTTGGAGGGCTAAGTTAGAATCCCAGGGCTTGCGTGTGAGCCGATCTAAGACCGAGTATCTCTGGTATAACTTTAGTGGTGAGGCCAACGAGGAAGATGTTGAGGTAATGATTGCGGATCAGATCGTACCACGTACGGATAAGTTCAAGTATTTGGGTTCGATCATTCAGAAGGAAGGTGAGTGTGAAGATGATGTCACGCATCGCATCAAGGCGGGGTGGCTAATATGGAGAGCAGCGACAGGGGTCCTGTGCGACAAGAAAGTCCCTCTAAAGTTGAAGGGTAAATTCTATAGAGCGGCAATCCGACCTGCAATGTTGTATGGCTCCGAATGTTGGGCGATGAAGAAGTCGTTTGAGAGCAAGTTGGAAGTGGATGAAATGAGAATGTTACATTGGTCGTGTGGTCGCACAATGTTAGATAGAATTGCGAACGGGGTTTTCAGGAACGCGCTGGAAGTGGCGCCCATTTCAGCAAAAGTTAGGGAAGGGAGATTGAGATGGTTTGGCCACGTCCGCAGGAGGCAGGCATCTGCTCCGGTGAGGAGTGTCGAGAGTATAATGGTTGTTGGGGAGAGGAGGAGAGGCAGACCGAGGAGGACGTGGGAGGAGCAACTGAGATTAGATTTGAATGCCTTAAACCTTTCCGAGACCATGACTGTTGATAGGTGCGCTTGGAGGCACCAGATCAGAGTTGTGGATTCTTTTATAGGGAGCGGTGCTGTAGTTGAGAGCCTCAGGGTTGGGTTGTCTCGGTTAGCTTTGACCTAGAGCATTGTATTTTTACTTTTATTGTATATTTTATCCTATTGTCTTTGCGTGTGGTGTATTTTTGACAGGGAGCCAACCTCTCTTTTGTTAGAGCAGCGTTCATCGGGAGTGAAGTAGCCAAATTCCACTTAGGTAAGTCCCATGTGGATCAAGCCATGGACTCAGGTATGGTCTCGAGCTTTTTTGAATCATATGTTTTCCTTTGTATTTATCACACAAAATTCTACTGTGCACTAAGCTGGGGGTCTTCACGGAAACAGCCTCCCTACCGTAATAAGTAGGGGCATGGTCTGCGTACATCTTACCCTCCACAGACCCTGCTCTGAGCGGGATATACTGGGTATGTTTGGTTTGGTTTGCTTTATATCATGGTATCCCACATCTAATAAACCAAGTGAAGATAAGCATATCTGTATCACACCTTCTCAACATAGAATAAATTGGCTCAGTAAAACGAATAATGTAATCAACTGGATCCCACCCACCATCATCCAACAACTTCTCTTTCACAATTCTAGCTTTCTCGATATTATCCTCACGATACAAAGATCATCGTTCACATATCATCATGGATTGCAATTGAACATTTCACAGTTCTAAATCTATTTTTATTAATTTTTATTTTAATTAATTAATTTTAACAGTTTAATTAATTGCAAAAAGCCCTTAAAATTTGAAGAAAAAACCATATTATCCCGGATACGCGTATCCAATTTTTTTTTTTTTGAAATTGAACACGGATTCGCCACGTGGCGAATCTCCTGCGAATCCCTCGCGCACCCCTCAGAGTATCTGATACTGCATATTACTGATTTTTGAAGAATCCGTGCATCATAGGGTTCCGTCTATGGAGGTACCGCGTGTAGTGCGACCCCTATATATAAAATCCGACATGTGTCTTCTTTTTTTATTTTGTATTTTCTTTAATACCATCTCAACTCAACTCAAAGTTAATTAAAGTGGGAGTGTACTGTTCAGACATAATCCCTTCTAAAAGTTTCAACTCCTACTACATGTAGTAGGTTTTCCAAAATGGAAACATTATAAATTGAAAAGCCTAAAATTTGAAAGGTTCAACAATTCGAATTATTATATTCATTATTTGTTTCCTTAAATTTTTAAATAAATTAAGGAGCTTAATTCTTAAAACTGAACTGTACACTCAGAAATTGGATAAATGTATGGAAATCTTAAAAATTGGAAAGCCTAAAATTTGAAAGGTTCAACAATTCAAATTATTATATTCATAAAATGTTTCTTTAAATTTTAAATAAATTAAGGAGTTTAATTTTTAAAACTGAACTGTATACTCCCACTTTAATTAACTTGAGTTGAGTTGAGGGGTTTTTAAAGAAAATACAAAAAAAAAAAAAAATGTGTCGGATTTTTACATAGGGGTCGCACTACAAGCGGTACCCCCATGGACGGAACTAGGGTTTTGGTGGGAGATGCGCTCCTTATTCCATCTAGTCAGGTAAGAATGGGTAGGTTTTGTAATATCCTGAATTTTAGAATAATATTTTATCATTGACTTTGTTGGAAGATTGGTAATGTGATTTTTTTCGGTAATAGAGGTGATATTGAAGAAACGGGAGTAAGGTGTCGGGTAGTATTTTCTAATATCGTCGAATAATTATTAGTAAGAAGGTGACGGTGACGAACGTTGTATTCTCCGATAAATTATTCAACGAAAATTAGAGAAATTATCCGGACTAAATCTGAGCTTGTGAATTTATTTGGATGTATTGGAGCTGCATTTATAATCTTGGACCATTTACAATAAGAAACTGAGCACCGAAAGTTTAAATAATAAGAAATTGGACATTTTCTTAGAAGTGTCGTGGACAAGTATAAACTTTGAAAACTCACCACGGATTTTTGGTGTATTAGAAAATTCTGAAAATATACAGTATTATAGAAAATTAAGTTAGCTTTCCAACAGTTCAAACGGAGAGCCAATCGGTGTCCGAACGAAAAAGTTATGATCGAATTAGTAGAGATTATCAGATGCCAAGCGCCGACCGAAGACCACGCGCGCGAATCGCGCGCCAATGCCGGGCGGGCCCAACAGCGTGCTGGGCAGGTCAGCAAGCAGACGCCGAAAGTAGCCGGCGGACTTTTGCTCCACGTATTTTGTTGACTGACTAGCAGACTTCGAACCCATAAAACACGGACTTATCTCTAAGTTTCTCTAATACCGTTTATCAATATCCGTAGAAAATATACCCCTCTTCCATAAAGTCCTTTTATATCCTAGTCTTAAGATTTTTAAGTCCTCCGAAATGCCCAAACACCCAGCGAATCTGAGCAGCCTAGTCCAGGAGACGTCCGGTAGATGTCCGACGAAATTCCCCAGAGAGTCTCTGAATTCCAGACTGGGTTTCCATCTTTGAACTCGATTATATCACAATCGGTAAGTTATTTTATGAATATATCTCGAGTATTTTGTAAATAAAATACATATAATTATAAATGTTATTTGGACCATAAATATTGAGTCAGAATACTTGGAGAATATGAGTGTTTTTCTAGTGAGTCATCCGTGCTATTTTCAGTCATTTTCCAGCAACATTTCTTTTAAACGTTGATCGAGTTGCTTACCTTGAACATGTATAACTTTTAACCTTCAACTTATCATTCGATACCGTTTTATTCTTTCATTGTTCTAATCGAGATAAGTTTTCCTAAAATCTTAGTTTTCGGAAAATTGGGGATGTTGAATGATGTTGTCCGTTTATTCCGAATTAACTTAGATTATTGAATGATTATCCATAGTCTAGTTGTATTCTACCATTTTTGTTGTTTTTTCCACGATTTAATTGCTAGAAATTTGTCAGTTTATTGAGTTCCTTATTGACGCCTTCAAGGTGTCCGGTAAAATGTCGTAGAGGGAATTCGGGCGTTCTACGATATTTTTACTCGTGTGATCGTTGTTTGATTGTGATCGTAGAGGGAATTGGGGCGTTCTATGATGTTTTTACCCTGTGAAGAGCCGGTTTTTAACCCTTCCGTTCATCGTTTTCATCGAGGTTATGGAGTTTTCCGATCGACCGTGTTCTCCGGAGTATTCGCGAGAGATTACCGAGGTAAGTACCTTGATATACGAATTATATCTACGTAAAATCATTGTTGCCGAAGTGTATGTATTGTTTTATACATACATACATACATATATATATATATAGATATATGTGTGTGTGTGTGTAAGGGTGGGTTCAGGTGAGAATGCAATTTAAGTTAAGAAATAAGAATGAATTTCATCCATAGATCTTGATAAATGGATTGACTAGATTTATTCTCACAAAAATTTGATACATATAATGCAATATTTTAATGCATCGATATTTTGATGCATATAATGCATACTTTAATGCATTGCAATTTTGATGCACGAAATGCATATATTTCATGCATAATTAGTACAAAACTCATGCATATTCGCAATTTGCAGGATAAGAACCATTCTCATTTGATCTTAAATCTGTATATATATATATATACACGCATATGTTTGTGAATGTTAAGTGATTGATACTAATATTAGTTTGACGTGCTTAATTTGGATTAAAGTATAAACTATATTTATAGATATAATATAGTTAGGTATATGTATTTGGTTGATTTACGATACAAATATATATGTGTGGTGTTGGTTGTTTATGCCTGAAGGCGTATTGTGCTGAGTTTTGATTGATAATGTGCATGGTGTTGTTTGTCTGTGTAGTTAATGATTGATAGATAATTTGTGTGACTTTTTGTAGTGATTTTGATAATTATTGCAATGATTGACTGTGTGCTTGATGCTTGAAACAATGTGAATATTTGTTTGTGAGAGACGTCGTATCCGGGAGCCTCTGAGGGCGGGGCGTGAACTCCGTCCTGGTGTACGCTGCAATGAGCGGCTCCATATGGTTGGTGAACGCCGGTGTTACATAATGCGTGTTCAAGGGGTGGCTCTTGCGGGAGTGAAAGCCGGCGCGATGACATGTCAATGGGCGGCCAATATAGTGGAGTGAACACCGGTGCACAGGTGTACAAGGGAGGCGCCTGACAGGCTTATTGGTTACGGATATTCGAGTGACCGCTAAGATCCCGATACCGAATGATTTTCGTAATTCAAAAGTTCTTTCAACTCGCTTTAAAATGATGGTCTCGATAAAGACTGAGATTCTTACTTCTGAAAGTTTGTTTCAACTCGTTTTAAACGTTGGTATCAAGACTAATTAACCAAGGATATCTGACGGGGTCTCCGAGGGTTAATTAATCAAGGATCTTGAGCAGGACTTGTCGAAATGAGAGGTTGTGATATTAATTGTGCTGTGTTGATATTCTGTGGATTCGGTCGAGGACCACATGAGATGTTGAGATGATTGACTGTGTTGATATTTTGTAAATTGGGTCGAGGATCCCGAATAATGTTGAAATGATTTTCCTGTGAAACTGTTTTTCACATACTGGGTCAAGGACCCGGAAAATCTTGAAGTTATTTTCTAAAGCATTTCCATTCGATTTCTCAAAACCCCAAACCATTCAAAACAGCCCAAGTCAATAATAACGTTTTCAAACCATCTTCAAAATATTTTTCGACTAGTTCTTTTGACTCATTGGGGCTCGTCTAAGGTTTTCATTGATGTTATGACCCGTAAGTAAAATATGACTATGCGAATATCTTTCACCTTGTGTAAGTGAATGCTCTTCTGTGCTGGTCGTGAGAATGTGTAGTTCATGTTAAGGCTTCGCGGCTGTCGAGTTTTGTGTTGATATTTTTCGTATATCTTGTATATTTTGTACTTATACTAGCAAATTTCAGTTTGCTAACCCCCGAGTATTCGGGGGGTGGGTGCCTGTTTTGCGCTCAGGTTTGCATCACGGAAGCAGTCACGGGATTGGCTTGGAATGAGATGGAGGACAAGGATGCTAATCACACAAGAGTCGGAGTCTTTTCTTTTGATTTATCTTGATCAGTATTTCTCTTGTGATCGAGTATTCACCCTTGCACAGGTGTGGGTTCCAATTATTAAATTGAGTTGTCATTCGTTTCTTATTCAAGTTTAATATTGTAGTTGAGTTGTGAACTATGTTTTTTTTAATTGTTTAGTGACCTTGTCGGTCTGTTTTGTAATTAAATTGACCCTGGTCGGTCAATCATTGAGTAGTCTTTTGGAGTTTAGCCTGGTAGATTCTTGTGAGAAGGATCTACGGCATGTGACATTCCCGGTTGAATTCTGGGGTGTTACAGTATGGTATCAGAGCTTAAGTTTGCGAAAAAACTAGGCCGTTGGTGTAACACCCCCAAAACCGTATGGGAATATTACACGCCGTAGATCCTTCCCATGAGGATCTACCAGGCTAAACATCACAAAACGACAAAGTGTTTGCCTAGCCAGGGCACACAATACAACAATACGGACCGTTGAGGTCAATTATAAGCATCTACACGGACCGGTGAGGTCATACGACTGACACAAATAAAAAAATACAACTATTTACAATGAATACCCACGCAGGGGTAAAGATACAAAATAGCGGAAGGCGGAATACGACTCTGACGATACAACACAACTCGACTTAACTCCCAACTCTTGATTAGTATCGTAGCCCGTCACTTCATATTCCGATCCTGTGACTGCTCCCCGAACCTGCAAGCACCTGGACACAAGACAGACATCCAACCCCGATTACTCGTGGTTAGCAAAATTCCACTATTTTGCTAGTGCAAGTATAATACGATGCGAAATGTAACAAGCAAATAGCAACCACGAATTTGATCCGGAAATCAACTATCAAAATGTTCCCGGGAAGTTTTAGAATTTCGAACTCAAGAAAGAAGTATTTGAAAAGAAACTTGTCATGTCGGGGATTTTCAGAGTAGAAGTTCTTTTAGACCTCGAGTCCCAATTTACAAAACCTTTTCGAAAACGTTAGGGCCTCAGCCTGATTCTCGTTTTAAAACACACTAGTTAAGATATCATCACGGGTCCGTGGCCCAACTTTTAAAATGTTATTCAGTCAATCACTGTTACACGATTGCTGTTCGTACACATCATGTACCGAACTACAGAGGCCTCGACAGACTCTATCCGGACCACACGCATTGTTCGTACACATCATGTACCGAACTACAGAGGCCTCGACAGACCCTACCCGGAACACACACATTGTTCGTACACATCATGTACCGAACTCCAGAGGCCTCGACGGACCCTACCCGGAACACACACGTTGTTCGTACACATCATGTACCGAACTCCAGAGGCCTCGTCAGACCCTACCCGAAACACACACATTATTCGTACACATCATGTACCAAACTCCAGAGGCCTCGTCAGACCCTACCCGGAACACACATTTTCACGACACAACTCATATTGATCAACTTAACACATTACCACGAATAACACACATTATTACCAATATGACAAACCATTCAAAAATACACCGTAATACAGATTCAAGTATGAAATCAAACCGACACAAATATCATAACCAACCATGACCACTCACGCACGACACAACCCATATGATTAACACAACCAACACAATTTCCATGACGTTAACTAAGTGAGGATATCATCACTACCATCAATCGTTCACAATAACCAAATCACACGAAGCATATCCACGAAGGTAAACCAAATCGTTATAAACCTAACACGAAGTCTCTATTTATAAGACACAAATCGTATAGCAAGATACTTGCCTCGATAACCAATACCGAATACTCCGACGAACACGGCTCAACCAAGAAACCTCGAACACCTACAATCCTCCGGCAAAAACAACGAAGATACGATTACAACAATAATCAAGACCAAAAACAATGGAAATCCACCAAACTATCGAAGGGAACTTATTGGGACATTTAATCGAACATTAAATGATCAATAACTCCCAAGAACACTCGAATCGCCAATCGAGTTAAACAAAATCGAAACATGGATATACAACCCATAGAACACGATTAATAATACTCAATAACATCAACCGATTCATCAAAATTGGACTAACAACAAAAATCAAGAAGGAAATCCCGAAAGTCAACCCTAGGGGATTTCTAGAAATTACCTCGATCCGATGAAGAACAAGGATTAGATGTTGTTGTAATCGACAAAGGTCTTCCAAAACACCCTGGAATTGAGTAGAATCGACCAGGAATCAAAGTCCCCATCTCACCCGTCCGTCAGCCGCGAGAGGAAGAGAGAAAAGGAAGAAAAATGGCACAAACCCGTCGCCCCGGCTATATATAGCCGTGCATGTTACGGACGTAACCGGCAGAACCTTACGGCCATAATCAACATCTTCTAACGGGCGTAACTGACACCTCCCAGGCCACTGTCCAAAACGCTTAGGGAAATTACGGCCGTTACCAGGCAAGGCATTGCGCCCGTAACAGGGCATTACGGCCATACCCGGCCACTCCTTACGGCCGTAACATGCTCCACAGGCCTACTGCCCAGAAATATGCAGTACGTAACGGCCGTACCCGGCAAGTCATTATGGCCGTAACTAGCCATGCCTTGCTGCCGTAACCGGCCATGCATTGCGGCCGTCATGGGCCCTGCATTGCGGCCGTAACAGGCCCTGCGTTGCGGCCGTAACCCGGCCAAGCACTACGGTCGAAACTCGATCGTTCCGACAGTCCGGTTAGACGTTCGACAACATCTCGGTCACACTAATGCACCAGCTATGATTCAAAATAATAACGAGAAATTTACGAAACATAACATACCACAAACACGTATTTAACCAAAGAAACGCACGCGACACAAGTTTCACTCGACGAACATTACAACAGAACACACCATACCGTATATAATAGAAAAATGTATCCCACAAATCATAACGAAACAAAATAATTGGCACCAAATGACGAATAATTCAGGGCAACTGGAAATAAAAATCTTGGGTATTACATTCTACCCCTCTAAAAATAAGTTTTGTCCCTGATGAGTCGATTTTTGATCGTCTCATTACGTTCTATGGAGTCGCGCTTTCATTTATTTTTGAGTGTTTTTACTCTTTTTACGCATGGTATGTTGTGTTTTTATTTTGTAGGTAGCCGGACGAAGATTGTGGTGAAATATGCGCTTTTATGGCCAATATTAGAGTTTATAACGATCAAGAGTAAGAACGGGGCCTAAAATGATAAAGATTGAAGCAACGTTGGTCGTATTTTCTAAATTCTAGATTCATTACTTCGAATTAGGATGTGTTCCTCGTGAAATCAGCTTTACAACGGTATATTATATGCTAAATTCCGAGGTGTATTGAAGGAGATATGGCTTCTAGACTATGGCCGCGCAGTCCAGACCGCGGCCCGAAGAGTTGAGACCGCGGTCCAAGCCCGGACCGCATCCAGACCGCGGTCCCAAATCCAGACCGCATCCCAGGCCCCCCCAGAATCATCCAGACCGCAGTCCAAGCCCTCCGGACCGCGGTCCGACCCCCTTGTGTGCAGAAAATGCGATTTTCTCTAATTTTTTGCCGATTTTTGACCGGTATATATAGGGAAACCCTATACCCAACTTGGACCAAGCCACAGAACACGATCCAAACTCAGTTTTTCTTAGTTTTTGAGTGTTCTAAACATCTAGAAATACAATTTGTGATGGATTTTCATCATTTGTAAGGAGATTTTGTTCGTTTTCGAAGGAAGAACATCAAACCTTCATCGGACTTCGATTTCATTTTCTCAAGGGAAGATTTCTACCATGTTTTATTCTATGATTTTTGCTATTATTGTTGAAATAATCATGAGTAGCTAATCTTGTTATATGGGTGTTTAGATTGAACCACACACATGTTTTTGGTTGTTAGTTTTGATTGATTTTTCGGGTATGAGTTTGGGATTATTCCTCTTTCTTTGTTCTTCGTAATCTATCAGCGTTCTTGATGATATTTGTGCACGAATATTATTTAGATGCAAGAGAACTTATGATTTAGATCATCAAACCTTTTTCATAGTTGTTGTTATTGTCAAAATTGAGGTTTTTTATCGGTGTTCGCCATCAAACGACCCGGTAGAAGTGATTGTGAATGTTCTATACTTTTTCCGCGATCTTTTAGCAAATTACCCCATCAAAGGTATTTAGCTAGTCGATTGTTAGTAGGGATTCATCCCCATCAAAGGAGTGTCTCTTATTTTCGTTAAGAACAATCGTGATTTTTAGAATTACCGCCATCAAACGGATTTCTTTTAATCGTGAGCAATCGATAATTCCAAACCTTATTTATTCGAGTATCGAAACTAATAATTGATTACGTGTGTGTCGGTGATTCTAAATTCCCATATCATTCTCATTATTGTAATCTCTCGATTATCCGACCATTAATTTGGTGTTTTTAATGCATAGTTTATTTTAATTTTATGCGTTAGTGATTGTAATCCTATCAAACCAATGATGTATTTTAATTTACTTTACTTTTGTTCATTCGACTATTTGCTGAACATTATCGAACTTTAAACCATTTCCAATTCCTCGAGAGATCGACCTCGGAGTTACTTGCCGTTTCCTAAAAAAAGCGATTCATACACTTGCGAGTTTATAATTTGTTCATCAAGTTTTTGGCGCCGTTGCCGGGGAGTTGGCGTTTAATTTTTGATCTTGTTTTAATAGTAGTTGAATTATTCTTCTTGATCATTTTTCCGTTTTTATTATTTTCGATAAAAAAAATTGTTCTAACTTCTCTTGTTTATGCTTGGTAGGAGATCGTTGGGAAACCCGATTCTTCTGCCCGTAGATGAAGTTCAAAGAATTAGAGCACCAAAAATGCTCGAGGAAGAAAACATTCGTCAATCGAGACTTCCAAGATATGAAAATATTGGGCACAATCAAGAGATACCCGAAGCTCAACAAGGGAGGTACTTTTATCCGAGACAACCACCTATTGGAGTACAATATGGTGCGAACTATTATCCAGGGCCTCAATATGGAATGGGAGCAAACTACAATATGCCACAACAACCTCCGGTTGAGCATCTAAGGAAAACGAGCGAAAAATTACGAGCTATGTGGATGGACCTGGCACATTTCCATTTAATCCAGGATAGAAGAAGACGGAAGAAGTCGAGCTAATGACTATAAAAAAAAGCGCTGCTTGGGAGGCAACCCAAGGGAAGTTCGATTATCATTTTTTATCATTTTATGTTCGTTATTATTTCTATCAAAAAAATCAAAAACATCAAAAAAAAAAAAATCAGACCGCGGTCCGAGAAATCGGACCGCATGGCAGCAAGGTCTGCTAAAATGTACCAGACCGCGGTCCTAAGGCTGAGACCGCGGTCCCTATGATGGGATACGCCCACTATTCCTAAAATAATGTCCGGACCGCGGTCCGAATGGTCTGAGACCGCGGTCTGACAAAGGAAAATTACGAGCTATGTGGATGGACCTGGCAAAGGAAAACGAGCAAAAAATTACGAGCTATGTGGATGGACCTGGCACATTTCCATTTAATCCAGGATAGAAGAAGACGGAAGAAGTCGAGCTAATGACTATAAAAAAAGCGCTGCTTGGGAGGCAACCCAAGGGAAGTTCGATTATCGTTTTTTATCATTTTATGTTCATTATTATTTCCATCAAAAAAAATCAAAAACATGAAAAAAAAAATCAGACCGCGGTCCGAGAAATCGGACCGCATGGCAGCAAGGTCTGCCAAAATATACCAGACCGCGGTCCTAAGGCTGAGACCGCCGTCCCTATGCTGGGATGCACCCACTATTCCTAAAATAATGTCCGGACCGCGGTCCGAATGGGCTGAGACCGCGGTCCCTTGTTTTTTTTTTTTTAAAAAAAAATTCCTGCCCAGTTAATACACAGCCCCCCCCCCCCCTCTTTTCTTCATTTCCCACCTCAACCTCTCATTCCCCTTCATCTCATCAAATAAAAATAAATAATTTATCATTTCTTCTTGTAATTTCCATTAGAAACTTGCACTTAACATCCATTTCATCATTAAATTGGAACAAATCAAAGGTATGAATTCAAAACTCAAGTTTTTCTTCAATTTGGGAAATTATGTGATTTTGAAATTTTATGCCTACATCTTTGAATTGATGATTGAGAATAGTTTGAAAATGTTTGAATATGTTAGAATTATGAGTTGTGATTTGTTTTTGGGAGGCTTATGATCCTAATTGTTTTTCCACGAAACTCAAATTTTTATGCACGAAAGGTGTTCGATGAAATGTTTCTATGAACTATTTTCTCAAATCTCTTGGTTGGTACCACTTTTGCTAGTTCTTGGAATTTATTAATGCTACATTATCAATTATTTGCACCGAACCAATGTCGCTACTTGATTTGATTTCTTCATTTACGATAAACCTTCGGTTTGGGGGGGGGGGTGTTTTGAACTTCATAAATTTGTGGCTTAACAATTATAATTTTGCAGGAAAAATGACTAAGAAAAAGGGAACCATGAAACGTCCGCGGACTGGAGGCGATGTCGAAAAAGGCCAAGGTTCAAGTCATGGACAGGAACAACAAGAACACGATGCTATTCTTTCTAGATTAAATGCGGTGGACAGAAAATATTTACTTGAGTTGAGCAAAATGAGAATCTTCCCGGAAAAGGGCGTGCAGAGTGCTCTTGCGGGGCCTTTCCCCGCCATCCGGCATTTGTTGAAGCGCAAAAATTGGGAGGAATTTTTCAAAGGCGATCGGGAATGCGATTTATCAGTGGTTCGCAAATTTTACGCAACCGTGGCTCTGACACCCGATGAGAGTCTCGAGGGGAAAGTACAAGGGAAACAAGTGCTAATCTCGCCGGAAACACTTAATGAAAAGTTGGGGTTCCGAACACCACCCCGTCATAGCGAGGACTTCGATGATGAATACTCCGAATTCACCGCCCGCCCCAACATCTTGCAAACTTTACATAACCGTTTCGTCCAGCCGGGAGTTACGTTACATCGAGCGGGGCAGCACACTCAAATCTTCTCTACCGAAGCCAAAATGCTATATCATATTATCTGCAACAGCCTTCTGCCGACTCAGGCCCCACGCCGAATTGTTCTCAACCGCCTTGCTTTGGTTTACTCAATCATGGAGGATCACACGATCAATGTTGGGGCTTTAATTTACAAGCAGCTGGAAAAAACGACCAAAACAAAGACCTTGCAGACCATCTTCTTCCCCCACGACGATTAGGTTCATGTGCTGTCATGCTGGGGTCAATATCGAGGACTCCAACCCTTCAAAATTGAATGTATACAAGGTCCGTGATCTCCTCAAGATCCACGGATACGATGGCCCAGACAGGGGGCAAAATGAGGACGAAGATCAACAGGAAGATGAGCACATGCATGGAGCGGGTGGCCCAAATCCTAAGATGAGTCAGAAGTGCATTCCGACATACCTACCGCCGACCTAAATGCATTCATGAATGAGGTACGCAGCTCCATGGCCGCCATGCAAACCTACCAAGAGGAGATAAGAGCGATGCAAATGGCATCTTTGACGGAATTGTGCGCTGAGCAAAGAGCGTACTTTGATGGCCTACGCAACGAGCAACAACTTTTCTTTGATGAATTCCGAGGCGAGTGGCTAAATCGACAAGAGCAAATGTCCCGCAACGAGCAACACCTTAAAAGTTGGCATGGATCCCAAGAGCCCCCTCCGCAAGGGTATTGAACCACTTTCTTCAAACGGTACTTTCTTTCCTTTTTTTTAGTATTGTTCTATTTTTGGTATTTTTCTTTTTTTTATTATGTTCTTGCATTTTTCCCAACTTACCTCTTTTTGATTGGGGACAAGTAAAGGTTTAGGTTTGGGGGGTGCAACCTGTTCGATTTTTATTTGTTTTTATTTTGTGTGATTTTTATTCCTTTTTTTTTCTTGCGTGATGTTGTAGTTGGATTGTAATAAACCTTGTTAACTATTGGGTATATGGATGATTAGTCGTGTTTGTACTTGATTCGTGGAGTTTTATAAATCTAATTGATTGTTTGACCTTGCGTGTGAATGTATAGTTTTGGTTACTTGGTTTGATGTGTAAGGAATGAGTGTGGTAGTCCAAAAGCCGTGAGTTCTTGTGCCTAATTGAACCGTTCACTTTTAGCGGTGAAATTCTTTCATGAGTGATTTTTATTCTTATGGATTGTATTCTTTAGAACTTGCATGATTGTGTCGGATGACGTGTTGATATTTACATACACGGGAAATGATTAGGGCTGCCCATTTATTGTCTTGAACCTACTTATCTAAAAATATCCACCATTTCATATCAATATCCTTTGCTAGCCTCGTTGAGCCTTTAGCCGTATTTTTGTTCGAAAAACCTGCATCTTATAGCTCCATATCCAAAAGCCATAACTTACCCAAGTATTGGTCCACATAAGAGTATGAGAGGGTATATTTGAAAAATGAAGGTGTGCAAAGTTTGTGGTGTATAGAGGCAAAAATCTTCTCTCTCGTTCCCCTGAAAATAATAAGCCCCACAAAAAAAGAGAGGGTAATCCTAATATAATAATAATAATGGGATAAAAAAAAAATAGGGGAGGAGAGGAGTGAGCCTAAGAAAAAAAGGGGAGATATATATACGAGAGAATTGAAGTAGAATGATCGATCTTGCTTTGAGTGTTTATTTCATATATGTGAGGATCGTATATGCTCTACTTAGACTGAACTTGTAACTACTAGCCAAATTTTCCCAACCTGAGCCTCAGCCCCGTTACAACCAAAAGTAAGACCCTATGACTCATGTTTTGTGAATATTGATGCGTTTGATGAAGAGAAGAAGTGCAAGCATATAGTAGAACTTTCCATTCGAATCGAGTTCAGCATATTGACCCATCTAAACACTTGAGGGATGAGTGAATCGATATAATTCTGTGAAAGACTACTAAGACTTGTTTTCTTGCATGTTCGATCAAGTGACATTGCTTTCCATTCATTTGTGAGTTTAGGCTTCCATGACGAATTACGAGACTTTACGATACTTTTACATTCTCGGTTGATTGTATGTATACCCGATGATTAACTTGATTATTCAATCATTCTCGTTTCTTTGCCCTGTGTTTTTTTTTTGCTTGAGGGCAAGCAAAGTCTAGGTTTGGGGGGATTTGATGAGTCAATTTTTTATCGTCTCATTCCGTTCTATTGAGTCGCGCTTTCATTTATTTTTGAGTGTTTTTGCTCTTTTTACGCGTGGTATGTTGTGTTTTCATTTTGTAGGTAGCCGGACGAAGATTGTGGTGAAATATGCGCTTTTATGGCCAATATTGGAGTTTATAACGATCAAGAGTAAGAACGGGGCCTAAAACGATAAAGATTGAAGCAACGTTGGTCGTATTTTCTAAATTCGAGATTCATTACTTCGAAATAGGATGTGTTCCTCGTGAAATCATCTTCGCAACGGTATATTATATGCTAAATTCCGAGGTGTATTGAAGGAGATATGGCTTCTAGACTACGGTCGCGCAGTCCAGACCGCGGCTCAAAGAGTTGAGACCGCGGTCCAAGCCCGGACCGCATCCAGACCGCGGTCCCAAATCCAGACCGCATCCCAGGCCCCCCCAGAATCATCCAGACCGCGGTCCAAGCCCTCCGGACCGCGGTCCGACCCCCCTGTGTGCAGAAAATGCGATTTTCTGTATTTTTTTGGCGATTTTTGACGGGTATATATAGGGAAACCCTATACCCAACTTGGATCAAGCCACAAAACACGATCCAAACTCAGTTTTTCTTAGTTTTTGAGTGTTCTAAACATCTAGAAATACAATTTGTGACGGATTTTCATCATTTGTAAGGATATTTTGTTCGTTTTCGAAGGAAGAACATCAAACCTTCATCGGACTTCGATTTCATTTTCTCAAGGGAATATTTATACCATGTTTTATTCTATGATTTTTGCTATTATTGTTGAAATAATCATGAGTAGCTAATCTTGTTATATGGGTGTTTAGATTGAACCACACACATATTTTTGGTTGTTAGTTTTGATTGATTTTTCGGGTATGAGTTTGAAATTATTCCTCTTTCTTTGTTCTTCGTAATCTATCGGCGTTCTTGATGAAATTTGTGCACGAATATTATTTAGACGCAAGAGAACTTATGATTTAGATCATCAAATCTTTTTCATAGTTGTTGTTATTGTCAAAATCGAGGGTTTTTATCGGTGTTCGCCATCAAACGACCCGGTAGAAGTGATTGTGAATGTTCTATACTTTTTCCGCGATCTTTTAGCGAATTACCCCATCAAAGGTATTTAGCTAGTCGATTGTTAGTAGGGATTCATCCCCATCAAAGGAGTGTCTCTTATTTTCGTTAAGAACAATCGTGATTTTTAGAATTATCGCCATCAAACGGATTTCTTTTAATCGTGAGCAATCGATAATTCCAAACCTTATTTATTTGAGTATCAGAACTAATAATTGATTACGTGTGTGTCAGTGATTCTAAATTCCCATATCATTCTCATTATTGTAATCTCTCGACGACCATTAATTTGGTGTTTTTAACGCTTAGTTTATTTTAATTTTTTGCGTTAGTGATTGTAATCCTATCAAACCAATGATGTATTTTAATTTACTTTACTTTTGTTCATTCAACTATTTGCCGAACATTATCGAACTTTAAAACGTTTCCAATTCCTCAAGAGATCGACCTCAGAGTTACTTGCCGCTTCCTACAAAAACGATTCATACACTTGCGAGTTTATAATTTGTTCATCAGTCCCGAAACTTAAAACAAGGTCATCAATGTGATACAAAACCAAAACACAACGACACATATACAAATACCAAATCCATGACCCCGTGGTCTACTGTCACGTCTCCGTAGGTTCAACAACCACATGGAACTTATTCAAAATAAAATATCACTCATCAAGCTCCAAACATAAAAACATCACATAATATATCTCCATACGAGAAACAATCCGCGTAACGAGCACAAAATACTATCGCTGGACATCACTGGGCCCTCCAGAAGTAGGAATGGAATTCCGGTTCTCTACTATCTTAGCAAGGATCTCGCAGTACTGAACTCGATTCCCCTCGCATCCACAATTATAACAAGTCACCAGTGGTTTCTTACAATGCGCACGTTCATGGCCCAGAACATTACAATTGAAATACCTTGGAGCATTATCAGAACTCAAAGACACCGGCTTGGGTCTTTTAGGTTCTCTAGTTGACCGAGAAGGTCCCATACTCAACTGATACGAGGGTTGAGGTTTAGGAATCCCAATTCTTTCACTTCCCGTTGCGTCATCAGAAATCTTCTGTTTCCTTGCCGCAGATGCAGACTCTGGAGACATTTTAGCCATTTTAAATGTGTTGTGCGGCGATTAATGCGCCTCAGCATCGATCGGCACAAGGGCCGAGCGACTAAAGTCAGCATCAAATAAACCAAGGCAGAATTACCAAGCGAAGATTCCAGATCAAGTACCGAGCGATCGGCATTTAGCGCGATCGTCTCTTGGCACCTAGTGATCGACCCTAGTGCCCGACCAAGGACGACCGCCTTATGCCATGTGTAAATCCAAACATCCGTCAAAGTCTACGAAGACCGAATTTCGGGATGAAGGCCCACGTGCGGACCCGCAAATAGCGCCGCAGGAAAAGGCTTTTTGACTCCAGCCCATCACCATCTGTTGGTGACAAGGACAGCCTCTCACCTACCGACAGACCCGCCGAAAGGTCCTGGGTGGGACCTCCCAAGACTGCGACATGAGGCACGTGTTGTCTTCTCATTGGTTCGCACATTTAGCTGCCAGTAGTAGCTGCGGACTTTAAGGAAACCGTCCCACGTGCTGAGACGATCGCCCGCTTAATTTAATGCAGGAACGGCGATCGCCCGTTCGGGATTAAGACATCCCAACAACCTCCTCTTCTATAAATAGGAGACTTCCAGCATTTGGGAAGGAGAGGCGAAAAACACAGTCTAACACAGTGATCTGACAGCTAAATTCACACGGTTGAATCCTACACAGAATTCTACACAACATTTCATCTTTGTTACAAGAACTCACAAAGCATTAACTCTGGTTCTTCGGGCAATCATCAGCACTCGAGAGCTAGATAACTAGGGTCATTACACTCATTGTAATCGTACTCTAACGTTTATATTTGTACTCCAAAGGAGTATTCTTATTAATAATATCTCGCGAGAGCATTCAAGCCCGGGACTAAACCCCGGCAAATCTTGTGTTATTTACATTCCTTTGCACGTGCTCTCGCATTTTGTTTGTTACTCACCCGTAGCCATATCCAGCAAACCATTCCGAATAATATTTTAGGTAACAACAATTGGCACTAAAAGGAGGGGACCTTTAAACCTTATTTTCTCTCCGACCGTTTCGAAGAACACCCATTGTTCTCCGGAACATATACTTGAAGAAACACTCACTGTTCTTCAAAGAAAACCCTCGAGATAACGATGTCTGTCACCACCTCGAAGAGATCCATTTTACGATCCACCGGACGTGTTATTCTGGCCCAAACCGAGTCCCAACCTACAGCGGAAGGCAGCCGCGACGATGCTAGACTCTCACTCCCGCCCCCAAGGGACGGCCCCAGCCTCTCACTCGATCAATTTCAAACCGCGGAACAGATCGAGGAGGCTATGGCCATTCTAAGGGAGCGACGGAGAGCATGCGACACGCCCACTATTACTCCATCAGCCATCCGCCATGCGGGCAAACAAAAGCTCAAGGGGTTATATGTCGAGAAATCGTCAGAAAGCCCCGAGTCGTAAGAAGGCGCTCGCAAGGCGGGACAGTTCCGTCTTCAGCCGCCTAGGAAGTGATCCTTCATGGCGACCTGGGCATTATGGCTTCAGCCATGAGACGTCAGAGTCCGAATCCGTCACCAAGAGTTCGGCATACCCGACTCCCAAAAAACAGGCCAGCCATCTGGCTCTCACTCGCCAAAGAATTGAGCTCAGCGGCAGAGACCTCGTCGCCTACAATAGAGCCAGGAGATCGGTACATGATCACCTCGGCTCCCGCTCCGAGAGCCAGACCACGAGCAGCCACACTACGACGATGGTCGCAATGCAGTGCTAGCTCGACGATATAAAAGTGCTCCTAGAAACTGGGGCAGACGTCAAGAGAAAGGTCGCCGTACCAAGTGAGCCACTCGCGGTCCATATCGAGCTTGCCACCAAAGATCGCTCCTCCTCAAACACCTCTATATGAGGGGAGATCGGACCCCGAGACTCACTTAAGCAAGTTCAGGATATACATGACCGGATGCGGGGCGTTGGACGCGACGAAATGCCGAAAGTTCCCATTAACATTGGGCAATCTTGCCCATAGGTGGTACATCTCATTGCCACCGCGCTCAATCAACTATTTTGAGAAGCTGGCGAACAACTTCACATCGTACATCACCGCCAAGGTCGCTCGGCTAGAAGGTCCCCACCGCATGATGAAGATCAGGCAGGGGAAAGATGAGTCCGATGAAGATTACATCGATCGAGTGGATGAAATAGTCCTCACCGGCGAGCCCATAAGCGACGAGCTCACCCTTTACTTGGTCCTGGGGGGATTCGATGGTCTTTCGCCTATGTTCAGACACCTCACAAAGGACATCCCTCCGACCTACGCGATCTTCCGCGCCAAGGCTGCCGACTTTCTGGCCAGAAAGAGGTTGCTCACCCATTCAAGAATGCAGTCTTGACATCCATCTGCCAAATCTCCATATCCAAATGCGCAGCTATAGCTAAAAGAATCCGGATTGACTTAAGCATGGCTACCGGTGAAAAGGTTTCATCATAATCGATACCCTCTTTCTGAGTGTAACCTTTTGCAACAAGCCTCGCTTTGAAGGTTTCAACCTTCCCGTCACGTCCTTTCTTTTGCTTGTAGACCCATTTACTCCCAATGGCTTGTACACCATCAAGTAGCTCTACTAGCTCCCACACTTGATTGGAATCCATAGATCCCATTTCTGATTCCATTGCTTCTTGCCAGGAGTTAGCATCTTTATCTTGGATTGCCTCCTTATAGGTCCAGGGAACTGATTCATCTTCGCCTGGGATTGAGTCCGAAGACTTTCCCATGCCTATGAATTGTTCGGGCTGACGAACAACCCTCCCACTACAACGAGGCAAATCCTGAGTTGGTGTAAAAGTTTCAGAATCGATACGTGGTGCAGTGTTAGTTGGCGCTTGTACGATTGGTATAGACGGAGTCTCGCCCCTCAGCTCTTCCAAAATTATCTCGCTCATGGGCTTGTGACTAATCATATAATCCTCTTCCAGAAATCGGGCATTGGTGCTAACAATGACCTTCTGATCCTGGGGACTATAGAACAAGCCACCCTTCGTTCCCTTAGGGTATCCTACAAACACTCGCACTTCTGTACGAGATGCCAACTTATCAGCTTCCTTATTCAGCACATGTGCTGGAGTACCCCAAATTCGAACATGTCCTAGATTGGTCTTACGCCCACTCCACAGTTCTGTGGGTGTTTTTGGAACTGATTTCGAAGGCACCAGGTTTAGAATGTACGCCGCTGTTTCTAAGGCGTATCCCCAAAACGATAGGTAAATCTGAATAACTCATCATTGATCTAACCATTTCTAAAAGAGTCCTATTCCTTCTTTCAGCCACACCATTTTGTTGTGGAGTTCCTGGCGCGGTGAGCTGGGACGAAATCCCCTCATTCGCCAAGAAATCTAAAAACTCTCCACTAAGATATTCGCCACCACGATCAGATCGTAGCGACTTGATACTCTTCCCATGACGCTTCTCCGTTGCAGCCTTGAAGTCTCTGAACTTGTCAAAGGCTTCAGACTTACGTCGCATCAAATAGATGTATCCATATCTCGAATAATCATCTATAAACATGATGAAGTATTCGAAACCACCCCTAGCCTGGATATTCATTGGACCACATACATCCGTATGAACCAATTCTAACACATTCTGAGCACGGTTTCCCTTGGCTTTAAAAACCCTTTTGGTCATCTTACCTTCCAGACAGGATTCACAAATTGAAAATGACTCAACTTGGAGATCATCCAATGGGCCATCATCTACCAATCTTTGAATCCTTCCAAGGTTTACATGTCCTAACCGTAAATGCCACAGATATGTTTGGTTTATGCTTGAAGGTTATTTTCTCTTTTTAGGTTTAGACAAAGAGTTAAGTGATTTATGCATAGGAGTTTGTGCAGTATTAACGACATATAGTCCATCATTAAAAGTACCTTTGCAAATATATTCACCGCTTCTTTTCTTAATAATGGCATCATCATCAAAAGAAACTGAATAACCATCGCTTTTTAATTTAGAAACCGAAATTAAATTCATTCTAAAATCCGGTACTAATAATACATTATTGAGAACTAATAATTTATCATTAATCTTCAACTTCACGACTCCCACTGCAATAGCCATAAGCCTGGAATAATCGCCCCAGTTGATGGTAATCTCGCCCGCACTAAGTTGCTTGGTTACCTGAAAACCATGCGAGTCAAAGCAAACATGATCAGTGGAGCCTAAATCAACTATCCACGAAGTGGAAGAACAAGCTGCCAAACATGTTTTGACTACTAGTGCACGAGACATACCTTTCTTAAGAGCAGGGCAGTCCGCTTTAAAATGTCCTTTCTGACCGCACTTGTAGCACTTTCCCTTTGGCTTTTTGTTTGCCTCGGGGTGAGGAGCCTTGCTTTTCACCTTGAGGGTTGCCACTTGCTTCTGGCCAACCTGCTTCTTCTTCTTTCCCCATTTGGGTTTGGAAGAAGTAGCACCGGTTGCCGCAAGAATCTGATGATAACCTTGTTTGAAGAGACCTTCAGCAGACTGAAGCTCTGTCAGAAGTTCCGCCAAACTATATGTCCTACGATTTATATTGTAGTTAAGGCGGAACTGCTCAAAGCTTCTAGGTAAGCTGCCTAAGATAGTATCGACCTGCGTTTCCGCATAGATAGTAGCCCTAGTATGCTCAGTTCGTTCAAATGAGACATCATTTTCAGAACATGATCCCTTACTGGAGTCCCTTCAGACATTTGGGTTGTCATCAATACCCTCATAGCATTTTGTCTAGCCGCCCGGTTCTGATGACCAAACATATCGGTGAGACTTTTCATCATTTCTGCGGCCGAGCCCATCGTCTGATGCTGATGCTGCAATACATTTGTCAGTGAAGCCAAAATGTAACAGCGAGCCATCTCATCAGACTTTTTTCACTTTCGGAATTCAGCCAACTCTTCGGGAGTGGCATCCGGTTCTGGTTCTAGAGGTCTCTCCTCGATTAAGACAAATTTATGCCCCTCAGCAGTCAGGACAATGTCAAGATTTCTTTTCCAATCGGCAAAGTTAGTGCCATCTAGTTTATTTTCTTTGAGAATAACAGCTAGTGGATTGACAGACATCTGAGAATAAAAATTAAAAAACATCGATCACATAATGCATAGCAAAATATATCGAAAAACCTCAAAAACACAATATATATGCTAGCAACCAACACCTCGAAAAATCCGCACATGCAAGCCACAATCGTGTGGACGTTTACACACACATTTTTCAAGTAGAGTTTTACGTCTTTAATTTTACTATCTAGTCAAATTACGTTATGACAAGTAAAACTAATAGTTGGTTCCTCTTGGCCATGTATTAATTAACATAGACTCCGATGGAGAGCTTATTAATTAATACACCTAAGTGAACACTATAATTTAACATCTTTAAAATATTATCTTTTAAATAATAGTCCTACAGATGGAGAGGTCCTATCATAAAAAGTAATATTCACCTTATGTTATCATTTTGAATTTTAAAACTAGTGAACCTATAACTAGCACATCCGATATGGAGGAAGACTCTAATGTCAACGCGCATGCTAATTACTTCACAATTTAAATTAATTATGGAGGCCAATTTGATTTTATTTTTAAAAAATAAATTAATTTAATCACTTAGTTAATTTAGACTTATGGTTTTTAATTTTCTCGTCCTAACATGCAAGGAAACATATCACGCATACATACATACATGCAATACATCAAAACAATAAAAACCAAAAATAAGGCATGGATAATTAAATTTATCCAATTATCATGGTCTTCTTCTTTGAGTTGAATCCGAGAAAATCTTCGACTCGATCTCTCCCACTGAATCAAGCATCTCGTCGCTCCTCCCCGGCCGGGCCGTGGATTTCCAAAATTAAAATTTCACTTTTATGCAAAATTAATTACATAAAAAATTTTTAATTTTAAATCCCAACTTCCCAGCGGACGCAACAAACGGCGATTTAAAGCGGACTGCACCAAAATTGATGACCTGCCCGACCAGCCGCCGCTGCATCGGCCTTGGCCGCTCGGCGCCGGCAGCCGTGTGCCGCTGGCACGCTTGTCTTTGTCGGGCCGCTTCGCCGAGCCCCGGCGATCCTGCTTCGCTCTATTTCTTCGTGATCCGTCTTTTCCGAATTCGATTACAATTTTATACGAAATAAAATACATCGAAATTACATCAAGATTACACGAAAAATAAAACCACCTAGAACTACCTGCAGATTTTCTCACGGGAAAAATCATTACATTGCCTCAAAAAAAAACGGGCCAAACCAACAATTGCATAATTAATAAAAAAATAAATAAATACACCATTCATATAAACCATGATAATTGGATCATATCACCTGCAAGAACACATCTAGCAAAATATTCCAACATCAAAATATATGAATATTTAAATTGCTATCAATTAATCACTAAAATTAATTAAAATAGCAAAAGCCCAAAAAAAATCCGGCTCCGATACCAATTGTTGGAAAGTAAAACGCAGCGGGAGCGAAGTTTGATAAAGTTGATAATAGCGTTTTACGCATCTACGAGCATTAGATCTATTTAGGCATGCTAATTAATTAATTACTAAGACTAATAAGCAATTTAAATATCATTTATTATTTATTAATTAAATATGTTGATTAATTAAAATATCCTAATCTAGATCCAAGATCATAGGATATTACCTTTTGAAGCGTGTTGGTTACTTCCGTCTTGATCGCCTTGTATTTCTACCTTTAGATCTTCTAGAGTATGATCCGCCTTGAACCGGACGTTGTGTGGGCAACGAGCTACCGAATCTTGCTTGGACACCTATGGATCGGCCGAAAAAATATACCTCACAATTCTCGATTTTCTTTTCTTCAAGTAATTCCGATGTGTAGCAAGAATTAAAGTGTTCTCTCAATTGTGGAATCAAAGACACAAGTCAAGATCCACAATTAAACACTTAGAAGAAAAATCGAAATTTCTTGTGTATATTTTTGTGATAAAATCGGCCAACCTCCCCATTGTCCTATTTATAGGCTCTTGGACTACTACTAGGGATCTAAAGGAGGATTATGGAAGGACTCCCAATTAATTCATCTTACCTTATTAGGACTCTTCCTAATATATGATGAATCTATTAATATCAACTTAGTCCACTAAAAGGTTGATATTGCACTTCCTACCAAAATCCCAAATTACGAAATTGGGCTCCTTATTAAATATATTATTTCCCGTGTTTAATATATTGAATGTCCATTAATTAATTATAAGCTACTGACAGCTTTAATTAATTAATATCTTATCCAAGAGTAGTACCACTCGAACCTTATTATTATATCGGAATTAAATCCACCTGCAGGGTTTAATATAATAATCATTATCGAGCTCCTCAAGGGGACATCATCAACCCGCACGAGTCGGGACATGATTTCTAGTAATAATAATAATTGTCGTATAAACAATATTATTGCCCAAGATACGAGGCTTATTGAGTCGATCATTTTGACTCTCACCTATGTTAAATCAAAGCAATAAGTATTATAAATACACAATTGAATATTATATACTTAGAATTAAGAAATAATAATTATCCGAGATTTATGTTCTTCTTACAGTCAGTACAGAAGACACTATCTCACCTTGATCCTGTTCAACGTATGCAAATACGCTAATGTATGCTAATAGTCAAGACCAACTATTCTCAAGCATACACTACAACCGTTTATATAATTTGTCTAATAATTATATATAGGTTGTGAACTATTATATTATTTTATGAGGCACCGATAATGTGATCTTCCGTGTGACACCAACACACCACATTATCTACAATATAAAATAATTAGACATTTCATTTGCATAACCATAACGTGAATAAATATGCAAATCATGTGATTAAATGTAATTAATATCCTCATAGGTAGTAACAGGGAAATTAGGTAATACAAGCATAAAGTATGCTTTGCAGTATACAATCCTAACAATCTCCCACTTATACTCAAAGCATGCTTTTAAGTATACTACTCTATTACATAGTCTCTCATTTCTCCCACTTATACTCAAAGCAATGCTGCCATACACCGTAATCCCATTCCTTCCACATGCCTTTCAAAAACTTTTGAAGGTAGGCCTTTCGTGAAAGGGTCAGCAAGATTATCTTCCGATGCAACCCTGGCTACAACTACGTCTCCTTCCTTTACGAAGTGTCGTATGATGTGGTACTTGCGGTTGATATGTTTACTTGCCTGATGGGCTCGTGGTTCTCTTGAATTTGCGACTGCACCAGTATTATCACAATAAAGTGTAATACCCTCTGGCAAATCGGGAATCACATCTAAGTCCTGCAGGAAGTACTTGAGCCACACTGCCTCCTTGTCTGCCTCAGAGGCTGCCACGTACTCGGATTCCATGGTAGAGTCCGAGATGCATTTCTGCTTCACACTCCTCCAACTAATGGCTCCACCTCCCAGGCTAAACATATAGCCCGAAGTAGACTTGGACTTTTCTTTGTCCGATGAAAAATCTGAGTCAGTGTAACCCACCGGAAGCAGGTCGTCTGATTGATATACAAGCATGTACTCCCTATTCCTTCTCAGGTACTTGAGTATGTGCTTGACAGCAATCCAGTGTCCTGGTCCTGGGTTTGACTGATATCTAGCAGCCATGCCCGCGGCATGACAGATATCTGGTCTAGTGCAAAGCATAGCATACATGAGACTTCCCACAGCAGATGCATAAGGGACCATCTTCATGTCATCTATATCCTTTTGTGTCTTGGGACACATGTTCTTAGATAGTTGAATTCCATGTCTGTAAGGTAGAAAACCTTTCTTGGAATTCTCCATGCTAATTGCTTCAGCACTGTATCGATATAGGATGCCTGGGATAAGCACAACATCCTTTTCTTCCGATCACGAAAGATCCTGATTCCAAGGATGTGTCCTGCTTCTCCTAGATCCTTCATATCGAACTGCTCAGATAGCCATACCCGTACGTCCGACAATTCCTTCACGTTGTTACCAATCAGAAGAATATCGTCTACATACAGTACAAGAAACACCAACACGTTTCTATCGCATTTCTTATACACACAACTCTCACTCGGACATTGGACGAATCCATATGCCTGGACAACTTCGTCAAAACGAGTGTTCCAAGATCTAGATGCTTGCTTAAGTCCATAAATGGATTTCTTAAGTTTGCACACCAAGTGCTCTTCTCCTTTAGTAATGAATCTCTCTGCTTGGCGCATATAGATTTCCTTGTCTAGACTCCCATTCAAGAATGCAGTCTTGACATCCATCTGCCAAATCTCCAGATCCAAATGCGCAGCTATAGCTAAAAGAATCCGGATTGACTTAAGCATGGCTACCGGCGAAAAGGTTTCATCATAATCGATACCCTCTTTCTGAGTGTAACCTTTTGCAACAAGCCTCGCTTTGAAGGTTTCAACCTTCCCGTCACGTCCTTTCTTTCGCTTGTACACCCATTTACTCCCAATGGCTTGTACACCATCAGGTAGCTCTACTAGCTCCCACACTTGATTGGAATCCATAGATCCCATTTCTGATTCCATTGCTTCTTGCCAGGAGTCAGCATCTTTATCTTGGATTGCCTCTTTGTAGGTCCAGGGAACTGATTCATCTTCGCCTGGGATTGAGTCCGAAGACTTTCCCACGCCTATGAATCGTTCGGGCTGATGAACAACCCTCCCACTACGACAAGGCAAATCCTGAGTTGGTGTAAAAGTTTCAGAATCGATACGTGGTGCAGTGTTAGTTGGCGCCTGTACGATTGGTATAGACGGAGTCTCGCCCCTCAGCTCTTCCAGAATTATCTTGCTCATGGGATTGTGACTAATCATATAATCCTCTTCCAGAAATCGGGCATTGGTGCTAACAATGACCTTCTGATCCTGGGGACTATAGAACAAGCCACCCTTCGTTCCCTTAGGGTATCCTACAAACACTCGCATACATACGAGATGCCAACTTATCGACTTCCTTATTCAGCACATGTGCCGGAGTACCCCAAATCCGAACATGTCCTAGACTGGCTTACGCCACTCCACGATTACGTGGGTGTTTTTGGAACTGATTTCGAAGGCACCAGGTTTAGAATGTACGCCGCTGTTTCTAAGGCATATCCCCAAAACGAAATAGGTAAATCTGAATAACTCATCATTGATCTAACCATTTCTAAAAGAGTCATATTCCTTCTTTCAGCCACACCATTTTGTTGTGGAGTTCCTAGCGCGGTGAGCTGGGACGAAATCCCCTCATTCGCCAAGAAATCCAAAAACTCTCCACTAAGGTATTCGCCACCACGATCAGATCGTAGCGACTTGATACTCTTCCCATGATGCTTCTCCGTTTCAGCCTTGAAGTCTCTGAACTTTTCAAAGGCTTCAGACTTACGTCACATCAAATAGATGTATCCATATCTCGAATAATCATCTATAAACGTGATGAAGTATTCGAAACCACCCCTAGCCTGGATATTCATTGGACCACATACATCCGTATGAACCAATTCTAACACATTCTGAGCACGATTTCCCTTGGCTTTAAAAACCCATTTGGTCATCTTACCTTCCAGACAGGATTCACAAATTGGAAATGACTCAACTTGTAGATCATCCAATGGGCCATCATCTACCAATCTTTGCATCCTTCCAAGGTTTACATGTCCTAACCGTAAATGCCACAGATAAGTTTGGTTTATGCTTGAAGGTTCTTTTTTCTTTTTAGGTTTAGACAAAGAGTTAAGTGATTTATGCATAGGAGTTTGTGCAGTATTAACGACATATAGTCCATCATTAAAAGTACCTTTGCAAATATATTCACCGCTTGTTTTCTTAATAATGGCATCATCATCAAAAGAAACTGAATAAACATCGCTTTTTAATTTAGAAACCGAAATTAAATTCATTCTAAAATCCGGTACTAATAATACATTATTGAGAACTAATAAATTATCATTAATCTTCAACTGCACGACTCCCACCGCAATGACCATAAGCACGGAATAATCGCCCCGATTGATGGTAATCTCGCCCACACTAAGTGCTTGGTTACACGAAAACCATGCGAGTCAAAGCAAACATGATCGGTGGAGCTGAATCAACTATCCACGAAGTGGAAGAACAAGCCGCCAAACATGTTTTGACTACTAGTGCACGAGACATACCTTTCTTAAGAGCGAGGCGATCCGCTTTAAAATGTCCTTTCTGACCGCACTTGTAGCACTTTCCCTTTGGCTTTTTGTTTGCCTCGGGGTGAGGAGCCTTGCTTTTCACCTTGAGGGTTGCCACTTGCTTCTGGCCAACCTGCTTCTTCTTCTTTCCCCATTTGGGTTTGGAAGAAGTAGCACCGGTTGCCGCAAGAATCTGATGATAACCTTGTTTGAAGAGACCTTCAGCAGACTGAAGCTCTGTCAGAAGTTCCGCCAAACTATATGTCCTACGGTTCATATTGTAGTTAAGGCGGAACTGCTCAAAGCTTCTAAGTAAGCTGCCTAAGATAATATCGACCTGCGTTTCCACATCGATAGTAGCCCCCAATATGCTCAGTTCGTTCAAATGAGACATCATGTTCAGAACATGATCCCTTACTGGAGTCCCTTCAGACATTTGGGTTGTCATCAATACCCTCATAGCATTTTGTCTAGCCGCCCGGTTCTGATGACCAAACATCTCGGTGAGACTTTTCATCATTTCCGCGGCCGAGCCCATCGTCTGATGCTGATGCTGCAATACATTTGTCAGTGAAGCCAAAATGTAACAGCGAGCCATCTCATCAGACTTTTTCCACTTTCGAAATTCAGCCAACTCTTCGGGAGTGGCATCCGGTTCTGGTTCTAGAGGGCTCTCCTCGATTAAGACAAATTTATGCCCCTCAGCAGTCAGGACAATGTCAAGATTTCTTTTCCAATCGGCAAAGTTAGTGCCATCTAGTTTATTTTCTTTGAGAATAACAGCTAGTGGATTGAAAGACATCTGAGAATAAAAATTAAAAAACATCCATCACATAATGCATAGCAAAATATATCGAAAAACCTCAAAAACACAATATATATGCTAGCAACCAACACCTCGAAAAATCCGCACATGCAAGCCACGATCGTGTGGACGTTTACACACACATTTTTCAAGTAGAGTTTTACGTCTTTAATTTTACTATCTAGTCAAATTACGCTATGACAAGTAAAACTAATAGTTGGTTCCTCTTGGCCATGTATTAATTAACATAGACTCCGATAGGGAGCTTATTAATTAATACACCTAAGTGAACACCATAATTTAACATCCTTAAAAGATTATCTTTTAAATAATAGTTCTACAGATGGAGAGGTCCTATCATAAAAAGTAATATTTACCTTATGTTATCATTTTGAAATTTAAAACTAGTGAACCTATAATTAGCATATCCGATATGGAGGAAGACTCTAATGTCAACGCGCATGCTAAATACTTCAAAATTTAAATTAATTATGGAGGCCAATTTGATTTTATTTTTAAAAAATAAATCAATTTAATCACTTAGTTATTTTAGACTTAAGGTTTTTAATTTTCTCGTCCTAACATGCAAGGAAACATATCACGCATACATCCATACATGCCATACATCAAAATAATAAAAAGCAAAAATAAAGCATGGATAATTAAATTTATCCAATTATCATGGTCTTCTTCCTTGAGTTGAATCCGAGAAAATCTTCGACTCGATCTCTCCCACTGAATCAAGCATCTCGTCGCTCCTCCCCGGCCGGGCCGTGGATTTCCAAAATTAAAATTTCACTTTTATGCAAAATTAATTACATAAAAAAATTTAATTTTAAATCCCGACTTCCCAACAGACGCAACGAACGGCGGCGAAAACGGACCGGACCAAAACTGCTCCTAGTTGGCTTCTTCATTCCCATGCTGCTTGTCGCGAACTGCCCGGACAGTGCTGCCGCAGCGGCCACTCGGCCGCTCGGCGGCCGTGTCTTGCTCAGCGGCCCTTTGCCATTCTTGTCGGCCGCCGCCAAAGCGATCAGCGATCCGCTTCGCTCTATTTCTTCGTGATCCCGTCTTTTTCGAATTCGATTACAATTTTATATGAAATAAAATACATCGAAATTACATCAAGATTACACGAAAAATAAAACCACCTAGAACTACCCGCGGATTTTCTCACGGGAAAAACCATTACATTGCCTCAAAAAAAAACGGGCCAAACCAACAATTGCATAATTAATAAAAAATAAATAAATACACCATTCATATAAACCATGATAATTGGATCATATCACCCGCAAGAACACATCTAGCAAAATATTCCAACATCAAAATATATGAATATTTAAATTGCTATCAATTAATCACTAAAATTAATTAAAATAGCAAAAGCCCAAAAAAATCGGGCTCTGATACCAATTGTTGGAAAGTAAAACGCAGCAGAAGCGAAGTTTGATAAAGTTGATAATAGCGTTTTACGCATCTACGAGCATTAGATCTATTTAGGCATGCTAATTAATTAATTACTAAGACTAATAAGCAATTTAAATATTATTTATTATTTATTAATTAAATATGTTGATTAATTAAAATATCCTAATCTAGATCCAAGATCATAGGATATTACCTTTTGAAGCGTGTTGGTTACTTCCGTCTTGATCGCCTTGTATTTCTACCTTTAGATCTTCTAGAGTATGATCCGCCTTGAACCGGACGTTGTGTGGGCAACGAGCTACCGGATCTTGCTTGGACACCTATGGATCGGCCGAAACAATATACCTCACAATTCTCGATTTTCTTTTCTTCAAGTAATTCCGATGTGTAGCAAGAATTAAAGTGTTCTCTCAATTGTGGAATCAAAGACACAAGTCAAGATCCACAATTAAACACTTAGAAGAAAAATCGAAATTTCTTGTGTATATTTTTGTGATAAAATCGGCCAACCTCCCCATTGTCCTATTTATAGGCTCTTGGACTACTACTAGGGATCTAAAGGAGGATTATGGAAGGACTCCCAATTAATTCATCTTACCTTATTAGGACTCTTCCTAATATATGATGAATCTATTAATATCAATTTAGTCCACTAAAAGGTTGATATTGCACTTCCTACCAAAATCCCAAATTACGAAATTGGGCTCCTTATTAAATATATTATTTCCCGTGTTTAAGATATCGAATGTCGATTAATTAATTATAAGCTACTGACATCTTTAATTAATTAATATCTTATCCAAGAGTAGTACCACTCGAACCTTATTATTATATCGGAATTAAATCCACCTGCAGGGTTTAATATAATAATCATTATCGAGCTCCTCAAGGGGACATCATCAACCCGCACGAGTCGGGACACGATTTCTAGTAATAATAATAATTGTCGTATAAACAATATTATTGCCCAAGACACGAGGCTTATTGAGTCGATCATTTTGACTCTCACCTATGGTAAATCAAAGCAATAAGTATTATAAATACACAATTGAATATTATATACTTAGAATTAAGAAATAATAATTATCCGAGATTTATGTTCTTCTTACAGTAAGTACAGAAGACACTATCTCACCTCGATCCTGTTCAACGTATGCAAATACGCTAATGTATGCTAATAGTCAAGACCAACTATTCTCAAGCATACACTACAACCCTTTATATAATTTGTCTAATAATTATATATAGGTTGTGAACTATTATATTATTTTATAAGGCACCGATAATGTGATCTTCCGTGTGACACCAACACACCACATTATCTACAATATAAAATAATTAGACATTTCATTTGCATAACCATAACGTGAATAAATATGCAAATCATGTGATTAAATGTAATTAATATCCTCATAGGTAGTAACAGGGAAATTAGGTAATACAAGCATAAAGTATGCTTTGCAGTATACAATCCTAACAAAAAGTCCCGGCCACAACACCAACCAATGCCGTGACCTCCTCAGACAACTCTGGAGATTGTTCGAAGAAGGCAAGATGGACAATTTGGTAACCAAGCCGGAGCCAAGGGCTGAAAGGACTGGGGGCCACGATCGTCGACAGAACGACGACCGTCAACCTCCCAATCCGGTCGCCAGAATTGAGCAAAACGAGCTGGAGTACTCGGATGATTTGATCCCTGCGATCAACCCCGGCGGCCGGGTCAATATGCTCCAATCAGGAAGTGGAAATCTCGGAGGTCTGTCCCCGGTTTCCACCATGTCAGGGCGTTCGCCGGAGTCCACGTCGTGGTGACCCCAGAGCCAACCAGCCCCAAAGAGGCGCTCATCTCCTTCTCCAACAAGGATAGGGAAGGAGTGCAGTGCCCCAAGGAGGATGCCTTGGTGATTTCTGCATGTATCCTTGGGAAAACGGTCGACCGCATACTGGTAGACAACGAGAGCTTTTACAACATCATATTCAAATCTGCTCTAGACCAGCTCGGCAACCTGACCAAATTTATCAAGCCGTTCGATACCGTGCTTCAAGGGTTCGGCGACAACAGGTCAAACCCTATAGAAGGATCAAGCTCTCCGTCGAGCTAGTATGCTGTTACGATATTAAGGTTAAGATCACTAGGAACCTCAATTTTTTAATCATAGACATGCCCAGCATCTATAATGGGTTCCTAGGTCGCCCCTTTCTAGAAACCTTTGAGGCGGTCACCTCCTCTTTCTTTTATTGTATCAAGTTCCCCACTACCGAAGGGACAATCGGTATTGTAAAAGGAAACCAGCTAATGGCGAAGAAATGTTTGTGTGGCTTTTTCTTTAAACATTTCTTGCCATGTTTGTAACACTGGGACGATCGACAACCAACCAATGGAGATCGACGAGCCAAGAACCTCACACCAGCCCAACTCAGAAGACGGCATCTCACATCGATCATCGGATGATATCGAACCGAGGATCGGTTTCGAGCCAAGCCTTGATGTTGATCCAATGATCGAGTCCGACGATCGCTCCAAACGAGAAGCGACCGTCCCCACCGAAGAGTTGGAAAGTATAACAATCGATTCGGATCGCCCGGAGCGGGAAGTGCAGATTGGCTCAAGCGTCGATCCCGAGTTAAAAGACGATCTGATCAGTTTACTACGAAAGAACATCGGAGTCTTTGCCTGGTCGCATCAAAATATGGTCGGCATCAGTCCTGAACATGCTTGCCACTATCTAAAGATCGACCCAACAAGGAAGCGTGTTCACCAGAAACGTAGGAAATTCGGTCCAGAGAAATATGCTGCACTAGATGCAGAAGTCAAGAAGCTACTCGACAATAAACTAATCGGGGTAGCTACTGACGAGCCACAATGGGTGGCCAATGTGGTGCTCGTCAAAAAGGCGAGCGACTCCTGGAGGTTATGCATCGATTTCACCGACCTCAACATGGCTTGTCCGAAAGATCACTTTCCAATGCCTCATATTGACCACTTGGTCGATAGCACGACAGGTTGCGAAATGATGTCGTTTATGGACGCCTTCACCGGATACCATCAGATCCCAATGGCGGAGAAAGACGTAAAACACACATCATTCCACACGGAAAAAGATGTGAACTTTTAGGTCCAAATGCCGTTCGGTCTGAAAAATACGGGGGCGACCTACCAACGCCTACTCAACGAGATGTTCGCCGATCAAATCGGCAAAACTGTGGAGGTTTACATTGAAGACATCGTGGTTAAGAGATTCAAAAAGGAAAATCACCTCAAAGACCTCGCCGATACGTTCGCCATCCTCGAGAAGTTCAACATGAAGCTAAACCCCAAGAAATGAAACTTCAGAGTAAGCTCTGGAAAATTCCTAGAGCACATCGTGAGCTAACGGGGGATCGAAGCGAACCCCACCAAGATCAAGGCGATCCTCAACATGCAAGAACCATGGAATGTCAAGCAGGTGCAACGCCTCACGGGGTGTTTGGAAGCCCTTAATCATTTCATTTCGTGGCTCGGAGACAAAAGCAAGCCTTTCTTCGCCACCATAAAGAATAAAAAATTTGCGTGGACGAAAGAAAGTGAAATGGCATTCGCCAAGATCAAGGAGTATCTTTCTAAGCCCCAAATTTTGGCAAAACCGATCCCCAGCGAGAAGCTGTTCCTTTACCTGGCAGCCTCGGAGGTCGCGCTGAGCACAGTATTAATGCGAGCAGAGGGACAAACCCACCTGCCGATGTACTGTTGGGATTCGGTGCCGAAAACGAAGGCCCAGCGGAAGCGGTAAAACGAAAATTAATTCGATCCGAATCCCTACGAGGATCGATCGAGCTACGTATATACGAATATATAAACGAAAAGCAAGAGTCATAAGAAACTAACCTTCGAAGTCCGTTGATTAAATGGTAACCTTCTCTTGAGCTATTCCCCAAGCTCTTGAACGATCCAACGCCGAACGCGTCTCTACTTGCCACGCACCGGAAAAACGAACGGAATGACAACACCTTGCTATCCTCCGAGGATACGGCTAGAGCTAGGTGATGAAGCTTGCAATATGAGATTATCACACTCTAAGTGTATAACTCACAACTCTCAATTAATCTCTTGAAATTTCTCAAAGAAAACCAAGAAGAAATGAAGAACAAGAAGAAGACTTAAGAAATGAACTCAAAAATTCTTTTCTCTCTCTCTCTCTCTCTCTCTCTCTCTCTCTCTTCATAAACCGTGAGAAATGAATGAATGATTTGAGAGATAATGTCTTCTACTTTTATTCTATTCCCACCCAAGATAACAACTCATCCCACTACAACACTTGCCCCACAAGTCTTAATCATCCATTAAAGAATGGAACAAGAAACAAAAGGAAGCAAGGTGGAAATTAAGGGGGCGGCTACCATGCAGAAACGGATGAGTTCGGTTCGTTTCGGACTCCCGTGAGTCCAAACTGATAAACTACGATTCCGTTCCGATGTATTTGTATCGATTAATTAATCCAATTAATTAAACATATCAAATACAAAATAACATAATTAATTTCTCCAAGAAATAATTATATTCATGAATTAAATTAATCACCCCGTGATATATTTAATCCATTAAGCCGTAAATCAATTTATCCGATAAATCGATTTAAACATCCAATGTCCCAAATTAGATATCCAATATCTAATATTCATAATGAGAGAATTAGCTTAATTCATTCCGTCGTCAATCCTAATGCGCGACTCGGTAGGTCCGTCTCAGTTAGCAATGGGAGGAACCAAAGAGTAGTAGCACCACCTAGCCAGCCTGGTGGCCTACACTGTACCCCGACTGAGAACGAATGATTGGGATCATTCAAGAACCATTCTCGTGAATACCAAGATACGTATAAACCCTTCTTTCAAATGTCCCGATCAAGTTATAGGGTCACGGTCAGTCAAACCCTATCTGTACTTGACGCTATGCATGCGTTAATGCAAATCGAGATCATCGAGCTGTCATGTATCTAATACAACTAGCTCCAATGCTTTGGCCAAAGACTTATGATCTCATCTGCCAATAACCGCATAGGACATATAACCCGTTCACTAACAGGAGAAAGAATTCTATCTTGGTATTCAGTAGGACATGCTACTTGCCCGTCAAGATGCACGTCGAGGTTGACCCCCGCCTTCCGGTTTACAGGATCGAACTACTCTAATGAAAATCTTGACATCACAAGCACATCCCTACTAAATCCTCAAGTCGAAGGTTCACGAATACCTATCACAACCTTTCGATTCCGTCATTGACTATCCCGGAGTGAAATCCGTGTGACGAATCGAGGGTGAGTCGGTTCGAGTATACTAATCTAATTAGCATACCTATAACGTGTGCTCCCACTAACCATTAGTGTTCGACAGGCACTCTCCATGTCAAAGAACACGTCATACAAGTCTTCACATAAACTTAACGCCCAGTCAAGTTTCATCGACTTGCGAACGATTAAAGTATTTGAGCTATAAACCTTTCCAGTGCCGACCCCCTTATCCAATAAGGAGTGGAACATTTTGCTCTCAAATACACGGACTAGTTTCTATATGTTTATTTACGAGTTAGAAATGCCAGTAACTACCAGTAAATAAAGAAACATTCATTTGCCTTATATAAATGGTTTACATAATTACAAGTACAATGCCCTCACTCAACAACCTCTGAGTGGCATTCGAGGGCATACTCCTAACAATCTCCCACTTGCACTCAATGCCACACACTATGGTATCTAATACCCATGTTCTCCAGATGACGCTCCAAGCTAATCTGAGATAGTGGCTTGGTCAGTGGATCGACGACGTTGTCGGCCGAGTCTACTCTATGCAGCACAATGTATCCCTTGCGAACAAATTCTCTTACGAGATGATACTTCCTCTCAATATGTTTGGTGCTGTTGTGAAACCTCGGCTCCTTGGCACATGCTTTCTGACTCCATCGTTGTCGCAAAGACAGGCGGCAAATTTCGGCACATGGTATCATTTGAAGTTCTCCTAGAAACTTCTTAATCCAGAACCCTTCCTTGGAAGCCTCCGAGGCCGCTTGATACTCGGCTGACAGTGGAATCGGCAGTCGCGCTTTGTTTGGCACTACGCCAAGAATCTGCTCCTCCATTAAGAGTAAATATGTAGCGCAGTGGACATCGAGTCGCCCTTCATCCTTGGAAGTCCGAATCGGTGAATCCCACCACATCCAAATCTCCACCGCCATACATAAGAACCATATCTCTCGTTCTTCTCAAGTACTTGAGAACGTTCTTTCTGAGTCAATGTTCCCTACCCGGGTTTGCTCGAAACCTACTCACCACGCTTACGGCATGCGCGATGTCAGTCTTGTACACAACATAGCATACATAAGGCTACCCACGGCCGAAGCATATGGTATATTACTCATTTCCTTGCGTTGTTCCTCACTTTGAGGACACATCTTCAAGGTGAGTTTTATTCCATGTTGCATCGGTAGGAACCCTCTTTTAGAATCATCCATCTTAAATCGCTTTAAGATCTTATCTATATAGAGGGCTTGGGAAAGGCCTATTGTTCTCTTCGCTCTATCCGGTGAGTCGAATACCGAGAATATAGGTTGCTTCTCCCAAGTCTTTCATGGAGAAATTACTCAAAGCCAAGCTTTCACGTAATCGAGCATTCCACCATCATTTCCTATTAGTAGAATGTCATCTACATATAGTTCTAATATTGCTATCTTTCTCCCAATTACTTTCTTATATACACAATGTTCCTCTTATTTTTGCACGAAGTCAAACTCTTTGACCGCCTCGTCAAAACGAAGGTTCCAACTACGCGACGCTTGCTTCATCCATAAATGGAACGTCAAGCTTGCACACTTTCTCGAATATCGACTTCGACACAAAGCCTTTAGCCGCTCCATATAGATTTCCTCCTCGAGGAATCCATTAAGGAAAGCCGACTTTACGTCCATTTGCCATATCTCATAATCGTGGTAGGCAGCTATAGCAAGCATCATGCGAATAGACTTGATCATGGCTACGGCGAGAAGGTATCGTGGTAATCGATCCCTTCCTTCTGGGTATAACCCTTTGCCACAAGCCTAGCCTTATAGGCGTCAACCTTGCCATCACCATGCCTTTCTCTTGTAGATCCATTTGTTCCCAATAGGCACTATGCTCTTGGGGCGGTCTACTAGAGTCCGTGACTGATTGACATGCATCGAGTCTATCTCGCCTTCCATAGCTTCACGCCATTTCGCGGAGTCTACATCCACCATCGCTTGGTCATAGGTTGTTGGGTCGGTCTCTTGGCTATCACTTGGAACCTCATGGAGACCCAGCCTCCAAGTGCACAAGCCCATACCTATCGTAAATGAGACACCCTACTAGACCTACGAGGTGGTTGTACTTGTGTTTCGTAAAGTTCGGTTCCAGCTTTCTTGCACAGTGTCTCTCGAGGTGTTTCATTGTATTCTTCTAAAGAAATACTTCTACCCGCTCCGCCTTCCCGAATGAACTCATCTTCCAGAAGTGTGCTTGTAAAGCAACAACGATCCTTCGATCTTCGGGCATGTAGAATAGATATCCCATCGTCCCGCACGGAATCCAATGAAACGTCCCTTCGCACCTAGCTTCCAACTTTTCCACCTTAGTCTTCTTGACATATGCGACATCCCCAAATCCTAATATGATTAAGACTTGGTTTCCTTCCTTCCCACATCTCATGTGGAGTTTTAGGAACAGATTTGGAAGGACATCTGCTCAAGATATACGCGGCACAGAGTGCATACCTCCATGTAAATCGGCAAGTCAAGATAGCTCAAGATGGAACGGACCATGTTCAACAGTGGTCCGGTTCCTTCTTTCCGACACACCATTTAACCGAGGAGTACTGGAGGTGTTAGTTGTGAAACTATTCCATGTTCTTTAAGGAACTCACAAACTCCGTACTCATATACTCGCCACCTCGGTCCGACCAAGTGCTTTGATATGATTACCGGCTTGTTTCGACTAGGGCCTTGAATTCTCGGAATTTCTCAAAGGCCTCGGATTTATGTTTCATTAAGTATACATAACCATACCTAGTATGATCATCTCAGAACGTAATGAAATATTGATATCCGTCATGTGCCGCCTTCCAAAGCACCACATACGTCGGTATGGATTAATCCCGCTTTATCGCGGCTCTTTGAAATGTCCTGAAGGGGACTTAGTCATTTTGCCTTTAAGGCAAGATTCACAAGTAGAAAGGGATTCGATCCCAATGGACCCATAAGTCCATCTTTTTCCATCTTGTAAACCTTGGTCCGACCAACATGACCAAGTCTAAGATGCCATTTCAAAACTTGATTGGTTTCATCCCTACCACGTTTTCTAGTCATAGTATTCACAACTACTTTGTTCCGAGATTTAGATGATACAATCCATTCAACAATGTAGCAAGATCCACTAGTTTATTTCTAAAATAAATTTTGCAGAACCATCACCAATGAAAAATGAAAAGCCTTTTCGGTCCATGACCGAATGGATACAATGTTTTGTGCCCTTGGGCAAAACAAGAACATCTTCTAAAGTCAAAACAAAGCCGGATTCTAAACCCAAAAGAAGTGATCCTATGTCGGTCGCCTCGACACTATGCCCGCTTCCGACCGTGATCATAACTTCTCCGGCTCCAAGATTCCTACTTTGTTCCAGATCCCGATCCACGGTACAAATATGAGAACTAGCACGAGAATCCAAGATTCAGAAGTAGAAAATACAAGAGTGCAACAATTTGTTTCCAAAACTAAAAGTTCTCAGACCAAGTGCCATGAAGAATCTGGACAGCTCTAGCCCAAAGGCCCACCACCGCACTTGAGACAAGCATCCTTCTTCTTGTTCTTTGGAACCATGGGCCTTGCCCTTACCCTTAAGGTCCTTAACTTGTGGTCCAGTTTGCTTCTTGGTCTTTTTCTTCTTGTTCTTAGACCTCCGAGGTCCGTAAGAAATCACAAGAGCAGACTCCTTCATCCGCGGAGTCTTCATCCGAGACCGAGAGGTCACCAGCTTGTTCATTAGCCCACTAAGTTACATGCAATCTCATTGCAGTTGAAGTTCATAACAAACCGTGAGAAGGAATCAGGAGAGACCGTAGGATAAGGTCGGTTTGGAGAGAAGTATCCATTTTAAAATCAAGAGCCTCCAATCTCTCGATCATGGATATCATTTTGAGGACGTGTTCCCAACCTTCTCACCTTCCTTAATCCTTGCACCGAACAGCTTGCTTGGATATCTCATATCTAGCGCTTCATTGTGCTCACCATAAAGTTCGGTTAAGTGAGATAGAATCCGCCAGCGAAGTCATTTTCTCATGAGCTCTCAAGCTCATTAGACATGGAAGCCATCATATAAGCACGGACTTTCACGTCATCCTTAACCCACTTTTCGTGGTTTTCAATCTCTTCCCGATTGGCTCGTCCGCACAGAGGCGCCGGAATGTCCGTCTCCAAGACGTATCCAGTGCCTCTATACCGAGGACAATCATCGACATGGAGCCAATCCACAAAGTTAGGTCCCATTAAGGTGTTCTTTTCGAGTAGAATTGCGAGTGGATTCATTGTCATATTGAGTTATGTCCGTATTAAGTATAGCAGATTAATTAGTGACTTGTTATATTATGATCCGAGTATAGAATTAAGGTCTTTTCTATTCTTGTTACCCGGCTCCCACTATTTTTATCTAATAACACACTCCCATGTGAAATCCTAAGTATCGTCGCTCTACTTCATAGTGGTGATCGAGTTCTTTATAAATCTTAATAGAGGGCAACCGAACAGGTTTCTAGTCTATTAATTTTCATAAAGTGGTGTCCAACACCAACCCATCTAATGGATGATTCGATCTTCTTTTTTCCCTTTGTTCACTCCCCTCAACCTATATGATTTCTATGGTTCGTGAACAAGTTAAGTTTATACCATCGACGCAAATCGGCTTTCACAATCAATCTTATCCGGCAACCTATCAGGTTTCTAGGGATAAAATTTGCTCCAACCGAAGGCATCCAATGCGCTCCCGGTAATTTATCCGTCCTCCCCGAACGACTACCCCGATAACTCGGAAGCATAGCACATCCGGTTTGGATTTCAATTTCCCGAAAACTCGATGGAGGGAAGGAAAACCTTGAAACCTTATAAACTTAATTATTTATTGTGGGAGAATTTTCGCGATTAACGTTACACTTTGCACATTAATCATATTAGCGCGTTTGTGGTATTCATACAATATGAAAAAAACATTCACAACCTAGTTGCTACCAACATGTGGTTCATGGACCGTTCCTAGAAAACAAAAACTCCGTAATCTAATTACAAGTCTTCGTCTTGAATCTTCGTCTTCTCGAAATGGATCTTCCTCCGGTCTTTGTCATTACATATAAATTTTACATCGAAAATTGCATCCTAGATACAAACATTTCTAGTCAAATAAATAGGCTCAAAACGGCCTTTACAACCCAATCGAATAAAACGAACGATTCAAATCTAAGTCCACGAACCACATCCCCATTCAAAAAGCATTCATCCAATAAATACTATATAAATGGAAAGCGTAGAGATACATTGATCCAATCAACAATACGAACCGATCCAATCGATTCACACAATCGGTAATTTGATAACGTTCAAAATAATTCCGAATATAAATATTCCAATTAATCAAATTTCCTTATAAAATGAAATACCATAAATCATTTTAATCATATTAAATCCAATTTAATGTGCGGGAGATTAATTTTTAAGAATACACGGAAAATCGAGCCGGGTGAAAACGGCCAAAGATGACCGAAGTCACCGTCGGGCACTTACCGGCTCACGCTGGCTTGGCCGAGTCACGCTCGGAAGATGCCGCCAGACACGACCGAGTCACCGACACGGCCGGGTCGCCTGGCAGATGACTTGGTAGATCGCTGACACGACCGTGTCACCCAGACACGGCCGAGTCACTTCGGCCAGACACGCCCGTGTCTCCCGACACGGCCGGGTCTGTGCAGGGCTCTGCCACATCGCTGGGACACGACCGTGTCACCCAGACACGGCCGAGTCACTCGCCAAATTACCCTTTTTGTCCAAAAAATCGTCCGACGATTTATCTGGGGCTAGATTTTCGACCGGATATCCAATATCAATATTTTCCGACTTTCATATCTTCAATATAAATCATATTTCCCAGAAATTTAAGATTTATATTTAGACATAAACTTACGAAAAATACAATTATTACGAACGAAAAACATATACCACGATTATGACTAAAATGATTCCAAATCATTCACCATCTAATCGAGCATTCCAAATGCCAATATCGTATATACGATCGCAAGACCTACGCTCCGATACCACTGTTGGGATTCGGTGCCGAAAACGAAGGCCCAGCGGAAGCGGTAAAACGAAAATTAATTCGATCCGAATCCCTACGAGGATCGATTGAGCTACGTATATACGAATATATAAACGAGAAGCAAGAGTCATAAGAAACTAACCCTCGAAGTCCGTTGATTAAATGGTAATCTTCTCTTGAGCTATTCCCCAAGCTCTTGAACGATCCAACGCCGAAAGCACCGCGTCTCTACTTGCCACGCACCGGAAAAACGAACGGAATGACAACACCTTGCTATCCTCCGAGGATACGGCTAGAGCTAGGTGATGAAGCTTGCAATATGAGATTATCACACTCTAAGTGTATAACTCACAACTCTCAATTAATCTCTTGAAATTTCTCAAAGAAAACCAAGAAGAAATGAAGAACAAGAAGAAGACTTAAGAAATGAACTCAAAAATTCTTTTCTCTCTCTCTCTCTCTCTTCATAAACCGTGAGAAATGAATGAATGATTTGAGAGATAATGTCTTCTACTTTTATTCTATTCCCACCCAAGATAACAACTCATCCCACTACAACACTTGCCCCACAAGTCTTAATCATCCATTAAAGAATGGAACAAGAAACAAAAGGAAGCAAGGTGGAAATTAAGGGGGCGGCTACCATGCAGAAACGGATGAGTTCGGTTCGTTTCGGACTCCCGTGAGTCCAAACTGATAAACTACGATTCCGTTCCGATGTATTTGTATCGATTAATTAATCCAATTAATTAAACATATCAAATACAAAATAACATAATTAATTTCTCCAATAAATAATTATATTCATGAATTAAATTAATCACCCAGTGATATATTTAATCCATTAAGCCGTAAATCAATTTATCCGATAAATCGATTTAAACATCCAATGTCCCAAATTAGATATCCAATATCTAATATTCATAATGAGAGAATTAGCTTAATTCATTCCGTCGTCAATCCTAATGCGCGACTCGGTAGGTCCGTCTCAGTTAGCAATGGGAGGAACCAAAGAGTAGTAGCACCACCTAGCCAGCCTGGTGGCCTACACTGTACCCCGACTGAGAACGAATGATTGGGATCATTCAAGAACCATTCTCTCGTGAATACCAGTATACGTATAAACTCTTCTTTCAAATGTCCCGATCAAGTTATAGGGTCACGGTCAGTCAAACCCTATCTGTACTTGACGCTATGCATGCGTTAATGCAAATCGAGATCATCGAGCTGTCATGTATCTAATACAACTAGCTCCAATGCTTTGGCCAAAGACTTATGATCACATTTGCCAATAACCGCATAGGACATATAACCCGTTCACTAACAGGAGAAAGAATTCTATCTTGGTATTCAGTAGGACCTCCTACTTGCCCGTCAAGATGCACGTCGAGGTTGACCCCCGCCTTCCGGTTTACAGGATCGAACTACTCTAATGAAAATCTTGACGTCACAAGCACATCCCTACTAAATCCTCAAGTCGAAGGTTCACGAATACCTATCACAACCTTTCGATTCCGTCATTGACTGTCCCGGAGTGAAATCCGTGTGACGAATCGAGGGTGAGTCGGTTCGAGTATACTAATCTAATTAGCATACCTATAACGTGTGCTCCCACTAACCATTAGTGTTCGACAGGCACTCTCCATGTCAAAGAACACGTCATACAAGTCTTCACATAAACTTAACGCCCAGTCAAGTTTCATCGACTTGCGAACGATTAAAGTATTTGAGCTATAAACCTTTCCAGTGCCGACCCCCTTATCCAATAAGGAGTGGAACGTTTTGCTCTCAAATACACGGACTAGTTTCTATATGTTTATTTACGAGTTAGAAATGCCAGTAACTACCAGTAAATAAAGAAACATTCATTTGCCTTATATAAATGGTTTACATAATTACAAGTACAATGCCCTTACTCAACAACCTCTGAGTGGCATTCGAGGGCATACTCCTAACATGTACTTCGTTTGTAAAGCGCTACACGACGCGGAGACACGTTACACGCCTCTAGAGAAGCTCGCCTACGCACTTGTCATGAGTGTTCGCAAACTGAGAGCCTATTTCTTCGAACACCAAGTGGAGATTCTGACGACTCTCCCTCTAAGGCAAGTACTGCACCGGCCAGACAACAACGGGAGACTCCTCAAGTGGTCATTGGAGATCGCCCAATACGGTGTCACGTATGCTCCTCGCACGGTGATCAAAGGCCAAGCTCTGGCGGATTTTGTGGTTGTATTAATAGAGTTGATTCAGTCTTCCGCTGTATTGTGTTTCGACCCCTGTGTGGGTAATGTTGTTAGTCAGTTCTGTTGATAGAGTTGTGTGACCTCATCGGTCTGTGTGTTTATGTGTAAGTGACCTTAACGATCTGTATTATTATATTGCTTGGCCCTGGCCGGGCAAGCATTTGGTTGTTTATGGATGTTTAGCCTGGTAGATTCTTGTGGAAAGGGTCTACGGCGTGTAATATTCCCATACAGTTTTGGGGGTGTTACATTTATGGTATCGGAGCTTAGGTTGCGGAAACCTAGGCTATCGGGTCAAGTCAAGTCGTGATTTGTCGAGTAATGTGTTGTCTTGTCGTTCGAGTCGTTAGGTGACAAGTTGAGTTGTGCGTAGTCACAACGTGTCGGTTCTGTTGTCGGACGAGATTAGTATCATGGGCGACCATCACCTCCGTGCGACCTGTGGATGTAAGTCTCCTCTTTTATGCGTAATACCTGTGTATCTCGATTTTATCTTAGTGAGTTAATTGCGGTGCATAATTTTATTTACCTAGTATTGTGTAATATAGTTGTGTTTAATATTCGTGGCACATAGTATGTGTATAGAACTGGACACGTTATTGTTTTATCTTTGAACCACCGGGTGGGGTGGTATGTTGTGAAAGTTATAAACCTTGATGGGTTTCGAAAAGGTACCGACGGTAGAGTTTGTGAGAAACTCCGATGAATGATTTTGCTGTGTGCTTAAACTTGATACCACGAGATGCATTTGATTAAATTGGCGACCCTGGTTGCCATTTGAGTATGTGGTTTTAAATTCGACTGTTTTTGGAATGTTATAATTTTTGTTCGCTATGGGTAAGTTTGAGAATGTTTTCTGGAGGACTTTACAGTTTGAGAATTTTTGTAAAAATCGATTTTTGGAAAATATGTTGGTGGTGCGGTCAAACCACGGTCTATGTGGATTTTTTTTAAAAAATTTGTTAAATTTTGACAAATGGGCCGTGTATTTTCAAATGACACAATCAGACGGTATTTGAAAAATGTGTTTTGAAGTACTTCAGACATTGTAAAATATTACCGTCGTTTTGGTTATGAACTAAAGGATTTCGGAAAAAAAATTTTATTTTGCAGAACGATTTTTGGTTTTCGGAATTTTGAACTTCATATGTCCACGTGTTGGGGCTAAGTGGTTGTGATAAGTTTGTGGTGTTGTTTGTGCTCGCCGTAGAATGTTTCAGTGTTTTCTAAATGTTGAGATACATGGTTTTGATTGAACGACCGAGGTATTAAAAGTGTTTTCAAAAATTTCATTACACCAAATTTTTCAAACTTAAGAATTTTAAAATTTTATCATTTGAATAATACCCCGGAAATATTTATTTCGTTGCTAGTGTGTGGTCCCTACGATACGTGTGTGGTTTTGACCGTGTTTGATTTGATAAAATCGAAACATCTCATTAATGTTTTTGTGTGAATTATTTTTTTATGAAGTTCTAAAATTACGGTTAGTTCGCACGTGTAATGACTTGGGGTTGTTGTTATATCGTCGCTATTTATCGTCCTATGTTGATGTTGTGATGTTTATTTGGTTGTGTTATTCGATTGATCGTCCGCTCAAGATGCCGATAGGTCGAGGCCGAGGACGTGGTCGTAGGGTTGACATTGGCGCCGCCACGATCCTTCGCCGTGGTGACCGGTTGGCGCATGTGAATCGACTGCACCGTGACGGGATTCCAGATGAGGATAACGGAGCTAGTAAGTGGTTACGAGTTGTGATGAGAATGCACCCGCCTGCTTCGTAGGTTCTTCGGATTCGTTAGCCGGGAGGACTGGCTCTTCCAGTTGGACAGGACATTTGATGCTGTAGCTTGCCCCGATGAGAGAAGAGTACCCATCGCCCAATACCTGCTTGACAGGGAAGCGGCACACTGGTGGGAGGCCGTAGCGCCTAGTGATCGTACAACTACTTGGCCCGAATTCAAGACTGCTATGGAGGCCGAGTATTGTCCGCCGCCTGTTAAGGAACGTAGAATTGTTGAGTTCTTCTCGGCTACGCCCCGGGATGTGTCTATATCTCAAGCAATAGTCGATTACAATCGACAGCTGTGTTACGTTCGAGATCAAGTACGAAGTGAGACAGATAAGGTTCGTTACTTTGATATGCGTATGAAACCTCAGGTTCGGCAGTGTATGGCCCCTTTTAGGTGTACAACTCTGAAGGACTATCAAGATCGAGCCTTAGCATTTGAAGTGGCTATAATGTCCACCGAGTCCGTATCAATAGCGAAGAAGCAGAAGATCTCCGTTGACGCATCGGGAAGTAAGGGAATTGGGATTCCCACACCTCAACCTTCGTATCAGCCGAGTATGGGACCTTCTCGGTCAGCTAGAGAATCCAAAGGACCCAAGCCGGTGTCTTTGAGTTCTGGTAATGCTCCTAGGTGTTTCAACTGTAATGTTCTAGGCCATGAACGCGCGCATTGTAAGAAACCGCCCGTGACTTGTTATAATTGTGGACACGAGGGGCATCGAGTTCGATCGCGAGATTGTTGCCGAGATGATAAGGGACCGGAGTACCATTCCTACTTCCGGAGGGCACAGTGATGTCCAGTGATAGTGTTTTTGGTACTAGTTGCGCGGATTGTTTCTCGTGTAGAGAGGTATCTTGTGACGTTTTTACGTTTGGAACTTGTTAAATGATATTCTGTTTTGAATAAGTTCCTGTATAGTTGTTGAACATACAGAGGCGTGACAGCGGACCGCGGGGTCATGAACATGGTATTTTATTATGTGTCGTTAAATTTTGTTTCGTATCATTGTGATAACCTTAATTTAAGTTTCGGGACGAAACTTATTTTTTGTATGATAGAATGTAATATCCAGTATTCTCGTTTTCTGTTATCTTGAATTGTTTGTATTTTGACGTCGGACATTTTCTTGTTGATGAGTAACGGAGTGATTTCTATCATGATACTCTATTTGTTTCTTTCACATAGCCGTTCTAGTCGGGTGCGGCTTGTTGTCGCGTGCGTTTCATTGATTTAATGTGTGCATGTGATGTGACGTAAATTGCTCGTTATTGTTTCAAATCATAGGCAGTGGCGTTGTGTTGATCGTCGCGGAGCGTGTTTTCACGCCGTATCTTCCTTTGCGTTGCTGGTAACGTTTACCGTTGGGCGTAGGTTACGCGTTTCTTGTGTATCTCGTTGAGTTTTTTTTTCGCGGGATCTCGCTTCTCCATACTTGTTTTAAGTTACGTGACGAAACTTCTTTAAATGAGGGTAGTATGTAATATCCGCAAATATGATTTCTGGTAATTTTCTTTTTTTTGGCGGAAGTTCGTTTTGACGACTCGCTTGGGACCGTATCATCATTCTGAGAATGATTAATTTCGCACTTTTGACATCCGAGTTTGTTTCGGTGCTGTTTTGCTGAGTTCCGTGCTTTTTAGCGACTTTTCCGCACTTGAGTTCGATTCTTGCGAATCTCGTTCGAAACTGCTGTTTCGAGTTTCCCGTAAGTCCGTTTAACTTTGTTAGACGTGTTGTGAATTTCGGTTTGGTTATTCGATCACGTATAGTGATTTTCGGGCGTTTTAGGCCATTTTGTAATTTACTGAAAGTTACGGGTATTCGTATCTGTAATTGTTGTCTCGACCCATTTCTTGGTCGCGTATGATTAATTATGGTATTATATTTTCATTTCGGGTCGTTGATGTTGTCCGCGAACTTTTCGTCGTGTTCGTTCCGTACGTTTTCGGAAATCGGGTCGTCGAGCCCTGGTGGTCGCATCGCCGGACGGTTATGGATCGCCGACGATTGCGGGCACCACGGACAGTGCAACAGAACCGCGAGCGCACGCCACGGCCGTAAGGCTGCGCGCTTAACCGGCATGTGTAGCGCACGCTATCGGCCGCCTAACGACGCTTATCGGTGCAGGCGGTGGGGTTACGAGATTCTCGACTCGGCCAGATCGGCGGGTAGCGCACGCCATCGCCGGTCGAAGCGCACGCCGCTTGACGACTAGCGACGTTACTGGGCGAGCTTTTAGTCCAGAGGTTATCGATGTGCCGGCTAGCGCGCGCAGCTTCCGGCCGTAGCGCACGCTAGCGTGTCGCTCGGCAGTTTGGTCGGTGGTGCCGGGTCGTGCGGGCCACGGATTTAGGTACTCGGCCGATACCGGCCGATAGCGCACGCTAGTCCGGGAAGGCTAGCGCACGCTAGTTCCGGCCTAGTATAAATGTGACAGAGCAGTCACATTTTCATTCATTTCTCACTTCCTTCCTCTTCTATCCGCGGCTGGCGATTCAAGGGTGGCGAAGCCATGTTGTTTGTCAACAAATCCACGAAGTTCTTGAGTTCATAACATCAACCAATCATCCGTTATCATCTTTTGATCCAGCGAATCAAGGTAATCTTCCTTAGAACCCTAATTTCGGGAATTTGGGGGTTTTTTGCATTTTTGTCCGATTCGTTCCGTGTTGTTGATTAATTCATGATGGGTATGATTAATCTTGGTAGTATTCTTGTGTTTAACATCATTTAATCCATTGTTCTTCGTCGAATCGAAGTATATTTCTTGATTTCCTTCGAATCGACTTTTTGGGGATTTTGTTCTTGATCTCGCTTTTCCATCCGCTTTTGTTGGATAAATTGTGGTTAAATGATGTTGTTAAACATATTCTACGGATTGTATATCCATATTTCGACTTGGATTTCCGCTGTTTTGTCGACGAATCGTGTTCTTGGCCGTTTTGGAAAAACCCTTGAACTTTAAATGTTTGTTCCTTGAATTCGGGCTTTGAGTCGTACTTTGGAATTCATTTTCGTTGTTATTGTTGTCCTTCCTAGTTTATTGTTGCGGGTTGTCATTCGGTGGAGTCGGCAAGTTCGTAGTCAGTTCGTGCCAACCAACTTCGGTCGATTCTCCACGTCGTGGTTTCGAGGCAAGTATTTTACTATACGAATTGTGTCTTGTGAATAGGGACATCGTGATATGGTTGTGATGCATTGGTTTACTTTCGTGAATATGTTTCGTATGAATTGATTTTCATGAATGATTGATGGTAGCGATAATACCATCACCTAGTTAACATCGTGGAATTGTGTTGGATGTACAAATCATCTAAGTTGTGCCGGGTGTGATTGTTCATTGTTGAGTTGTTGTGGTGATTATGATATTTGTGTTGTTTTGATTTACATACTTAATTATGCAATTCGGTGTAATATGGAATGGCTTGACATTTGATGATTATGAATTGTGTTGTGTCGAGGTGTGTGTGTGTTCCAGGTAGGGTCTGACGAGGCCTCTGGAGTTCGGTACATGATGTGTACGAACAAGGTGTGTGATCCAGGTAGGGTCTGACGAGGCCTCTGGGGTTCGGTACATGATGTGTACGAACGATGTATGTGGTCGGGTAAGGTCCGTCGAGGCCTCCGTAGTTCGGTACATGATGTGTACGAACAGAGTGTGTGGTCCGGGTAAGGTCCGTCGAGGCCTCCGGAGTTCGGTACATGATGTGTACGAACAACGGTCGTATAGCAGTGATTGTTTGGATAACATTTTAAATACGGGTCTCGGACCCATAATGATATCTCATCTATTGTGTTTTGAAAAGAGAATTGGGCTAAGGCCCTAATGTTTTCGAAAAGGCTTTGTAAATTGGGACTCGAGGTCCAAAAGAATTTCTGCTTTAAAAATCCCCGAGATGATGTGTTCCTTTTCAAATATCTCTTGCTTGAGTTTAAAATTAATAAAACTTCTCGGGAACATTTGATAATTGATTTCCATATTAAATTCGTAGTTGCTATTTACTTGTTGCATTTCGTATCGTTTTATACTTGCACTAGTAAAACAGTGGAGTTTTACTAACCCCCGAGTAATCGGGGTGGATGTCCTGCTCAAGGCCCGTACATGCAGTTCGGGGAGCAACACAGGATTGGCACAAGGGGATGACGAGCTGCGATACTAATCAAGAGTCGAGAGTTGGTAGAGTTTGGTTGTATTAATAGAGTTGATTCAGTCTTCCGCTGTATTGTGTTTCGACCCCTGTGTGGGTAATGTTGTTAGTCAGTTCTGTTGATAGAGTTGTGTGACCTCATCGGTCTGTGTGTTTATGTGTAAGTGACCTTAACGGTCTGTATTATTATATTGCTTGGCCCTGGCCGGGCAAGCATTTGGTTGTTTATGGATGTTTAGCCTGGTAGATTCTTGTGGAAAGGGTCTACGGCGTGTAATATTCCCATACGGTTTTGGGGGTGTTACAGATGCCCTATCCAAACTCGCATCGTCGGATGGGGCAGCGGATTTCTCTAACATCCAAATCACTAAATTGGCAAGATCGGCGATCGACAAAAGCTTGATCACCACAGTTTCCATCGCCGAAGAGAACTGGATGACTCCGTTCATTGAATACTTGAAGGACGGAACGGTCCCCACCGATCGGGTCAAGGCTCGTTAGCTCCAGCTCTGGGCGACCACATACACTCTCTTGGACGATCGGCTTTACAAGCGAGCTTTCAGTCTTCCTCTCCTCAAGTGCATTACGCCGGAGAAAGGCGGACTTGTTTTAGCCGAAATCCATGATGGGATCTGTGGAAATCACGCGGGAGGGCGATCCCTCATCCACAAGACAACCAGACAAGGCTTTTTCTGGCCCACCCTGCAAAAGGACGCGATCGCCTATGCCTGATCTTGTCACAAGTGTCAAATAATGGGCCCGAACATCAAGCTCTCCCCCGAGTAGCTCACCTCTATGTATAGCCCTTGGCCATTCGCCCAATGGGGCATCGACCTCATCGGTCCTTTGCCGACGTCACCGGGGGGATGTAAATTCGCCATCGTGGGGGTCGATTACTTCACAAAATGGGCAGAGGCCGAACCACTCAACAAGATCGGTCAAGAGAAAGTGATCAAGTTCATCTGGAAAAACATCATATGCCGTTTCGGTCTACCTCAGGCTATCATCTCCGACAACGGAAAACAGTTCAATGGTTTGGAAGCTATGCAATTCTACGAAAAATGGGGAATTAAAAAGCTGTTCTCGGCCTCTTACCACCCTCAAACAAACGGGCAGGTAGAGGCTGTAAACAAGATCCTCAAGCACACGATCAAAGGCAGACTCGAATCCAAGCAAGGGCGATGGGCGAGCGAGCTCCCGGATGTTTTGTGGTCATACCAAACGACGACAAGAAATTCAACCGGCAAAACCCCATTCGCCCTCGCTTTCGGAACAGAAGCAGTGATTCCATCGGAGATCACCGTTCTCAGCCACCGAACTACGCAACCACTGACGACGGACAATGATGTGGCTTGGCGAATCGACTTGGATATGCTCGAAGAACGACGACTGACCTCGGAAATGAAGAACACGATCCACAAAGGGAAATCCGAAAAATTCTTCAATTCAAAGGTCAAGGAGAGACGGTTCCAAGTGGGCGACCTAGTCCTCAAGAAGATCCAGACCCACACGATTTGGTCCGAACTGAGAGGGCCCGTTCAGGATATCCAAGTGGCTAACCAAAGGAGCCTATGAGCTCTAACACCCAGACGACACTCCGGACCAATATCCATGGAACGCCGTCCATTTAAAGAAGTACTATCAGTAGAAATACCCTATATTCATTTACTTGATGTGCAAAGTGCTTAATAAGATTTTCCAGTTCTCCCCACATGATTCACTTCGGCAAAGCAAATGGAAGGCTACTCGCTCGCCCTCAAAGTTCTTCATCTAACATGATGAACCTAGGCAAGCGATCGCCTGCCCCAGCACAATGTATACCGTCGAGAATCGCCATCTAACATGACGATCCAAGGTAGAAAAGTGCAGCCATGGTTTTGAAGGTCGATGGAACCGACATCCCCGTCCATGCAAGGTTCCTTTGGGCAGAGATCGCCCGCCCTTTTGTTTAAATAGGAGGCGGTAGTAGCCGAAGGACCCTCCAAAACAAATTTGTGGACACGCTCGCCCGCCCTCAAAGGTCCATCATCTAACATGGTGGACCCGGACAATGCGACACGTCCCTCCCCCCATCACAACGTATGCCCTCGAAGGTCCGTCATCTAACATGTTGGTCCCAGACAGAAAAGTGCTAATAAGCCACGATCGCGAAGTCGATTAATCCGACAGCTCCCCGTGCAAGGACTCCTACAGGCTGAGATCATCCGCCCCATCGCTACATTGCGAGGCAAAACATAGCCTACAGAGGACCCTCATAATTAAGTGAGTTGCGAGAAAGTAGACCATCAGACGGAATGTCGCTTGCGCACAAGACATGGTCGCGGAGGTCGGTTCCATCGAACTCCACCACCGTGCAAGGATCCTCTAGGCCGAGATGGTCGGCTTTCCTCTAGAAATCTGCAAAATTAAAGATCACAAGAACTAAGACCAATGATCGCTCGCTAAACGATTTATTTTCGTTCCCTCACTTTCACTAAGTAAACAAAAACAAGGGGGAGAGTGGAGCTATACATATGACGATCGACTTTGTTCAAATATACATACGACGATCGGCTTTGTTCAGATATACATACGACGATCCACTTTATTCTGAAAGTTAGAAGTGAGTTTATGTATATCAATTCATTTGGAGCTGCACGTACAACGATCGCTCCTCAAGCACCTTTGTATGAAGTCGAATGCGAATGATTTGGAAAGAAACATACAAACATAAAGAAGTCGGGTAAAGAAACATTTCTCATTTCATTTCACTGAAGAGATGTACAAGCACGGTCGCCCGAAGGCAAAATACAACAAAAGCTGTAAAATTACAAGTAAAAAGTAAAAGCAAGGAGAAATTCAGGGATCGGGGTTCGCTCATTCGCCAGCAGCAGGCTCTGAACCCCCATCCTCCGGGCACCTGGATGAACAAGGCTGTCCGGCGATGGGTACCAGCTCAAGTCGATCCCGTGATCCGCAGAGAGATCGAGGATCGGCACGAAAAAGGCGGGATGCAAAGGGTTCTCAAGCACGTAGGCCTTGAAGTTATCAACCAAAGGGCCGACCTCGAGCCCTCCCTTCTTAGCAGTGCGGATTGCGTCAGCATAAGCCATGTAATAGGCAAATTCACTGACATATTCCACGTTGAGATAGGGATCGGCCTCGGTCGCCTCCAGCTTCTCCCTCAGCCCCGCGATTGTTTGGTTCGTACCCTGAAGCTCGGCAACCGTGGCAGCCACCTCTCCATTCGACGACGCCAGCTCGCCGGTCAACCGGTCGACAACCGCCTTCAATTCAGCTGCCTCCTTTTGCGCAGCCACGTGCGACCTGCGGGCTTCCGTCATCTATTCCCGCATCTGGTAGGTCACCGCCCGGGCCCTCTCAAGCTCGTCGCTCGCCCTCTTGGCCGCCTCCATGGAATCCTTCTCCATTGCCATGAGCCTGTCGACAAACTCGACGTTCTGTTTCTGAGCAGCCTCGAGCTCCGCCTGAAGACGAGCTGTGGAGGGTCGCCCCTCATAGTCCTTCATGGCCTGAGCATCCATCGTCGCCGTCTGAAGGGCTAGGGCGAGGGTCGCCTGCATCGCGTCAGCGGATCGCCGGCGTGCGATCGCATCTAGATCGGTCGTCCAGGCCTTCGGTAGCACGGCGACAGCCTGAGCAACATAATGAGGGACATCGCAAGCCTCGTGAGGAGATCTGCTTGCGACGAAGTCCAACACCATCGGCGAGCAGTTCGGATCGGAGCGACGGACCCTGCACCAACAACAAAAGAGTTAATATGTTTCCTACACAAGTGACATAACTCAGCAAAGCAACCAAGCTTACCTTTCGACCTTCTCTGGGTCGCGGCCGAAGAACGGCCTGCCACGCGGGGTCTCGGCATTGGTGGTCGCCATGGCCTGAAGAAAAGCCGATGAGGGCGTGGACCCCTCCGCCATTGGAATCGCAGAAATTGGAGGCGCGGTGATCGGCGGCGCCACGGTAGGCACGTCAGCAGTAGCAGAGTCCGAGGGCTCCTCCGCCCTCCGTCTCTTGCGGTTCAGCCGAAGTCCATCCTCCCGAGTTTCTTGTTCCTCTACGACCAGCTCCAGGTGAGGCCTCGCCTCAGAGACAGTTCGGAGCGTCGCAGGGGGAGCTCGACTCGTCTTCTTTCCCTTGGCAAAGGCGACTCATGATCCCGAGGTTCGACATAGAAACCTCTGCCGGGGGCTCTAGGAAGCGAGGGAAGTGGATTTCTGCAAAGAAAGTGATCGACAAAAGTTAGTCACCTTCCTCAATCAAGACGATCGTCAAGCAAAGGAAGATCGTGAAAATTTCGTACCTGGAACCCTTAAGTGGCGAGGAAAGTGAAAGAGCCGAGCTGCCAACCAGCAAGCTTCATTGTTGATCCGGCGAGCATTGATATGAGAATCTGGAAGACTACGTATTCGCTCCCAAACGATCGCAAAATCAAAGGCTAGCTCGCCCGCCGCCGGAATAAGGACACATGCAAAAAGAAAGCCAAATTAGATCAGTTCAGAATTTATCCGAATAAAGGGAGAGTCAAAACCCTTACTCGGACTCCTCTCCCGGAAGCCGGTGGGGATATTCAACTCATCGGTGGGATTGTCGCTCGCGGCCGATTTCCATGCACTGGCGACCCAAAACCACTTCGTCAGATCGCCCCGGACCTTATTCGGCACCCCAAGAATCACCCGGCCCGAGCCACCTTGAATGTGGTAGCCACCAACTGAACCCTTATGAGCCGTCAGCTTGAAGAGATAGTTCATCTCCAGTGCCTAAGGAAGACGAAACAGCCGGTGTCTGCCGAACAAAGTAAAGGTGCAGACGATCTGCAACCAGGCGTTCGGCGTCAGTTGAAGCGGAGCCACATTCCAGGCAGTCAACAAATATGACACAGCGAACAACAGTGGGAATCGCAGTACGACCTCCATAATCGCCTCATTAATGGCGACCATGCCCTCAGGTGGTTGGTTGGCACATTTATTCTCGGCAGGCACATAGAGGGAAACGTCAGAGGAGGCATGAAACTCCGCCCTCCAACGAACCAAATCCTTCTTGGTCGCCGAGCTTTTAATATGGACAAGGGACCAAGGGGAGCGGCATGCGGCCCAGAACATCGTCCATCTTTCGGGTTCATGGGGATGGGCGATCGAGTACTCGTGGAAGTCAAACTTCGGTTTCGGGCCGACTAGTCTCTCCATAAGTTCGGCAAAGTCTGAAAAAGCTTTGCCGAATGCACTATTTTGCTCCCAGTACGCCTTCACTGCCGCCTCCTCTTCGGCCAGCGAGCGCTTTCGCTCTGCCTCCACCGACCTGGCCGCATCAGCCTCATTAAAAAGTTCTTCAACTTCCGCGGGTTCAATCCCCGCGCGAATAGCCTCAACGGCCGTCTCCATATGGAACTCCGTGGGGATTTCACCCCGGGCGGTCGAAGTCCCGGCGGCGGAGGTGCTACCCGTCTCGTATGCCGATGGTTGTCCTCCAGACATCTTCATAAAAAGAGAGGAAGAAGAGAAAAAGGCTTTTTTCTTACCTAAAAAGTCTAGTTGAACAACGCTCGGCAACTCAAATCTTCAGAGGAATCCGGCGTTGCTTTCTTCTCAGGCAAAGTGCAAATGGGTTACAAACCAGAAACCCTAACTACTTTTATAGGCGAGAGCAGGGTCTTCTGAGCAAATAAATAAAGTTTCGGGGGCCGAAGCGCAAGGGTCGGTAAAGTCCGCATTTAATGCTGCCCTCGAATCCCGCTTGCGCGTCGTTTCTAGGGCACGCTTGAAGTTAAGTCTGACAAAACCGTCGGACTCCCCCAACAGGAACGTGGCACGTGTCCCAGTGACGTTTCAAGTCAGCTTTCACTTCCCGTTCTTTTTAGCGACCGAGTAGGTCGTCTAAATTCAAAATCAAAGTCCGCTCGAGTGACGATCGTCTGTTCCATAAAGTGATGAGTCGCTCGTCTAATTCAAGCGATCGTCAGTAGAACCACCTCACCCCACGTCTTTAACATCGGAGTGAGCTGGGGGGAAATTGTTGTGCGGCGATTAATGCGCATCAGTGGCGATCGGCACAAGGGCCGAGCGACTAAAGTCAGTATCAAATAAACAAAGGCAGAATTATCAAGCGAAGATTCCATATCAAGTACCGAGTGATCGGCATTCAGCGCGATCGTCTCTTGGCACCTAGCGATCGACCCTAGTACCCGACCAAGGACGACCGCCTTATGCCACGTGTAAAGCCAAACATCCATCAAAGTCTACGAAGACCGAATCTCAAGATGAGGGCCCACGTGCAGACCCGCAAACAGCGCCACAGGAAAAGGCTTTTTGACTCCAGCCCATCACCAGCTGTTGGTGACAAGGACAGCCTCTCACCTACCGACAGACCCGCCGAAAGGTCCTAGGTGGGACCTCCCAAGACTGCGATATGAGGCACGTGTTGTCTTCTCATTGGTTCGCACATTTGGCTGCCAGTAGTAGCTGCGGACTTTAAGGAAACCGTCCCACGTGCTGAGACGATCGCCCGCTTAATTTAATGCAGGAACGGCGATCGCCCGTTCGGGATTAAGACATCTCAACAACCTCCTCTTCTATAAATAGGAGACTTCCAGCATTTGGGAAGGAGCGGCGAAAAACACAGTCTAACACAGTGATCTGACAGCTAAATTCACACAGTTGAATCCTACACAGAATTCTACACAACGTTTCATCTTTGTTACAAGAACTCATAGAGCATGAACTCTGGTTCTTCCGGCAATCATCAGCACTCGAGAGCTAGATAACTAGGTTCATTACACTCATTGTAATCGTACTCTAACGTTAATATTTGTACTCCAAAGCAGTATTCTTATTAATAATATCTCGCGAGAGCATTCAAGCCAGGGACTAACAACCCCGACAAATCTTGTGTTATTTACATTCCTTTGCACGTGCTCTCGCATTTTGTTTGTTACTCACCCGCATCCATATCCAGCAAACCATTCCGAATAATATTTTAGGTAACAACAAAATGCTAAGGCTTGATCCTGATAGTCCTTCAATGTTGTACACATAAAAGGAGCCATACACTGCCGAACCTGAGGTTTCATTCACATATCGAAATAACGAACTTTATCTGCCTCACTCCTTACTTGATCTCGAGCATAACATAACTGCCGATTATAATCGACTATTGCCTGAGATATCGACACATCTTGGGGCGTAGCCGAGAAAAACTCGACAATCCTACGCTCTTTAACAGGCGACGGACAATACTCGACCTCCATGGCAGTCTTGAATCCAGTCCAAGTAGCTGTATGATCACTAGGCGCTACGACCTTCCACTAGTCTGTAGCTTCCTTGCCGAGCAGGTATTGAGAAATAGGTACTCTTCTTTCATCGGGACAAGCTACAGCATCAAATGTTCTGTCCAACTGGAAGAGCCAATTCTCCCAACCTAACGAGTCTGAAGAACCTACAAAACGGGGTGGGTGCATTCTCATCACGTCTCGTAACCACTTACTAGCTCCATTATCCTCATCTGGGATCCCATCCCGATGTACGGTCTGATTCATATGTACCAACTGATCAAACACCTGACGAAGGATGGTGGCCGTGCCAATGTCAACATTACCTCTGGTTGACTGCCCCTGATCACGCAATTGGTCATCTCGACCATCTCTACTGAGCTGATTGGCGCTCGACAATGAGCGAGTCGCCCTCTCATGCTCCTGATTACGACCACTACCATGTCCACGTCCTCGACCTCGACCTCTAGGCATACTGAACGGACAACCATTCAGAATAACATAACAAAACAAACATCACATAATCAACATAGGACAACAAACAATAGCACAATACAATATTCACTTCGATTCATAGCACGAACCATCGCTGCAATAATAAATCCTAAATGCATAAGTAATTCACACGGTCACATCAACAGCGAGGTACGACCTTTACTGAAGCAATCACGGTCAAAACACTGTACATACCACCGAGGTATTAGTTCAAATAATAATATTTTAAAATTCGTGAGTTTGAAAGATTTTGCTGAAATGAAATTTTTGAAAAGATATTTTTAATACCTCGGCCATTTAATCAAAACTATAAACCCATTATCATAGCCGTTTTGTTTTGAAGTCATTTGCAAAACAACATTTTTGAAATATCAACCCTACTCGATAACCGATATCATCAAAACGACCTTATCAATATAAAACATCACCACCATAAATGACATACAAGGTAACCAACCGAGTGCGACATTACTGATACAATAGTCAAAGTTCACGGTCGTCACTGACGGATCATATGAATCTATCAACAGGAATCAAACGATCGACAAAGAGCACTCATACCACTGTAACAACAAAATTACTGTCGTGACAGTCACAAACTTACGGCCGTAATAGCATGCAGTTTACAGCCGTAACAACTAGGAGCTTACGGACGTAACGTCTATGAGATTACGGCCGTAATGGTAAACATCTTACTGCCGTAATCGCTAGCTGCAGGACATCAGAATTGTCCCAACAGCCCCGACACGGCTCCAAAGGTTAAGGATCGACTCCTAACAATGTATTCTGACATTTAGAAATACTGCAACATTCTCCGAAGAGCATAATAACATAACAAACTTGTCGCAACGACTTAGTCCCATCACACAAACACATAACGTTTTAAATTTCGAAAACCAAAGTCATTTTGCAAAACAAAAATTTTCCAAAATCCCTTCGATCATAACCAAAAATGACGGTAATATTTTGCAATGTCTGAAGTACTTTAAAACACATTTTTCAAATACCGTCTGATGGTGTCATTTGAAAATACATGACCAACTTGTTAAAATTCAATCGATTGCAAAATCCATACAAACCGTTGTTTAACCACACCATCAAAATATTTTCAAAAATTGATTTCCACAAAAATGCTCAAACCCAAAAAGTCCTTCAGAAAAACATTCTCAAACCTACCCATAGCGGGCATAATTACAACAATCCAAAAATCAATACCACCCCACACGGTGGTTCAAAGTCAACATCAATACGTCCAGTTCTATACACATACAGTGTGTCACAAGTATCGAATACAAACTCCATTACACAACACCGTGCAAATTAAATTATGCACCACAATTAACTCACATAGATGAAGTCATGAAACACAGATACCTCGCATAAAAGAGGAGACTTACGTCCACAGGCTGCACGGAGATGACAGTCGCCCACGATACTAATCTCATCCGACAACATATCCGTCATGTTGTGACAACGCACAACATAACTTGTCACCCGAAAACTCGAATGACAAGACAACACATTACTCGCCAAATCACGACTCGACTTGACCCGACAGCCTAGGTTTCCGCAACCTAATCTCTGATACCATAAATGTAACATCCTCAAAATTGTATAGGAATATTACCTGCCGTAGATCCTTCCCACGAGGATCTACCAGGCTAAACATCACAAAACGACCAAGTATTTGCCTGGCGGGGGCACACAATACAACGATACAGACCGTTGAGGTCAATTATAAGCATCTACACGGGCCGGTGAGGTCATACGACTGACACAAACAGAAAAATACAACTGTTTACAATGAATACCCATGCAGGGGTAAAGATACAAAATAACGGAAGGCGGAATACGCTTCTGACGATACAACACAACTCGACTTAACTCCCAACTCTTGATTAGTATCATAGCCTGTCACTTCCTGTGCCGATCCTATGACTGCTCCCCGAACCTGCAAGCATCTGGACACAAAACAGATATCCACCCCCCGATTACTTGGGGATTAGCAAAATTCCACTATTTTTATAATGCAAGTATAATACGATATGAAATGTAACAAGCAAATAGCAACCATGAATTTGATACGGAAATCAACTATCAAAATGTTCCCGAGAAGTTTTATAATTTCGAACTCAAGCAAAGAAGTATTTGAAAAGAAACTTGTCATCTCGGGGATTTTCAGAGTAGAAGTTCTTTTGGACCTCAGGTCCCAATTTACAAAACCTTTTCGAAAACGTTAGGGCCTCAGCCCGATTCTTATTTTAAAACACACTAGTTAAGATATCATCACGGGTCTGTGGCCCAACTTTAAAAACGTTATTCAATCAATCACTGTTACACGATCGCTGTTCGTACACATCATGTACCGACCTCCAGAGGCCTCGACAGACCCTACCCGGACCACACGTATTGTTCGTACACATCATGTACCGAACTCCAGAGGCCTCGACGGACCTTACCCGGAACACACACATTGTTCGTACAGATCATGTACCGAACTCCAGAGGCCTCGACGGACCCTATCCGGAACACACACGTTGTTCGTACACATCATGTACTGAACTCCAGAGGCCTCGTCAGACCCTACCCGGAACACACATTGTTCGTACACATCATGTACCGAACTCCAGAGGCCTCATCAGACCCTACCCGGAACACACATATTTTCCCGACACAACTCATATTGATCAACTCAACATATTACCACGAACAACACACATTATTATCAACATGACAAACCATTAAACAATACACCGTAATAGATATTCAAGTATGAAATTAAACCGACACAAATATCATAATTACCACGATAACTCGACCATGACCACTCATGCACGACACAACCCATATGATTAAAACAACCAACACAATTTCCATGACGTTAATCAAGTGAGGATATCATCACTTCCATAAATCGTTCAAAATAATCAAATCACACGAAGCATATCCACAAAAGTAAACCAAATCATCATAAACCTAACACGAAGTCTCTATTCACAAGACACAAATCGTATAGCAAGATACTTGCCTCGATAACCGATACCGAACACTTCGATGAACACGGCTCAACCGGGAAACCTCGAACACCTACAATCCTCCGCAAAAAAAAACGAAGATACGATTACAACGAGAATCAAGACCAAAAACAACGGAAATCCCACCAAACTATCGAAGGGAAACTCATTGGGACATTTAATTGAACATTAAATGTTTCATAACTCCCAAGAACACTCGAATCGCCAATCGAGTTAAACAAACTCGAAATATGGATATACAACCCATAGAACACGATTAATAATACTCAATAACATCAACTGATTCATCAAAACCATACGAACAACGAAAATCAAGAAGGAAATCCCGAAAGTCAACCCTAGGAGATTTCAAGAAATTACCTCGATCCGGCGAAGAACAAGGATTAGATGTTGTTATAAACGACAAAGGCCTTCCAAAACACCCTAGAATTGAGTAGGATCGACCAGGAATCAAAGTCCCCGTCTCACCCATCCGTCAGCCGCGAGAGGAAGAGAGAAAAGGAAGAAAAATGGCACAAACCCGTCGCCCCGGATATATATAGCCGCACATGTTACGGCCGTAACCGGCAGAACCTTATGGCCATAATTCGACCCTTACGGCCGTAATCGACATCTTCTAACGGGCATAATCGGCACCTCCCAGGGTACTGTCCAAAATGCTCAGGCATATTACGGCCGTTACCAAGCAAGTCATTGCGGCCATAACAGGGCATTATGGCCGTACCCGGCCACTCCTTATGGCCATAACCTGCTCCACAGGCCTACTGCCCAGAAATGTGCGGTACTTAACCATACCCAGCAAGGCATTATGGCCGTAACTAGCCATGCCTTGCGACCATAACCGGCCATACATTGCGGCCGTAACAGGCCCTATATTGCTGCTAACCGGACCTGTATTGCGGCCGTAACCCGTCCAGGCCCTACGGTCGAAACTCGATCGTTCCGATAGTTCGGTTAGATGTTCGACAACGTCTCGATTACACTAATACACCGGCTATGATTCAAAATAATAACGAGCAATTTACGAAACATTACATACCACAAGCACGCATTTAACCAAAGAAACGCACGCGACACAAGTCTTAATCGATGAACATTACAATAGAACACATCATACCATATACAATAGAAAAACGTATCCCACATAATCATAACAAAACAAAACAATCGGCACCAAACGACAAATAATTAAGGGCAACTGGAAATAAAAATCTCGGGTATTACATTTGGGTCAAGTCCATCAGAGTTGTGATTAGTATCGTGGTTCCGACATCATCTTTAGGCAATCCGTGATGGTTAGTCTCCCGATTGTAAATTCCCTTATATGTGCATTTGAACAAGGGGTTGGAACTTGTTTGTGATATTATTGTTTTAGAATATAATATGTGTATACGGTCCGAGTGAAAACGATTATGTAGTATGCTTTGGACGTTGAGTATATTTATCGATTTCTACATTTCATTAGAATGAATTTTTTAGTGTTAATATTAGCCGCTGCCCGAATGTGTTAAAGTGGTGTTTTGAAATTTTCTAACATTGTGAAAACCTACGATTTAATATCGTCATGTCAAATGGTCACGTATTTCGGTGAAAAATCTTTTCGATTAAACATTTTGGTAGAAGAGGAAAGATTTTCAATTTGTGGTATTTGGAACTCAACACTTTTGAAATATTTCAAATTAGTTACGATACCTTTAAAAATTTTTAAATTAAAAAAAATCTTTTATACACTGTTCGAAAATAATTTTTAAAGTCGATGTATAAATTCATCTTCCAAAATAAAGGACTGTATTTACAAGTTTTGGGCGTAACGTGACTCGCCTTCTTTTTCAAAAGTTTGTTTCATCGAGTGCATACATAAATAGTCGTTTTCGTCGAAGGACTAGAAATTGTTTCCAGAAAAACTTTGCACTTTACGATACTACAGTTATTCTGAAGAGTATATAAAGTCATTTTCGGATTTAATAAGGATACTCGGACTCGTATATAATACGCATGCCCCCCGAATTCTTTTAGTGTGGCCTACCTTGGACATTCGGGGATGCTAGCTAAACATTGTGTTGATAAATGTGGTATACTGTACGATTGATTATTTAGTTATGCTAAATGGTATTATATGTATTAGTATGTTGAGCCTTGGCGGATGTAGACGTGATGATGGAAGTGGAAGCAGTGAGGTGGTTCGTAAGACAACGATTCATGCTACGGTGAAGGAGTATCAAGATCAGACAATATCCTACGAAATCTCCTCAGTGGTCGAACCCACGAGCGAAGCGAAGAGACCGAGGACATCTAGTAATTTTTGGGCGGTGAAGGGACTAAGGTTCCCAAACCCCCACGTCGTTCGAACGCGTCATCCTAGCGGTTGGGAGTGAATGCTGGGAATCCCAATCCAGCATCTTTGACTCTCGGTAAGAAGGGGAGGTGCTTCAACTGCAATGGTCAGGGGCATGTTCGTGCAAATTATCCCTTTCCATTCTTGACTTGTTATCGGTGCGGGTGTGAAGGTCACCAGGAGAAGTACTGTGAGGTGGTCTCCGAATTAGCAAATAGTGCTACCCTATTGGCGAGCAGAGCAAATGGCCGGAGGGTGTCCCGAAACCCTACGTCTTCTTCTGAAGAGCCTAATACAGGAGAATGAAGATTTTGTAATATCTCCTAATCGTTGCTGTTTCCAACAATCGTGACTTCGATTGTTTTCCATTAGTTTACTTTACGTTTCCAATTCTGGTTGTTTTAAGTTTCGGGGTCGAAACTTCTCCTTAGTATGGGGAATGTAATAGCCGTACTTCTTATTAGTAATCTTTGTGTTTGGTGGTTTTCATTCGTTGATGACTCAAATTCCCTCCGATAATTTTAAACTACCTTGATCTACTTAGTTTACCATCATGTGAACAAATCTCGAAGCTATTTTATCGAAATTCGTGGACTATTGTGACTCTCCTGCATTTGTGTTGGTCTTTGCAAATTTTTGGTTCAAAACTATCGTTTAAATTGTCCCTACCAGTTCAATTAATATTCCGTACGTGTTATGAACTTGGGTGTTGCTCCTCGAGCTCAAAACGTGGTTTCAAGATGTTTATTTTTTAACTTGTACTCCTCCACACCGATTCATCGTGTTCATGCATGTATTTTTATCGCCTCGACCCACGTACCATATACTTGCTTAGTCAGTTCATTGTATTTCAAGGATTTTCGCGTTCGTGCATTGCTCGTGATGTTTTGGGGCTGAACAAAGTAGTTATTTTTCCTTGTTTATTCTACCGCTTTCTATTTTAAGTTTCGAGGACGAAACTTATTTTAAAGGGGTAGTATGTAATATCCTGAATTTTAGAATAATATTTTATCATTGACTTTATTGGAAGATTAGTAATGTGATTTTTTTCAGTAATAGAGGTGATATTGAAGAAACGGGAGTAAGGTGTCGGGTAGTATTTTCTAATATCGTCGAATAATTATTAGTAAGAAGGTGACGGTGACAAACGTTGTATTCTACGATAAATTATTCAACAAAAATTATAGAAATTATCCGAACTAAATATGAACTTGTGAATTTATTTGGATGTATTGGAGATGCATTTATAGTCTTGGGCCATTTACGATAAGAAACTAAGCAACGAAAGTTTAAATAATAATAAATTGGATATTTTCTTAGAAGTGTTGTGGACAAGTATAAACTTTGAAAAATCACCACGGATTTTAGGAGGGTTAGAAAATTCTAAAATTTTACAGTATTATAGAAAATTAAGTTAGCTTTCCAACAGTTCAAACGGAGAGCCAATCGGAGTCCGAACGAAAAAGTGATGATCGAATTAGTAGACACTATCAGATGCTGAGCGCCGACAGAAGACCGCGCGCGCGAATCGCGCGTCAATGCCAGGCGGGCCCAACAGCATGCTGGGCAGGTCAGCAAGCGGGCGGCGAAAGTAGCCAGCAGACTTTTGCTCCATGCATTTTGTTGACTAACTAGCGGAATTCGAACCCATAAAGCACGGACTTATCTATAAGTTTGTCTAATATTGTTTATCAATATCTGTATAAAATGTACTCCTCTTCCGTAAAGTCCTTTTATATCCTAGTCTTAAGATTTTTGTGTCCTCTGAAACGCCCAAACACCCAGCGAATATGAGCAGCCTAGTCCAGGAGACGTCTGGTTAGGGGTGTTTTCGAAATTCCAAAAACCGACCGAACGAACCAAACCGATCCGATGTGAACCGAATTTTTCCGGACCGAAAATAAAACTAAAACCGAAATCAAAAACTGAAACTAAGACCGAATAATTCGGGTTGGTTTGGGTTCGGGTTTGGGAAACCTGAAATATACCGAATGAGACCGAGTTTTTTTAAAAAAATAAATATATTTTTATTTATAAATATCAACAAAATGGATTATTTTTGTATGTACTTCATTTAAAAAAATAGAGATAAGAAGCAGTTATACTATCTATATAATTATACATTTGTTATAATATAACACGAAAGTGACGTTTCAATTACCCCTTTGTTTTTATATAGTGTGAATGACTATTATGCCCCTAATGTAAATATGTAATTACGATTGTGCCATCTGAAGTTTTCCTATAAATAGGACTTCAGTTATTAATGAAAATATACCTGAGAATCATTCTTTCTATTCTCTATCTAATTTCTCTCTCTATAATATTCCGATTTTATAACACGTTATCAGCACGACTCTAACCAAATGAGTAATATGACGAGAGTATGCTCTACAGTTGCATCTTATAGATGACCCTCTGTATCAGAAATTGGATTATTACATATTACAATCATCCCTCTATCTCCCCCCCCCCCCCAATTCGGCATCTCTCCTCTCTCTCCCACCTTCCTTCTCGCCGGAAAATTATCCCTCTATCCTTTTGTTTGAGCTAGCTGAGAAAAAGTAGGGACAAGAAAGATCTGTTTGATCCAGTTAAAAAGGAATCCTGTTTTATATTTTCTTATTTTAAATTATTTATCTCTGGCCACTCGCCGCCTGGATATTCTCCGCCGGGATGAGACCCGATTGAGAAATTAACTCCGGCCTGTTATTTGAGCTGGAGAAACTAAGAATTCCTGGAGGCAACAGCAGATTTACAAACAAGAAAAGAATGAAGACACCAACCGCCGGGGCTGGAGGTCCAGAGGCGAACTCAGCCGCTGCTGCCGCTGGTGAAGATGAGAAGAAGATTATAAATGGTGAGATATGGCAAGCCTGCGCCGGTCCGCTGGTAAATATGCCGGCAGCTGGGACCCACATTGTTTACTTTCCACAAGGACACAGTGAACAGGGAATAATATAAAACCCATTCCGGCGGTCCTGGTAGACACATCTCCGGTTGTGACGGGATATCTTGGAGGTCAGTCAGATTTTCGCGACGATTTCTACTGCTTCTCCAGCGGTGGTCGCTGTTAGTGTTCCGACGAGTTCTGGAGCGGGAGGAATTTCTTCAACTCCGGCGGGTTCGGGTGCTACGGTTGTCAGTGGCCTGGAGGCCGTCGTTCACATGTATTTTTTATGTTAACGCGTCTAAAAAAAAACTGAAGAAGGAGAAATGATGGGAAGAAAATAAAATAAATGAAGGACCATCAGAAAACGAGAAAAAGACTAAAGCTGAAAAAAAAAAGGAGTCACGGGTTGCTATTAAAAAGGAAGAAGAAATCAAAAAAAGGAGGAAGATGACAGCAATCGGTTGTCGTCAAAAACAGAAGAAAGAAAAAATTGAAAACCTCATTCATTTGAAGTAACCGGAGACTGAGAAGAAAATTTGATAAAATAATAAAAGAATAAAATATTCTTTTAATTTATTGAATCACACATTCGTTTTTCTTACATATAAGATACATATGTTATCAGAATTAATTTTTCTTGATACCATCGTGATCCATTTTACGAGAGCTTCAATTTGACACTAATATTAATATAAGTGTTACCTCTTTTCATATCTGTTATTATTAATTTATTAAAATGGACGAATTAATATCCAACTCCGGAAACCGCAAATATATGAATACATACCATTACACTTGCTATTAACGGCAGTCGATATTTCGACCTATACCTTGACGATGACTATTTTGCAAAATTGATTGGACGATCCTGCTCTGGGAGAAGCAGTTAATTATTTTGCAGTTTAAATTATGTCTCTTACTTATCTCAAAGTGGTGGTTTAAAACCACATATTTATTGCGTTTATTTTAAATAATTATAATACCTCCCATGTGATGAGTTCAATTATCACAAGACAGATGGTTTTACATGTACGCAATTTATATATATCACCATCGTGGTTGGTTATACCACATGAATGGTTCATAAATCCTGCTCTCGAAGAAGAAGCAGTTGATAAAAATAAATCCTACTCTGGAGAAGTAGTTGATCGATTATCTAAATCCTGCTCTGAAGAAGTAGTTGAAAGAAATAAATCCTACTCTGAATAAGTAGTTGATCAATGATTCAAATCCTGCTCGAAGAAGAAGCAGTTGATGGATATAATATCCGATCTCCATGATTAAACACGAACGGAGAAAATTGAGCAAGTGATATCATAAACTACCACCGATTAATTAAAGAAAATCCCATGCAAACTGCATGGTGGGATTATTTGACAAGTGATATGGAAAACTATCACTCGAAAATAATTGCTCAATAAATCCCATGTTGATTATATCACATGGTGGGATCATTGAAATCATATTGATTGACAATATTCATGGGGAAACATATATCACATATTTGTAAAAATATTGTATTTGCATAAAAGCAAAAGATGATCTTATTATTGCTGAAGAAGCACACAACAGTTAAAGTAAAAATATCGAAACTAGCTGAAAGGCAGTAAACACTCGACAATATGAAACTCGAAAAAGAAAATACATATGAAACCCATAAAAAGAGAAGGGATGCGTCTCGAGAGTATAAAACTCCGTAAATCTGCCACCCCCTGTCATCAGGGTTTATAATGAAAGATCTAAACGATCTAAATTTCTTTTTCATTTGGCGCCAATACTCTGTGGCTGATGAGCTTTGACTTCCAAATTCTTAACTGAAATATATGCCTGAAATTTTATAAGTAGATCAGCAACAGTGTCAGCACATATTATTATATCTCGTGATGGCTGAGATATAAACTTGTGATCTACTCCTTGATCCATAAAGGCAAGCAAATCGCTGAAGAAATTATTAATATTCAACAAACCTATAGGTTTGGTATGGAGGTCCCGCTCAGCCCATCATGTGATGTTGAATATCTCATTGAGTGTGCCATAGCCACCTGGAAGAACAATAAAGGCATCACTATTATTCACCACATACATCAAACTATCATGCATAGACTGTGCTTGAAGCATCAACCCAGTTGAACCTCCTATACTACTGGTTCTGACTGTGGGAAAGTGTAAGGCACTTGTTACACTTATTCTCTCATTTTGTGCAGCATCTAAAAGATAACCCAAAAATCTATAATTACTCCCACCATACAATATATCGATTTTGTGTTTTCCTAATTCTTTTACGAATTGATATGCCATATCTATATGCTGGATATGACCTATCAATTTGGATCCACCTAAAATACATATAGTTTTAATTAGATGAGATCTATATGAGGATTCTGAGAACTCCATCTTTCTACACTAGAATTTCAAAATACTTTTATGAGAGATACATTTTCTGATTTGTGGATCCCAAATTTAAAGAACAAACTTCTTTCTAAATGACAAATGACTTCACTATTTTCATTGAAAATGGAGTGGCAGATAAGTCATTACTTTTGACAAAATTGCAAAAGAAAACGAAAGATATGATATTATATTTTTCAATGAAAATGACGTTACCGATCGGCAGCTGAGAAATGTAAATATTGAAAATAATATTCATCAACTTGCATTATTTTTTCTGTTACCTTATACCAACTTTGATAGAATGGACTTACAAACTGGATCTTTTGAGATTAATTTTTCATGACTATAACGTTCCCGTTCATCCTTGAATTGCATCCACAAAGCCATTAGTTCACAATGAACGTATCCACTAGGATGTGTATCAAGAATCTGTTGGATATCATGATCAATAGATTCCTTACTCAATCCATCCTTGATAAATGCTATTTTATCTTCTCGATATTTGGATACAAATCCCACAGATTTGCATCGTGTGTCACATGTCCACCGAGCACATTTATAGCACCCACCTAATCTTTTTGCTCTCTGTTTCTTTGCAAAACTACTCTTACCTGTACCTGGCATGTAATGATTTGTGCTTCGATCAACCATCAAATATCTTCTGGGATGCCATTTCTCATTAGCACCCTTAATCTTTCAAGTCGAGCTCGATAAATTCTTTTCATTCACTGGAAGAGATGGATAATATTTACGAAGATTCAAAAGCATTGAATCCATTATGATATTCAAACCCTCGGTATGGGTGATTGTGAATACAATGATAATCTATTTATAGATTGGAATACGCGTATGAGATTTGACTCCGCGTCCTGAATCATATGAATTACGACTCTATATTTAAATAATGAACATAATATGACATGTGGGAGCAGCGACTCCATGTTGATAATGATGTGCAATAATGGCACCGATAGATGATGTGATATACCGGTAAAATATCTATATGATGATATAGACACATCGTCTTCAAATATTTGTTCTCGATTAAAATCACTACTAGCCAATATTGGGAATGAATCCCTTGTAAATTTGGAATATATTAAGGGGGAGTATGGGCCCACTTCCTCTACATGTGAACTACTAGATATTATGGATCCACTAGATAGTCACATGTTTATATGACTCGTAATCAGAAATTTACGAGATTATTTGCTCACGGTTTGAGCATATATTCCATATCAAATTGAGCTAGTAATATATCCCAAATAAACTTGAATAGATCCCAGAAAGGATCAAGACATGCGCATACAAGTGGGATATCAATTGGCATACTATTTGAAGTCCTCCAACCAATATCGAGAACATAATATATAAACTCCCATGACTAAAAATGAATACTGAGATACTGGCATACGAGTTTGGTGCTCAAGAAATATCTTAGCATGAGGGGGAGTATTGATAGTTAGAAATATATGAAATGCATCACACTATATCCTCACAACTGAAATATGAACTTGAAGTTCAAAGATGCATGACAGATTATTAATCTTTGGTACCAACTAACATCACACTATATCCTCACAACTGAAATATGAACTTGAAGTTCAAAGATACATGACAGATTATTAATCTTTGATACCAACTACAACTGCTTTGATAAATACATAATAATTCCCCGAATATGAATCAAAGCAAATGATAAAAGGAGGCATATACTTTTGAGAAGTATATAGACATAAACACAATGTGTAATCCCAATGTGTGATTGATAATGAGATATCTCGGCAAGTTATGTTGCCATGGGGAAATAAATATGTGAAAAGTGTCGACACAATATAGCGCTATGAATGAAATGAGGATATCAATGATTGGAAAGAGGATATCGATAAATGATATGAGGATATCCATGACTGTGAAATATGGATATTGGAAATAAGGATATTAAAATCCATGATTTGTGAAAATAAGGATATTGAAATCCATCGAAATTGAAATATATGCCCTTATAATAAAATGAAATATATGGGCTTACTGAAAGTGACTCGTAAGGAGATTTTGAACATATTATCAGTGCGTACAGTCACTCAAAATAAAGCGTTGTGAACGAAAATTATCTGCTGTACTCTTTTCCTTGACTGAGGTTTTACCCCATCGGGTTTTTCCAGCAAGGTTTTTAACGAGCCAGCTTAATCACAACTAATATGAAATTTCCAAAGGAGATTTGGAATATATCGCAAAGAATATGAGTTCAATATTACAAACTGCACTGATGATGATACTCATACTAATCCCTGGAGGATTATTGAAATGCCTGGGGCATATTTATAAAATACGCGTTGCACTCTTTTTCCCTTGACTGAGGTTTTGTCCTATTGGGTTTTCCTAGCAAGGTTTTTAACGAGGCAACTGGAATGGCGTATTAGTATGAATAATGTACTCTTTTTCCTTCATTAGGATTTTTCCCACCGGGTTTTTCCTAATAAGGTTTTAACGAGGCATATTCATGGCATAATGAGGAACACTTCAAAGATCAAGATTATTCCTCAAAGCATGAAAATAGAAGGAGTTGTTGTACTCTTTTTCCTTCGATCAAGTTTTTCCCACTGGGTTTTCTTGACAAGGTTTTAATGAGGCAACACATGGATACTCCAACGAATGATATACATGACAGATTCACTCAGTTTTTGTCCCGCGAGGTTTTACTGAGACGGCACAAGAATACTCATACAAGAACTATCGAGATAAGGGGGAGCAAATTTACGAGATTACAGATTGCTGAAGTTTTTATCCAACAGAGCTTTCCTACCAACATTATGATGCAACATGATATGATTGCCACAAGCTCCAATACAAACAGTTTGAAAGTTTTTCTCCCATTGGGTTTTTCTTCAAACTAGTTCAGTAGATATTTATGTAAATAGTCATTCAAGGGGGAGTGTTATAATATAACACTAAAGTGATGTTTCAATTACCCCTTTGTTTTTATATAGTGTGAATGACTATTATGCCCCTGATATAAATATGTAATTACGATTGTGCCATCTGAAGTTTTCCTATAAATAGGACTTCAGTTATTAATGAAAATATACCTGAGAATCATTCTTTCTATTCTCTATCTAATTTCTCTCTCTATAATATTCTGATATATAGATATATATATATATAGTGGGGTGGTGGTGGTATCCAGCTGCCACAAACTAATTGATTGAATGTAAAACCATCCAGATACATTTCAATACAAAACATTATCATATTCTTTTCCTTTTTCGACACAATCATGTCTCCTCTCACTTCACTTTTCACGAGTATAGTTAGAATCCAACTCTTCTTCTTATCTAGTTGCTGAAGGAAGCAAAACCCTAATTTCCCCAATCCAACTCTTGTTCTTCTTATTTCTTCTTCCATAGAGAGCGAAAGAAGGCTCTGAAAGACCAAATGAGGCAACACAACAAATCTTACTGACAATGATGTCATTTCGGTGGATCTGACAATGGGTAAGACCAGTGCGAGCGGATAGAGCAAAAAACCCATCCTGATTTCGGAGATTCATCGCCGTAGACGATTTGGGTCACGACCCTTGGTGATTTGGGTCGCATCCGTTCCTCGTTCCTTTCCTCCTCTTTTCTCAGTCTCCCACGAAGAAGCTAGGTTCAGATTGCGCCGTTCCTCCTCCTTTCTCAGTCTCCCATGAAGAAGCTCATGTTCAGATGGTAAGTGGTAAGAGAACTATGGTGCCTCAGGCTAACGAAGGTCTTTCACCTAAAAGGCTTAAGGGCTTTGTCTCTCACCCTCAAATTTCCAAGGCTTTAGATACGAATTCATCCGCTCAATCTAAGACTCTTGTGCCTTATCAGGTAAATTTGACTGTTTTAATTTACATTTTATTTTGTAGTAAGTACAGAGAGTAATTTCAGTGGCTGATTTATAGAACTGAAATAATTATAAAATATGTTATGCTGGTTAATTATTAGAATTGTTACTGAATTTAGAACAGAAAGTTGTGTTATGCTGAATACATTATAATTTGTAGTAACAACAGAATGTTGTGTTATGCTACTTAATTATTAGAATTGTTTACTGAAAATATAAAATGATGTTATGATTGTTTTAGGTGGATTTTGTTGGTGAATCTCCTTCAACGCATCATTCTTGTTTAACCGAAGAAGATGTAAAGAAGTTACTCGAAACATTAACAACGAGGAGCAGATCTGCAGTCTGGGCTCATTATGAGAGGTATATACACTTTTCTGATTGTACTTACTCAATAAGAGCTAAGTGTATATATTGTGTAAAAGCTGTTTATCCTTGTGATACAAGTGCTAATGGAACTAAAGGGTTGAACACTCATATAGAGAAATGTAGGGAATACCCCCCTAATAAGAAGAAAGTAGATGTAAACCAAACGGTGTTGTCTTTTAAAAATCCTACGCAAGTTGCTATTGGGTTTGACCAAAAAGAGATTACTAAAGCATGTGTCGAGATGATTATTATGGACGAGTTGCCTTTTACTTTTGTCGGGGGGGATGGGTTCCATCATTTTTGTGAGAAAGCATGTCCTCTTTGGATAGTTCCATGTCGTCAAAAAATTGCTAGAGATGTCCTTAACATGTACTATGTGTAATACCCGAGATTTCGGATATGTATTTGGAACTGGTGATATTGTAATTATTGTACTTTTGTCTGAGTATTATTCTCCGTATTTCATAATTCGATGTTGTCGAGCATATGATTTCGTGTATGTGATTTAAAGATTGTAATTCTGCGCATGTAGCGCACGCTATCGGCTATGTGTAGCGTACGCTAACATGGACTCAATAGCGCACGCTACAAAGGAGCAGTAGCGCACGCTATGCGTGGTCAATTTGATTGAGACGTGCGGTAGGTGAGATCTGGCTGGGGGACCCCTGTCGGATCGTGTCGGGATGAACCTGGACGGCTTTCGGGGAAAGCCAAGTCAACGCCTTAGCGCACGCTACAGGTATATACGTAGCGCACGCTAAGTGCTGAATACAGTTAAGTCAGTGAGCCGTTAGCGCACGCTACGAGCAGGGACTAGCGCGCGCTAATAGCCATTTCTTATAAATAGGACAGCATCCTATTCGTGATTTCAGTTCTTTTTTCTCCCATAACCTGAATTCTTACACTTAGAGCATAACTTCCTTCATCCTAAACACTTCATATCAACATCCTAGCTCGTGATCGAAGATCGTATATCGTTGGAGATTGGTGTTCAAGCCTTCGGTGTTGGATTGCTTCGATTTCCCCCGTATTCTTCACTACTTTGAGGTAGGTGATTCTTCACCGATGTTAGTAATGTTCTTAAGGACGTTTGATCATGTTTTGATAGCCAGTTATTTCGTTTATAATCGGTCATCACATGTTAGAAGGATACTTTTGACGTATCGGCACTATATATCGTATGAACCTTTGAACCATCTTAGTATATGGACTCCTAAGCATTTTCAAATCGATTTATGATCAGTAATCGGATATTACCTAGATTGTCATGTTTTACACATTGGAATCATGCGTTTTGGAACGTAGGACGAACGGAACTTAGAATATTTCTTGAAGATCTAAGATGAATTATGATGTTGAGATGATTATCCGTATATTTGTATCTCATAATCATAGAACTTCCACAAACCTTATTAGCATGATATGCTCGAGGATGACTTGTATTATCACCATAGAATTCATGAGTTCATCACCATTCAACCCGATTTTACATTAGCGATGATTACATGCAAGATTAGCGCACGCTAACATATGTAAGTTAACGTGCGCTATCGGGGTTAAGTTAACGCACGATACGTGCGTAACGTGCGTTATGAGATCAGCCAAAGTCAAGCTGTCGGTCCGTGGCTAGCGACGCTGAAGCTTATACGATAGCGTACGCTAACAGGCAGGCTTAGCGCACGTTACGTAGAGTACGTAGCGCACGCTAAGCAGTCCAGGCAGATTGTTTATTTTGAGCTTTTGGGCCGTAGACCGAATTGTTAGGCCATCGTTCGACTTGAGATGATTTGTATATCATTCCTTTTTTTAAGGTTCGAGCTTGTTACGTTGATCGAAGGAGGCGGCCTTCGAGTGTGTTGAGATCATTGAAGTGTTTCGTTCTTGCCATTTTCGAGGCAAGTATCATATGTCGAGTTCGATTTATATTGAAACTTTGATCATGCTTGTGGTTTCGTTCATGTTGTTAAATATGAGATGTATTTCTGAAATTTCTCGTGGTATTCGTTGTTATTTGTTCGTATTGATGAACATATTGAAATGCATATATGTATGCATAGTTGATTGATTTATGGTATAAATGATCCGAGGGGATCATGAGGATCTATGCTGAGGGCGCTGAATCGAATGTCCACCATGCGTTGGTCCGATGGGATTATCATGGGGATCTATGCTGAGGGCGCTGGATCGCTGGACGGGTTTTCCACCATGCGTTGGTCCGACGGGATCATCATGGGGATCTATACCAAGGGCGCTGGATCGCTGGATTACCCTGTACTGTGTTGATGGAATCGTGAGGATTCGCATCGTTGGATTCCGATGGCGGAAGTCCATTTTGCATGTTTTATGATGCATTGATGATTTATGTATTACGATACTTGTACTAGCATTGTTTTGCTAACCCCTTCGGGGGTGGACATTGTTTTGATGTTCAGGTAGCCGAGGAGCGGGGAAGCAACCACGATCAAACGGAGACGATGAAATGGCTCAGTGATGTGGTTGATGTTATGGTTATTGTGATTTGTCTTCTTGGTCTATTTAGTACTCGAGTACGTCTGTTTTAAAAATGTCTTTTCGATATGGTTGTATAAGTTAACTCATTTGATCGGTTGAATCAAATCTGTATTTGAACTTCAGTTGTACGATTGGTTTATATTTACACTTCTTTTAAAATTAGCCTTGTAAATCCTTACCTAAAGGGTTTACGGCGCTGTAATTATTCCGAATATCTCGGGGTGTTACAGAATATGGTATCGGAGCTAAGATTCATGGATATCTTGGCAGTCGGTTAGTTGGGTCTGTTTACGTTATTTGATTATTGGTCGTTCGTAACATCACTGCTGAGCCAGCATCGTCGTGTGGACCGTGGTTGTAAGTTCCTAAATCTTAAATACTACCGTTTTATTTTATTCATGTTTTGGTGAACATTGATGGATGTACTTTTAGAAAGTTTTGCCCTGGATATTGAGTATTTATGTTTACAGTATGTTGAGAGGAGGTCGTGGATGTGGACGCGGTCGTGGACGCGGACGTGGAAATGCGAGACAAGAAGAGTCGGTATCTACCCCAGAGATAACCGCTAGTCGAACGGATTTCCATTAGGGGACGAGGATCGGCAAATAATGCAGATCCTAACGTGCCAGGAGTGCTTCAGCAGGTGGTTGCCCAGATAAACCAGTTTGCTCAAGTTGTGGATCGCATGCAGACGGCGATCGGACAGCAGCATAACGTGGATAATCGAGGAGATAGATGGCTTACGGAGGTGATCAAATTACATCCTCCGAAATTTGATGGTTCTGCTGAGACGCTTTCTTGGGATCACTGGCTGAAGGAATTAGAAAAGATTTTTGCAGGGATTAACTGTCCCAACGATAGGAAGGTTCCAGTCGCCCAGTATCTTCTAACCGGGGAGGCTTTCGACTGGTGGGAGGCCATTCGACCGGAGGAGCACAATGTTGACTGGACGGAATTCAAATTGATGATGGAGGCGCAGTATTGTCCTCGCCCAGTTAGATAAGCCCGAGTTCGGGAGTTTTTCTCACCACAACATTCAGAAGCATCTGTGACGGACGTGATTAAGACCTTTAATCACCAGCTGACTTATGTGCGCCACTTGGTCAGGACCGAGGCGGAAAGGATTTTCCATTTTGACATGCGAATGAAGCCGGAAATTCAGCAATATATGTCCGGATTTGAATGTACCACCTTGCGACAGTATCAGGACAAGGCGTTGGCCTATGATATGAAGGACTCAACAGTAGAGAAATCGGCGGAAGCAAAGAAACAGAAGGTGTCTGGCAACTTCACGGAGAATAAGGGTAGTGGGCCTCGCAGGGGTCAGTCCTATTTTCATTCATCCAAGAGACCTCCGCATCCTTCTCGAGGTGGAAAGAAGTTCCGGGCAGCACCAACTGTTTCAGACGCAGGGAAGAAGTGTTATAACTGTGGCAAAGCGGGACATGTTCGACGTGATTGTTTCGCGCCTGCTGTGACCTGTTTCGAGTGTGGACAGGAAGGACATCGCGCAACATTTTGTGGGAATGCGACCCGATCTTTTGGTACTCGCACTCTGTCTGGTTCGAAGGACACTAGTGTAAACTAGACGCAGCAGAGCGATTTCCGCAGCAGTAACGTGGGGAAAAGAGAGGCATCAGTACTGGGTCCGTTCCTCCGCGTATTTACGAGATGAAGAAGGATGATCGAACATTGTTGCATCAGTGCGATTCAGATCCTTTTACAACCGATTAGTATCTTGTTCGATTAGAGCTACGCATTCTTTTATATCTTTGAACTGTGTAAATCGTTTGAAAATCTCGTGCTTGTATGATTGTGAACCTTATGTTGTGGGTTTACCGAGCGGAGAGAAAATTGTGGGAACCCTAGAAGCTAGGGATTTTCCAGTAACTATAGGAGGGAGAGATTGGCTATCGAACCTTATTGTGGTTGACATCTACGGTGACGATTTAATTCTCGGAGACGATTGGCTCAACCGTTATGGAGCTATTCTGAATTACCGAGAGAGAGTCATTTCTATCATTGCTGATGATGGATCTGAACACTTATTCCGAGGATGGAGACCAAGAAGCTCGGGAAAATTGATCAAAGCAATGAAGGCCGTGAAATTACTGAAGCAGGGATGTCACGGACTTTGGTGCTATGCCATGAGGAAAGAGGAAGGAGTAGATCTCTCGTCTATTTCAGTTGTGAATGAGTTCTCAGATGTATTTCCTGACGAACTACCTGGGTTACCTCCGCAGAGAGAAGTGGAATTCACTATCGAATTAGAGCCTGGAGCAGCTCCTATTTCCAGGGCACCATACCGCATGGCGCCAACCGAGATGTATGAACTCAAGAAGCAACTGGAGGAATTGTTACAGAAGGGCTATATCCAACCTAGTGTTTCTCCTTGGGGAGCGCCCGTTCTCTTTGTACGGAAGAAAGACGGATCCCTCCGACTGTGTATTGATTACAGGGAGCTCAACAAGATGACGATCAAGAATAAGTACCCTATACCTCGGATCGATGACTTGTTTGATAAACTGCAAGGGGCAAGAGTATTCTCGAAGATTGACTTGCGATCAGGATACTACCAGTTGAGAATTAAGGAATCGGATATACCGAAATCTGCTTTCAGATCCCGGTATGGGCATTATGAATTCGTAGTAATGCCGTTTGGGCTTACCAATGCTCCTGCGGTATTCATGCAATTAATGAATCGGGTATTCTTGGAATACTTGGATAAATTTGTGGTCGTCTTCATTGATGACATCTTGATATATTCGAAGGACGCAGAGGAGCATGCCGAACATTTGCGTGTGGTTTTGAGCACTTTGAGGAAGGAACAGCTGTATGCAAAGCTTTCTAAATGCGAATTCTGGCTTAAGGAAGTAACTTTCCTTGGGCATGTGATATCAGCTGACGGAGTTCAGGTGGACCCGAAGAAAGTCGAAGCAATCTTGGAATGGGGAGCTCCTAATAATGTGAAAGAAGTCCGGAGTTTCCTAGGACTTGCCGGATATTATCGCCGCTTTGTAGAGGGATTTTCCAAGATCTCTCGTCCGCTCACTCAACTGTTACAGAAAACTCAAAAGTTTAAGTGGGATGAGAAATGCCAGGCTGGTTTTGATGAACTTAAGAAGAGACTGACGACAGCACCTATTTTAGCTTTGCGGATGGAACCGATGGATTCATGGTATCTGGCGCTTGAATCGAGTGCAGGTTGTGTCTTGCAAAAGGATAAGGTGATTGCTTACGCTTCTCGGCAATTGAAACCATATGAAGTAAATTACCCGACTCATGATCTGGAGTTAGCAGCTGTAGTCTTTGCACTGAAAATTTGGAGACATTATTTGTACGGTACTCATTGTCAGATCTTTACAGATCATAAGAGCCTCAAGTACATTTTCAGTCAGAAAGAATTAAACATGAGGCAGAGAATGTGGCTGGAATTGATCAAGGATTACGACTTGGAGATTCTCTATCATCCGGGGAAAGCAAACGTAGTAGCCGATGCCTTGAGCCGAAAACCTGTTTCTCTTCGAGTGTTGGAAGCACTTACATCCCAAACCAGTATTCAACAGGAACTGATCCGCGAGGGGATTGAAGTATGGGCACCAGGAATTCAAGGGCAACTATATGTGATGGAACTGACTTCATCACTAGTCGAGGAGATCAAGTCTAAGCAGTTGGACGATTCTCTGATCCTTCAGTTATGTGATGAAGCAAAGAAAGGAAAAGCCCCAGGATTCGTGATACAAGACGATGGAGTTCTGAGATTTCAGAGTCGACTCTGCGTTCCCGATGATGATGATTTGAGACTGACTATTCGAAGGAAGCTCACGGACGCCTATTCTATTCACCCGGCGTGATAAGATGTATAAGGATTTAAAACAAAATTTCGGTGGGGAATATGAAGAAGGACGTAGCAGCACGTTTGAAGTGCTTGACTTGTCACAGTTAAGATCGAACATCGGCGACTGCGGAATGTTAAAGCCGCTTCCGATCCCTGAATGGAAGTGGGAGGACATCTCGATGGATTTCATCACCAGTATGCCAAGGACTAGAATGGGAATGAACATGATTTGGGTTGTAGTTGATCGACTAACCAAGTCGGCTCATTTCCTAGGGATTAAAGATACATGGGGACCCGAAAGATTGGCACGAGTATTTATTGCGGAGATAGTCAGATTGCATGGGATGCCGAAGACCATTATTTCGGATCGAGATGGTCGCTTCGTGTCGCACTTCTGGAAAGCAGTTCACAGGGATTTGGGAACTGAGCTCAACTTTAGCACGGCTTATCATCCCCAAACGGACGGTCAGTCCGAAAGGACTATACAGACAGTAGAGGACATGCTTAGAGCTTGTGCATTAGATTGGTCAACTGATTGGGAAGTTCACTTGCCCTTGATGGAGTTCACCTATAATAATAGTTGGCATGCTTCTATCAAAATGGCACCATTTGAAGCTTTGTACGGGAGAAGATGCCGATCACCCCTGTGTTGGGATGACTCTTCGGATTTGATCGGGACAGAACCGGAATTGATTATTCAGACTCAAGAGAAGATAGCTTTGATTCGAGCAAGACTGTTGACTGCCCAGAGTCGACAAAAGTCTTACGCAGATGTACGTCGTCGTCCTCTAGAGTTCGACGCTGGGGACCATGTACTATTGAAGGTGTCTCCTACATGAGGGATTTTCCGTTTTGGGAGGAGAGGCAAGCTTAGTCCAAGATACATCGGACCATTCGAGATCCTCGAGAGAGTTGGAGATTTAGCATACAGGTTGGCCTTACCGCCATCGCTGAGTCACGTTCACAATGTGTTTCACGTATCCCAATTGCGGAAGTATGTACCGGACCCCAGTCACGTCATTGATTTCGACGAGATCGAAATAGCTAATGATGGCACCTTCGAAGAGAGACCAATCAAGATACTTGAGAGCCGGATCAAACAATTGAGGAATAAACCAATACACTTGGTTAAAGTACAATGGTTACGACATGGAGTTGAAGAGGCCACTTGGGAGACGGAGGACAGTATGAAGGCTAGATATCCGGAGTTGTTTTCATCTTAAGTTTCGGGACGAAACTTCTTTTTAGGGAGGAAGGATGTAATACCTGAGATTTCGGATATGTATTTGGAACTGGTGATATTGTAATTATTGTACTTTTGTCTGAGTATTATTCTCCGTATTTCATAATCCGATGTTGTCAAGCATATGATTTCATGTATGTGATTTAAAGATTGTAATTCTGCACATGTAGCGCATGCTATCGGCTATGTGTAGCGTACGCTAACATGGACTCAATAGCGCACGCTACAAAGGAGCAGTAGCGCACGCTATGCGTGGTCAATTTGATTGAGACGTGCGGTAGGTGAGATCTGGCCGGGGGACCCCTGTCGGATCGTGTCGGGATGAACACGACGGCTTTCGGGAAAGTTGTCAACGCCTTAGCGCACGCTACAGGTATATACGTAGCGCACGCTAAGTGCTGAATACAGTTAAGTCAGTGAGCCGTTAGCGCACGCTACGAGCAGGGACTAGCACGCGCTAATAGCCATTTCTTATAAATAGGACAGCATCCTATTCGTGATTTCAGTTCTTTTTTCTCCCATAACCCGAATTCTTACACTTAGAGCATAACTTCCTTCATCCTAAACACTTCATATCAACATCCTAGCTCGTGATCGAAGATCGTATATCGTTGGAGATTGGTGTTCAAGCCTTCGGTGTTGGATTGCTTCGATTTCCCCCGTATTCTTCACTACTTTGAGGTAGGTGATTCTTCACCTATGTTAGTAATGTTCTTAAGGACGTTTGATCATGTTTTGATAGCTAGTTATTTCGTTTATAATCGGTCATCACATGTTAGAAGGATACTTTTGACGTATCGGCACTATATATCGTATGAACCTTTGAACCATCTTAGTATATGGACTCCTAAGCATTTTCAAATCGATTTATGATCAGTAATCGGATATTACCTAGATTGTCACATTTTACTGATTGGAATCATGCGTTTTGGAACGTAGGACGAACGGAACTTAGAATATTTCTTGAAGATCTAAGATGAATTATGATGTTGAGATGATTATCCGTATATTTGTATCTCATAATCATAGAACTTACACAAACCTTATTAGCATGATATGCTCGAGGATGACTTGTATTATCACCATAGAATTCATGAGTTCATCACCATTCAACCCAGTTTTCTGTTAGCAGTATTCTGCCATGCAAGATTAGCGCACGCTAACATATGTAAGTTAACGTGCGCTATCGGGGTTAAGTTAACGCACAATACGTACGTAACGTACATTATGAGATCAGCCGAGTCAAACTGTCAGTCCGTGGCTAGCGTACGCTAGACTTATACAATAGCGTACGCTAACAGGCAGGCTTAGCGCACGTTACGTGAAATGAGCGTAGCGCCCATGATCAGATTGTTTATTTTGAGCTTTTGGGCCGTAGACCGAATTGTTAGGCCATCGTTCGACTTGAGATGATTTGTATATCATTCCTTTTTTTAAGGTTCGAGCTTGTTACGTTGATCGAAGGAGGCGGCCTTCGAGTGTGTTGAGATCATTGAAGTGTTTCGTTCTTGCCATTTTCGAGGCAAGTATCATATGTCGAGTTCGATTTATATTGAAACTTTGATCATGCTTGTGGTTTCGTTCATGTTGTTGAATATGAGATGTATTTCTGAAATTTCTCGTGGTATTCGTTGTTATTTGTTCGTATTGATGAACATATTGAAATGCATATATATATGCATAGTTGATTGATTTATGGTATAAATGATCCGAGGGGATCATGAGGATCTATGCTGAGGGCGCTGGATCGAATGTCCACCATGCGTTGGTCCGACGGGATCATCATGGGGATCTATGCTGAGGGCGCTGGATCGCTGGATGGGTTTTCCACCATGCGTTGGTCCGACGGGATCATCATGGGGATCTATACCAAGTGCACTGGATCGCTGGATTACCCTGTACTGTGTTGATGGAATCGTGAGGATTCGCATCGTTGGATTCCGGTGGCGGAAGTCCATTTTGCATGTTTTATGATGCATTGATGATTTATGTATTACGATACTTGTACTAGCATTGTTTTGCTAACCCCTTCGGGGGTGGACGTTGTTTTGATGTTCAGGTAGCCGAGGAGCGGGGAAGCAACCACAGTACCGACAGGACGATGAAATGGCTCAGTGATGTGGTTGATGTTATGGTTATTGTGATTTGTCTTCTTGGTCTATTTAGTACTCGAGTACGTCTGTTTTAAAAATGTCTTTTCGATATGGTTGTATAAGTTAACTCATTTGATCGGTTGAATCAAATTTGTATTTGAACTTCAATTGTACGATTGGTTTATATTTACACTTCTTTTAAAATTAGCCTTGTAAATCCTTACCTAAAGGATTTACGGCGCTGTAATTATTCCGAATATCTCGGGGTGTTACAGAATATGGTATCGGAGCTAAGATTCATGGATATCTTGGCAGTCGGGTTAGTTGGGTGTGTTTACGTTATTTGATTATTGGTCGTTCGTAACATCACTGCTGAGCCAGCATCGTCGTGTGGACCGTGGTTGTAAGTTCCTAAATCTTAAATACTACCGTTTTATTTTATTCATGTTTTGGTGAACATTGATGGATGTACTTTTAGAAAGTTTTGCCCTGGATATTGAGTATTTATGTTTACAGTATGTTGAGAGGAGGTCGTGGATGTGGACGCGGACGTGGAAATGCGAGACAAGAAGAGTCGGTATCTACCCTAGAGATAACCGCTAGTCGAACGGATTCCCATTCCGGGGGACAGCGGGGATCGGCAAACAATAATGCAGATCCTAATGTGCCAGGAGTGCTTCAGCAGGTGGTTGCCCAGATAAACCAGTTTGCTCAAGTTGTGGATCGCATGCAGACGGCGATGCGACAGCAGCATAACGTGGATAATCGAGGAGATAGATGGCTTACGGAGGTGATCAAATTGCATCCTCCGAAATTTGACGGTTCTGCTGAGACGCTTTCTTGGGATCACTGGCTGAAGGAATTGGAAAAGATTTTTGCAGGGATTAACTGTCCCAACGATAGTAAGGTTCCAGTCGCCCAGTATCTTCTAACCGGGGAGGCTTTCGACTGGTGGGAGGCCATTCGACCGGAGTAGCACAATGTTGACTGGACGGAATTCAAATTGATGATGGAGGCGCAGTATTGTCCTCGCCCAGTTAGAGAAGCCCGAGTTCGGGAGTTTTTCTCACCACAACATTCAGAAGCATCTGTGACGGACGTGATTAAGACCTTTAATCACCAGCTGACTTATGTGCGCCACTTGGTCAGGACCGAGGCGGAAAGGATTTTCCATTTTGACATGCGAATGAAGCCGGAAATTCAGCAATATATGTCCGGATTTGAATGTACCACCTTGCGACAGTATCAGGACAAGGCGTTGGCCTATGATATGAAGGAGGCGCAGAGAGAAATCGGCGGAAGCAAAGAAACAGAAGGTGTCCGCAACTTCACGGAGAATAAGGGTAGCGGGCCTCGCAGGGTCGATCCTCTTTTCATTCATCCAGAGACCTCCGCATCCTTCTCGAGGTGGAAAGAAGTTCGGCAGCACCAAGCTGTTTGACGCGGGAAGAAGTGTTATAAGCGTGGCAAAGCGGGCCATGTTCGACGTGATTGTTTCGCTGCTGTGACTGTTTGAGTGTGGACAGAAGGACATCGCGCAACATTTTGTGGGAATGCGACCCGATCTTTTGGTACTCGCACTCTGTCTGCGGTTCGAAGGACACTAGTGTAAACCAGACGTGCAGAGCGGTTTCCGCAGCGAACGTGGGGAAAAGAGAGGCATCCATACTGGTCCGTTCCTCCGCGTATTTACGAGATGAAGAAGGATGATCGAACATTTGTTGCATCAGGTACGATTCAGATCCTTTTACAACCAGTTAGTATCTTGTTCGATTCGGGAGCTACGCATTCTTTTATATCTTTGAACTGTGTAAATCGTTTGAAAATCTCGTGCTTGTATGATTGTGAACCTTATGTTGTGGGTTTACCGAGCGGAGAGAAAATTGTGGGAACCCTAGAAGCTAGGGATTTTCCAGTAACTATAGGAGGGAGAGATTGGCTATCGAACCTTATTGTGGTTGACATCTACGGTGACGATTTAATTCTCGGAGACGATTGGCTCAACCGTTATGGAGCTATTCTAAATTACCGAGAGAGAGTCATTTCTATCATTGCTGATGACGGATCTGAACACTTATTCCGAGGATGGAGACCAGGAAGCTCGGGAAAATTGATCAAAGCAATGAAGGCCGTGAAATTACTGAAGCAGGGATGTCACGGACTTTGGTGCTATGCCATGAGGAAAGAGGAAGGAGTAGATCTCTCGTCTATTTCAGTTGTGAATGAGTTCTCAGATGTATTTCCTAACGAACTACCTGGGTTACCTCCGCAGAGAGAAGTGGAATTTACTATCGAATTAGAGCCTGGAGCAGCTCCTATTTCCAGGGCACCATACCGCATGGCGCCAACCGAGATGTATGAACTCAAGAAGCAACTGGAGGAATTGTTACAGAAGGGCTATATCCAACCTAGTGTTTCTCCTTGGGGAGCGCCCGTTCTCTTTGTCCGGAAGAAAGACGGATCCCTCCGACTGTGTATTGATTACAGGGAGCTCAACAAGATGACGATCAAGAATAAGTACCCTATACCTCGGATCGACGACTTGTTTGATCAACTGCAAGGGGCAAGAGTATTCTCGAAGATTGACTTGCGATCAGGATACCACCAGTTGAGAATTAAGGAATCGGATATACCGAAATCTGCTTTCAGATCCCGGTACGGACATTATGAATTCGTAGTAATGCCGTTTGGGCTTACCAATGCTCCTGCGGTATTCATGCAATTAATGAATCGGGTATTCTTGGAATACTTGGATAAATTTGTGGTCGTCTTCATTGATGACATCTTGATATATTCGAAGGACGCAGAGGAGCATGCCGAACATTTGCGTGTGGTTTTGAGCACTTTGAGGAAGGAACAGCTGTATGCAAAGCTTTCTAAATGCGAATTCTGGCTTAAGGAAGTAACTTTCCTTGGGCATGTGATATCAGCTGACGGAGTTCAGTGTTGGAAAGTAAAACGCAGCGGAAGCGAAGTTTGGAAAAATATGATAATAGCGTTTTACGCATCTACGAGCATTAGATCTATTTAGGCATGCTAATTAATTAATTACTAAGACTAACAAGAAATTTAAATATTATTTATTATTTATTAATTAAATATGTTGATTAATTAAAATATCCTAATCTAGATCCAAGATCATAGGATATTACCTTTTGAAGCGGTTGGTTATTTCCTTCTTGATCGCCTTGTATTTCTACCTTCAGATCTTCTAGAGTATGATCCGCCTTGAACCGGACGTTGTGTGGGCAACGAACTACCGGATCTTGCGTGGACACCTTATGGATCGGCCGAATCTACCTTGCCTCACAACTCTGGATTTTATTTTCTTCAAGTAATTCCGATATGTAGCAAGAATTAAAGTGTTATCTCAATTGTGTAATCAAAGACACAAGTCAAGATCCACAATTAAACACTTAGAAGAAAAATCAAAATTTCTTGTGCAAGTATGTGATGATCGGCCAACACCCCATAATGTCCTATTTATAGGCTCTTGGACTACTACTAGGGATCTAAAGGAGGATTATGGAAGGACTCCCAATTAATTCATCTTACCTTATTAGGACTCTTCATAATATATGATGAATCAATTAATATCAACTTAGTCCACTAAAAAGTTGATATTGCACTTCCTACCAAAATCCCAAATTATGAAATTGGGCTCCTTATTAAATATATTATTTCCCGTGTTTAAGATATCGAATGTCCATTAATTAATTATAAGCTACTGACAGCTTTAATTAATTAATGTCTTATCCAAGAGTAGTACCACTCGAACCTTATTATTATATCGGAATTAAATCCACCTGCAGGGTTTAATATAATAATCATTATCGAGCTCCTCAAGGGGACATCATCAACCCGCACGAGTCGGGACACAATTTCTAGTAATAATAATAATTGTCGTATAAACAATATTATTGCCCAAGATACGAGGCTTATTGAGTCGATCATTTTGACTCTCACCTATGGTAAATCAAAGAAATAATTATTATAAATACACAATTAAATATTATATACTTAGAATTAAGAAATAATAATTATCCGAGATTTATGTTCTTCTTACAGTCAGTACAGAAGACACTATCTCACTTCGATCCTGTTCAACGTATGCAAATACGCTAATGCATGCTAATAGTCAAGACCAACTATTCTCAAGCATACACTACAACCCTTTATATAATTTGTCTAATAATTATATAGGTTGTGAACTATTATATTATTTTATAAGGCACCGATAATGTGATCTTCCGTGTGACACCAACACACCACATTATCTATAATATAAAATAATTAGACATTTCATTTGCATAACCATAACGTGAATTAATATGCAAAACATGTGATTAAATATAATTAATATCCTCATAGGTAGTAATAGGGAAATTAGGTAATACAAGCATAAAGTATGCTTTGCAGTATACAATCCTAACAATCTCCCACTTATACTCAAAGCATGCTTTTAAGTATACTACTCTATTACATAGTCTCTCATTTCTCCCACTTATACTCAAAGCAATGCTGCCATACACCGTAATCCCATTCCTTCCACATGCCTTTCAAAAACTTTTGAAGGTAGGCCTTTCGTGAAAGGGTCAGCAAGATTATCTTCCGATGCAACCCTGGCTACAACTACGTCTCCTTCCTTTACGAAGTGTCGTATGATGTGGTACTTGCGGTTGATATGTTTACTTGCCTGATGGGCTCGTGGTTCCCTCGAATTTGCGACTGCACCAGTATTATCATAATAGAGTGTAATACCCTCTGGCAAATCGGGAATCACATCTAAGTCCTGCAGGAAGTACTTGAGCCACACTGCCTCCTTGGCTGCCTCAGAGGCTGCCACGTACTCGGCTTCCATGGTAGAGTCCGAGATGCATTTCTGCTTCACACTCCTCCAACTAATGGCTCCACCTCCCAGACTAAACACATAACCCGAAGTAGACTTGGACTTTTCTTTGTCCGATTAAAAATCTGAGTCAGTGTAACCCACCGGAAACAGGTCGTCTAATTGATATACAAGCATGTACTCCCTAGTCCTTCTCAGGTACTTGAGTATGTGCTTGACAGCAATCCAGTGTCCTGGTCCTGGGTTCGACTGATATCTAGCAGCCATGCCCACGGCATGACAGATATCTGGTCTAGTGCAAAGCATAGCATACATGAGACTTCCCACAGCGGATGCATAAGGGACCATCTTCATGTCATCTATCTCCTTTTGTGTCTTAGGACACATGTTCTTAGATAGTTGAATTCCATGTCTATAAGGTAGAAAACCTTTCTTGAAATTCTCCATGCTAAACCGCTTCAGTACTGTATCGATATAGGATGCCTGGGATAAGCACAACATCCTCTTCTTCCGATCACGAAAGATCCTGATTCCAAGGATGTGTCCTGCTTCTCCTAGATCCTTCATATCGAACTGCTCAGATAGCCATACCCGTACGTCCGACAATTCCTTCACGTTGTTTCCAATCAGAAGGATATCGTCTACATACAGTACAAGAAACACCAACACGTTTCCATCGCATTTCTTATACACACAACTCTCACTCGGACATTGGACGAATCTATATGACTGGACTACTTCGTCAAAACGAGTGTTCCAAGATCTAGATGCTTGCTTAAGTCCATAAATGGATTTCTTAAGTTTGCACACCAAGTGCTCTTCTCCTTTAGCAATGAATCCCTCTGCTTGGCGCATATAGATTTCCTTGTCTAGACTCCCATTCAAGAATGCAGTCTTGACATCCATCTGCCAAATCTCCATATCCAAATGCGCAGCTATAGCTAAAAGAATCCGGATTGACTTAAGCATGGCTACCGGCGAAAAGGTTTCATCATAATCGATACCCTCTTTCTGAGTGTAACCTTTTGCAACAAGCCTTGCTTTGAAGGTTTCAACCTTCCCGTCACGTCCTTTCTTTCGCTTGTAGACCCATTTACTCCCAATGGCTTGTACACCATCAGGTAGCTCTACTAGCTCCCACACTTGATTGGAATCCATAGATCCCATTTCTGATTCCATTGCTTCTTGCCAGGAGTCAGCATCTTTATCTTGGATTGCCTCCTTATAGGTCCAGGGAACCGATTCATCTTCGTCTGGGATTGAGTCCGAAGACTTTCCCACGCCTATGAATCGTTCGGGCTGACGAACAACCCTCCCACTACGACGAGGCAAATCCTGAGTTGGTGTAAAAGTTTCAGAATCGATACGTGGTGCAGTGTTAGTTGGCGCTTGTACGATTGGTATAGACGGAGTCTCGCCCCTCAGCTCTTCCAGAATTATTTCGCTCATGGGCTTGTGACTAATCATATAATCCTCTTCCAGAAATCGGGCATTGGTGCTAACAATGACCTTCTGATCCTGGGGACTATAGAACAAGCCACCCTTCGTTCCCTTAGGGTATCCCACAAACACTCGTACTTCTGTGCGAGATGCCAACTTATCAGCTTCCTTATTCAGCACATGTGCTGGAGTACCCCAAATCCGAACATGTCCTAGACTGGGCTTACGCCACTCCACGCTTACGTGGGTGTTTTTGGAACCGATTTGAAGGCACCAGTTTAGAATGTACGTCATTGCTTTCTAAGGCGTATCCCCAAAACGAAATAGGTAAATCAATAACTCATCATTGATCTAACCATTTCTAAAAGAGTCCTATTCCTTCTTTCACCACTCCATTTTGTTGTGGAGTTCTGCATGTGAGTGGGACGAAATCCCTCATTCGCCAAGAAATCTAAAAACTCTCCACTAAGGTATTCGCCACTGGGATCAGATCGTAGTGACTTGATACTCTTCCCATGACGCTTCTCCGTTTCAGCCTTGAAGTCTCCGAACTTGTCAAAAGCTTGGACTTACGTCGCATCAAAAGATGTATCCATATCTCGAATAATCATCTATGAACGTGATGAAATATTCGAAACCTCCCTAGCTGGATATTCATTGGACCACATACATCCGTATGAACCAATTCTAACACATCCCGAGCACGGTTTCCCTTGGTTTTAAAAACCCTTTTGGTCATCTTACCTTCCAGACAGATTCACAAATTGGAAATGACTCAACTTGGAGATCATCCAATGGGCCATCATCTACCAATCTTTGAATCCTTCTAAGGTTTACATGTCCTAACCGTAAATGCCACAGTATATGTTTGGTTTATGCTTGAAGGTTCTTTTCTCTTTTAGGTTTAGACAAAGAGTTAAGTGATTTATGCATAGGAGTTTGTGCGGATTAACAATATATAGTCCATCATTAAAAGTACCTCTGCAAATATATTCACCGCTTCTTTTCTTAATAATGGCATCATCATCAAAAGAAATCGAATAACCATCGCATTTTAATTTAGAAACCGAAATTAAATTCATTCTAAAATCGTACTAATAATACATTATTGAGAACTAATAATTTATCATTAATCTTCAACCGCACGACTCCCACCGCAATGACCCATAAGCCCGGAATAATCGCCCATTGATGGTAATCTCGCCCGCACTAAGCCGCTTGGTTACCCGAAAACCATGCGAGTCAAAGCAAACATGATCAGTGGAGCCTGAATCAACTATCCACGAAGTGGAAGAACAAGCTGCCAAACATGTTTTGACTACTAGTGCATGAGACATACCTTTCTTAAGAGCAGGGCAGTCCGCTTTAAAATGTCCTTTCTGACCGCACTTGTAGCACTTTCCCTTTGGCTTTTTGTTCGCCTCGGGGTGAGGAGCCTTGCTTTTCACCTTGAGCGCTGCCACTTGCTTCTGGCCAACCTGCTTCTTCTTCTTTCCCCATTTGGGTTTGGAAGAAGTAGCACCGGTTGCCGCAAGAATTTGATGATAACCTTGTTTGAAGAGACCTTCAGCAGACTGAAGCTCTGTCAGAAGTTCCGCCAAACTATATGTCCTACGGTTCATATTGTAGTTGAGGCGAAACTGCTCAAAGCTTCTAGGTAAGCTGCCTAAGATAATATCGACCTGCGTTTCCGCATCGATAGTAGCCCCCAATATGCTCAGTTCGTTCAAATGAGACATCATTTTTAGAACATGATCCCTTACTGGAGTCCCTTCAGACATTTGGGTTGTCATCAATACCCTCATAGCATTTTGTCTAGCCGCCCGGTTCTGATGACCAAACATCTCGGTGAGACTTTTCATCATTTCCGCGGCCGAACCCATCGTCTGATGCTGATGCTGCAATACATTTGTCAGTGAAGCCAAAATGTAACAGCGAACCATCTCATCAGACTTTTTCCATTTCCGGAATTCCGCCAACTCTTCGGGAGTGGCATCCGGTTCTGGTTCTAGAGGGCTCTCCTCGATTAAGACAAACTTATGCCCCTCAGCAGTCAGGACAATGTCAAGATTTCTTTTCCAATCGGCAAAGTTAGTGCCATCTAGTTTATTTTCTTTGAGAATAACAGCTAGTGGATTGAAAGACATCTGAGAATAAAAATTAAAAAAAACATCCATCACATAATGCATAGCAAAATATATCGAAAAACCTCAAAAACACAATATATATGCTAGCAACCAACACCTCAAAAAAGCCGCACATGCAAGCCACGATCGTGTGGACGTTTACACATACATTTTCAAGTAGAGTTTTACGTCTTTAATTTTACTATCTAGTCAAATTACGTTATGACAAGTAAAATTAATAGTTGGTTCCTCTTGGCCATGTATTAATTAACATAGACTCCGATGGGGAGCTTATTAATTAATACACCTAAGTGAACACCATAATTTAACATCCTTAAAATATTATCTTTTAAATAATAGTCCTACAGATGGAGAGGTCCTATCATAAAAAGTAATATTTACCTTATGTTATCATTTTGAAATTTAAAACTAGTGAACCTATAACTAGCACATCCGATATGGAGGAAGACTCTAATGTCAACGCGCATGCTAATTACTTCACAACTTAAATTAATTATGGAGGCCAATTTGATTTTATAAAAATCAATTTAATCACTTAGTTATTTTAGCCTTAAGGTTTTTAATTTTCTCGTCCTAACATGCAAGGAAACATATCACGCATATATCCATACATGCCATACATCAGAACAATAAAACCAAAATAAAGCATGGATAATTAAATTTATCCAATTATCATGGTCTTCTTCCTTGAGTTGAATCCGAGAAAATCTTCGACTCGATCTCTCCCACTGAATCAAGCATCTCGTCGCTTCTCCGTACCGTGGATTTTCAAAATTAAAATTTTACTTTTATGCAAAATTAATTACATAAAAAAATTTAATTTTAAATCCCGACTTCAATGACGCAACGAACGGCGGCAAAACGACCGGACTAAAATCGACGACCGGCCCGGACCAGTCGCTGCAGATCGGCTTCCGGCCGCTCGGCAGCCTTCAGCCGCTTCGGCAGCTGTCGCCGCGGCTTGCTCGGCCTTAGCCCGATCTGCTCGCTCTATTTCTTCGTGATCCGTCTTTTCAATTCGATTACAATTTTATACGAAATAAAATACATCGAAATTACATCAAGATTACACGAAAAATAAAACCACCTAGAACTACCCATGGATTTTCTCACGGAAAAACCATTACATGCCTCAAAAACGGGCCAAACCAACAATTGCATAATTAATAAAATAAATAAATAAATGCACCATTCATATAAACCATGATAATTGGATCATATCACCTGCAAGAACACATCTAGCAAAATATTCCAACATCAAAATATATGAATATTTAAATTGCTATCAATTAATCACTAAAATTAATTAAAATAGCAAAAGCCTAAAAAAACCTGGCTCCGATACCAATTGTTGGAAAGTAAAACGCAGCGGAAGCGAAGTTTGGAAAAATATGATAATAGCGTTTTACGCATCTACGAGCATTAGATCTATTTAGGCATGCTAATTAATTAATTACTAAGACTAACAAGCAATTTAAATATTATTTATTATTTATTAATTAAATATGTTGATTAATTAAAATATCCTAATCTAGATCCAAGATCATAGGATATTACCTTTTGAAGCGGTTGGTTATTTCCTTCTTGATCGCCTTGTATTTCTACCTTCAGATCTTCTAGAGTATGATCCGCCTTGAATCGGACGTTGTGTGGGCAACGAACCACCGGATCTTGCTTGGACACCTTATGGATCGGCCGAATCTACCTTGCCTCACAACTCTCGATTTTATTTTCTTCAAGTAATTCCGATATGTAGCAAGAATTAAAGTGTTATCTCAATTGTGGAATCAAAGACACAAGTCAAGATCCACAATTAAACACTTAGAAGAAAAATCAAAATTTCTTGTGCAAGTATGTGATGATCGGCCAACACCCCATAATGTCCTATTTATAGGCTCTTGGACTACTACTAGGGATCTAAAGGAGGATTATGGAAGGACTCCCAATTAATTCATCTTACCTTATTAGGACTCTTCCTAATATATGATGAATCAATTAATATCAACTTAGTCCACTAAAAAGTTGATATTGCACTTCCTACCAAAATCCCAAATTACGAAATTGGGCTCCTTATTAAATATATTATTTCTCGTGTTTAAGATATCGAATGTCCATTAATTAATTATAAGCTACTGACAGCTTTAATTAATTAATGTCTTATCCAAGAGTAGTACCACTCGAACCTTATTATTATATCGGAATTAAATCCACCTGCAGGGTTTAATATAATAATCATTATCGAGCTCCTCAAGGGGACATCATCAACCCGCACGAGTCGGGACACGATTTCTAGTAATAATAATAATTGTCGTATAAACAATATTATTGCCTAAGATACGAGGCTTATTGAGTCGATCATCTTGACTCTCACCTATGGTAAATCAAAGCAATAATTATTATAAATACACAATTAAATATTATATGGTTAGAATTAAGAAATAATAATTATCCGAGATTTACGTTCTTCTTACAGTCAGTACAGAAGACACTATCTCACTTCGATCCTGTTCAACGTATGCAAATACGCTAATGTATGCTAATAGTCAAGACCAACTATTCTCAAGCATACACTACAACCCTTTATATAATTTGTCTAATAATTATATAGGTTGTGAACTATTATATTATTTTATAAGGCACCGATAATGTGATCTTCCGTGTGACACCAACACACCACATTATCTACAATATAAAATAATTAGACATTTCATTTGCATAACCATAACGTGAATTAATATGCAAAACATGTGATTAAATATAATTAATATCCTCATAGGTAGTAATAGGGAAATTAGGTAATACAAGCATAAAGTATGCTTTGCAGTATACAATCCTAACATTCAGGTGGACCCAAATAAAGTCGAAGCAATCTTGGAATGGGGAGCTCCTAATAATGTGAAAGAAGTCCGGAGTTTCCTAGGACTTGCCGGATATTATCGTCGCTTTGTAGAGGGATTTTCCAAGATCTCTCGTCCGCTCACTCAACTGTTACAGAAAACTCAAAAGTTTAAGTGGGATGAGAAATGCCAGGGTGGTTTTGATGAACTTAAGAAGAGACTGACGACAGCACCTATTTTAGCTTTGCCAGATGGAACTGATGGATTCATGGTATACAGCGACGCTTCGAATCTGGGTCTGGCTTGTGTACTGATGCAAAAGGATAAGGTGATTGCTTACGCTTCTCGGTAATTGAAACCATATGAAGTAAATTACCCGACTCATGATCTGGAGTTAGCAGCTGTAGTCTTTGCACTGAAAATTTGGAGACATTATTTGTACGGTACTCATTGTCAGATCTTTACAGATCATAAGAGCCTCAAGTACATTTTCAGTCAGAAAGAATTAAACATGAGGCAGAGAAGGTGGCTGGAATTGATCAAGGATTACGACTTGGAGATTCTCTATCATCCGGGGAAAGCAAACGTAGTAGCCGATGCCTTGAGCCGAAAACCTGTTTCTCTTCGAGTGTTGGAAGCACTTACATCCCAAACCAGTATTCAACGGGAACTGATCCGCGAGGGGATTGAAGTATGGGCACCAGGAATTCAAGGGCAACTATATGTGATGGAACTGACTTCATCACTAGTCGAGGAGATAAAGTCTAAGCAGTTGGACGATTCTCTGATCCTTCGGTTATGTGATGAAGCAAAGAAAGGAAAAGCCCCAGGATTCGTGATACAAGACGATGGAGTTCTGAGAGTTCAGAGTCGACTCTTCATTCCCGATGATGATGATTTGAGACGGACTATTCTGAAGGAAGCTCACAGCGCGCCCTATTCTATTCACCCGGGCAGCAGTAAGATGTATAAGGATTTAAAACAAAATTTCTGGTGGGGGAATATGAAGAAGGACGTAGCAGAGTACGTTTCAAAGTGCTTGACTTGTCAGCAGGTTAAGATCGAACATCAGCGACCTGCCGGAATGTTAAAGCTGCTTCCGATCCCTGAATGGAAGTGGGAGGACATCTCGATGGATTTCATCACCAGTATGCCAAGGACTAGAACGGGAATGAACGTGATTTGGGTTGTAGTTGATCGACTAACCAAGTCGGCTCATTTCCTAGGGATTAAAGATACATGGGGACCCGAAAGATTGGCGCGAGTATTTATTGCGGAGATAGTCAGATTGCATGGGACGCCGAAGACCATTATTTCGGATCGAGATGGTCGCTTCGTGTCGCACTTCTGGAAAGCAGTTCACAGGGCTTTGGGAACTGAGCTCAACTTTAGCACGGCTTATCATCCCCAAACGGACGGTCAGTCCGAAAGGACTATACAGACAGTAGAGGACATGCTTAGAGCTTGTGCATTAGATTGGTCAACTGATTGGGAAGTTCACTTGCCCTTGATCGAGTTCACCTATAATAATAGTTGGCATGCTTCTATCAAAATGGCACCATTTGAAGCTTTGTACGGGAGAAGATGCCAATCACCCCTGTGTTGGGATGACTCTTCGGATTTGATCGGGACGGAACCGGAATTGATTATTCAGACTCAAGAGAAGATAGCTTTGATTCGAGCAAGACTGTTGACTGCCCAGAGTCGACAAAAGTCTTACACAGACGTATGTCGTCGTCCTCTAGAGTTCGACGCTAGGGACCATGTACTATTGAAGGTGTCTCCTACACGAGGGATTTTCCGTTTTGGGAGGAGAGGCAAGCTTAGTCCAAGATACATCGGACCATTCGAGATCCTCGAGAGAGTTGGAGATTTAGCATACAGGTTGGCCTTACCGCCATCGCTGAGTCACGTTCACAATGTGTTTCACGTATCCCAATTGCGGAAGTATATACCGGACCCCAGTCACGTCATTGATTTCGACGAGATCGAAATAGCTAATGATGGCACCTTCGAAGAGAGACCTATCAAGATACTTGAGAGCCGGATCAAACAATTGAGGAATAAACCAATACACTTGGTTAAAGTACAATGGTCACGACATGGAGTCGAATAGGCCACTTGGGAGACAGAGGACAGTATGAAGGCTAGATATCCGGAGTTGTTTTCATCTTAAGTTTCGGGACGAAACTTCTTTTTAGGGAGGAAGGATGTAATACCCGAGATTTCGGATATGTATTTGGAACTGGTGATATTGTAATTATTGTACTTTTGTCTGAGTATTATTCTCCGTATTTCATAATTCGATGTTGTTGAGCATATGATTTCGTGTATGTGATTTAAAGATTGTAATTCTGCGCATGTAGCGCACGCTATCGGCTATGTGTAGCGTACGCTAACATGGACTCAATAGCGCACGCTACAAAGGAGCAGTAGTGCACGCTATGCGTGGTCAATTTGATTGAGACGTGCGGTAGGTGAGATCTGGCCGGGGGACCCCTGTCAAATCGTGTCGGGATGAACCTGGACGGCTTTCGGGGAAAGCCAAGTCAACGCCTTAGCGCACGCTACAGGTATATGCGTAGCGCACGCTAAGTGCTGAATACAGTTAAGTCAGTGAGCCGTTAGCGCACGCTACGAGCAGGGACTAGCGCGCGCTAATAGCCATTTCTTATAAATAGGACAGCATCCTATTCGTGATTTCAGTTCTTTTTTCTCCCATAACCCGAATTCTTACACTTAGAGCATAACTTCCTTCATCCTAAACACTTCATATCAACATCCTAGCTCGTGATCGAAGATCGTATATCGTTGGAGATTGGTGTTCAAGCCTTCGGTGTTGGATTGCTTCGATTTCCCCCGTATTCTTCACTACTTTGAGGTAGGTGATTCTTCACCGATGTTAGTAATGTTCTTAAGGACGTTTGATCATGTTTTGATAGCCAGTTATTTCGTTTATAATCGGTCATCACATGTTAGAAGGATACTTTTGACGTATCGGCACTATATATCGTATGAACCTTTGAACCATCTTAGTATATGGACTACTAATCATTTTCAAATCGATTTATGATCAGTAATCGGATATTACCTATATTGTCACATTTTACACATTGGAATCATGCGTTTTGGAACGTAGGACGAACGGAACTTAGAATATTTCTTGAAGATCTAAGATGAATTATGATGTTGAGATGATTATCCGTATATTTGTATCTCATAATCATATAACTTCCACAAACCTTATTAGCATGATATGCTCGAGGATGACTTGTATTATCACCATAGAATTCATGAGCTCATCACCATTCAACCCAGTTTTCTGTTAGCAGTATTTCTGCCATGCAAGATTAGCGCACGCTAACATATGTAAGTTAACGTGCGCTATCGGGGTTAAGTTAACGCACGATACGTACGTAACGTACGTTATGATATCAGCCGAGTTAAACTGTCAGTCCGTGGCTAGCGTACGCTAGGCTTATACGATAGCGTACGCTAACAGGCAGGCTTAGCGCACGTTACGTAGAGTACGTAGCGCACGCTAAGCAGTCCAGGCAGATTGTTTATTTTGAGCTTTTGGGCCGTAGACCGAATTGTTAGGCCATCGTTCGACTTGAGATGATTTGTATATCATTCCTTTTTTTAAGGTTCGAGCTTGTTACGTTGATCGAAGGAGGCGGCCTTTGAGTGTGTTGAGATCATTGAAGTGTTTCGTTCTTGCCATTTTCGAGGCAAGTATCATATGTCGAGTTCGATTTATATTGAAACTTTGATCATGCTTGTGGTTTTGTTCATGTTGTTGAATATGAGATGTATTTCTGAAATTTCTCTTGGTATTCGTTGTTATTTGTTCGTATTGATGAACATATTGAAATGCATATATGTATGCATAGTTGATTGATTTATGGTATAAATGATCCGAGGGGATCATGAGGATCTATGCTGAGGGCGCTGGATCGAATGTGCACCATTCGTTGGTCCGACGGGATCATCATGGGGATCTATGCTGAGGGCGCTGGATTGTTGGACGGGTTTTCCACCATGCGTTGGTCCGACGGGATCATCATGGGGATCTATACCAAGGGCGCTGGATCGCTGGATTACCCTGTACTGTGTTGATGGAATCGTGAGGATTCGCATCGTTGGATTCCGGTGGCGGAAGTCCATTTTGCATGTTTTATGATGCATTGATGATTTATGTATTACGATACTTGTACTAGCATTGTTTTGCTAACCCCTTCGGGGGTGGACATTGTTTTGATGTTCAGGTAGCCGAGGAGCGGGGAAGCAACCACAGTACCGACAGGACGATGAAATGGCTCAGTGATGTGGTTGATGTTATGGTTATTGTGATTTGTCTTCTTGGTCTATTTAGTACTCGAGTACGTCTGTTTTAAAAATGTCTTTTCGATATGGTTGTATAAGTTAACTCATTTGATCGGTTGAATCAAATCTGTATTTGAACTTCAGTTGTACGATTGGTTTATATTTACACTTATTTTAAAATTAGCCTTGTAAATCCTTACCTAAAGGGTTTACGGCGCTGTAATTATTCCGAATATCTCGGGGTGTTACACTATGCCGAAAAGAAAGAACTAAGAGATATGTTAAGTGCATATAGGGTTTGCATTACCACCGATACGTGGACATCTTGTCAAACCATTAATTATATGGTTGTCACCGCACATTTTATTGATAGGGATTGGATGTTGCACAAGAAAATTATTAGCTTTTGTGTAATTCCAAATCATAAAGGGGAATCAATTGCTAAGCTTATGGAGGAGTGTTTGTTGGATTGGGGAATAGAAAAACTTCTCACTATCACAGTTGATAATGCTTCATCCAATGATACCGGTTTGAATGATTTGATTAAAAGAATGAATCGTTGGACAATGCCTAGTGCACTTTTACTCGGGGGTGAGAACTTGCATGTTAGGTGTGTAGCTCATATTTTAAACTTGATTGTAAAAGAAGGATTAAATAAGTTGAATTCATGCATCGAAAGCATTCGTAGTGCCATTAGATATGTGAGATCGTCCCCTCAAAGGCTAGATTCTCTCAAAAGTTGTGTAGAGAAAGTGAAAATAGATTCCAAAGGGCTTGTGATTATGGATGTTGTACCTCGATGGAATTCCACATATCTGATGTTGCAGTCTGCTTTAAAGTTTCGTGCTGCATTTGATAGGTGTTGTGCAGCGATTCATACGCCTCAGCGGCGATCGGCAAAAGGGCCGAACGACCAAAGTCAGCGTCAAATGAACCAAGGCATACTTACCAAACGAAGATGCCAGATCACGTTCAAGTGCTCAGCGATCGTCTTACAAGTCGATCATCTCTAGTGCCCGACCAAGGATGATCATTTTATGCCACTTGTAAAGCCGACATCCGCCAAAGTCTATGAAGACCGAATCTCGGGATGAAGGCCCACGTGCAGACCCGTAAACGGCGCCGCAGGAAAAGGCTTTTTGACTCCATCCCATCACCAGCTGTGGGTGACAAGGACAGCCTCTCACCTACTGACAGACCCGCAAAAGAGTCCTAAGTGGGGCCTCCCAAGACCACGACATGAGACATGTGTTGTCTTCTCATTGGTTCGCACATCTGTCTGCCAGTAGCAGCTACGGACTTTAAGGAAACCGACCCATGCGCTAAGACGATCGCCCGTTTAATTTAATACAGGAAAGGCGATCGCCCGTTTGGAATCAAGACATCCCAAACTACCTCCTCTTCTATAAATAGGAGACCTCCAGCATTTGGGAAAAGGATCAGAAACATAGTCAAAGACACACAGTCGAGTCCTACTCAGAATTCCACAGACAACACTTCACCTTTGTAACAAGAACTCACAGAGCATTACCTCTGGTTCTTCCGGCAATCATCAGCATTCAAAAGCTAGATAACTAGGGTCATTACACTCATTGTAATCGTACTCTAACATTAATAGTTGTACTCCAAAGTATTATTATTATTAATAATATCTCGTGAGAGCATTCAAGCCCGTGATTAACAACCCCGGCAAATCTTGTGTTATTTTCATTCTATCGCTGGTGCTCTTGCATTTTGTTTGTTACTCACCCGTAGCCATATCCAGCTAGGCATGGCAACGGGGCGGGGATGGGGCGGGGATCGCCATTCCCGGCCCCGGCCCCGGTTTGTAAAACACTCCTCCGGCCCCGGCCCCGACCCCGCCCCGGTTTGTGATACCCTCCCCCGGCCCCGATCAAACCCCGGTCAACCCCGGTCAACCCCAGTCAAACCCCGGTCAACCCCCGGTCAACGCTCTATTTAATATAAAATATATAATTTTTTTAATATATATATATATATTCAATAAATATATAGTTTTTTAATATATATATATATATTTAGTAAAATATATAATTTTTTTAATATATATATATATATATATATATATATCGGGTCCGGGGCGGGTCGGGGACCCCCATCCCCGGCCCCGGACCCGTCCCCGGTTTTTTTTATTGAAGAATCCCCGGCCCCGGCCCCGGTACCTGGTTTGGCGGGGAATCCCCGGCCCCGATCGGGTCGGGGGGAGCGGGTTTCGGGGCGGGGCGAGCCAAATTGCCATGCCTATATCCAGCAAAACATTCTGAATAATATTTTGGGTAACAACAATAGGCTAAAAGATGATGATTCCGGTTATGCATCATATTTTGCTTGTGATAAAATGAATGCGTCACCAAATGATGTAGATTGGGAGAATGCTGATATGTTTGCTAATTTTTTGAAACCATTTTATGAAATCACTTTAAGGGCATGTTGCTCGAACACACCAACAGTTCATCACGCTTTTATGGATATTTTAAAAAAAATTGGTCTTCTGCACAAAACCAATGGCATTGAAGAGTTGGATTTGATTAGAGGTTCCATGCAGTTTAAATATAACAAGTATTGAGGGGATTTCGATAAAGTGAATAAATATTATTTCTTAGCCATTGTGCTTGATCCGCGTCATAAATTAGACAAGGTGGTTGATTTCTTTGAGGTTATATGTGGAGATGATGAATTAGTGAAAAGCTTGTTGAAGGTCACATAAACGGAGTGAAAGATTTATTGAAAAAGCTTTATAATATTTATGGGGGTGATGTAGTTCAACCATCTCATAGCGAAACTAGTAGTCTCGGGGGTAATAGTTCATGCATTTCAAGTGGTAATGATACGTTAAGTTTGAGTTCTCAAGTGGAAAGGAGGTTGCAAGAAAAAAGTTTAATGAGGAAAGCGAGAAAAAGTGGTATCATTCAAAACGACGTCGATAGATATTTATTGGATGCTATTGAAGGGGATGAGGACGAAAACTTCAATATTGGAGCATCTAAGTACCCTATATTGGCACTTATTGCACGTGATATTTTAGCCATTCCGGTTTCAACAATCGCTTCCGAGTCATGCTTTAGTACTAGTGGACGTATCATTGATTCCGTCCGTTCTTCTTTGAGTCCCAAGATGGTGGAAGCTTTAATTTGTACTCAAAACTGGCTACGGGGAAGTCACATTGCTTTAAATCATGAACCAACAACAGAGGAAGTAGAGTTGTGTGAGAGAATTGTAAAAGGTAATCTCTATAATGTTTCTGCCCTGTATTCTATAATGTTTCTGATTTACTATACTTGACTACAAATTGTTTACATTTTTAACCCATCAATTATTGTATGTATTTTTGAATGCAGAAATGTCCAAGAATATCATGTTACCGGCAAAAAGTAGAAGATAAAAGAGATGCAGAAGGTGGAAGCAAGAAGATAAATTATAAAGAACACCGTTAACATTATTGATTTTAATTATGAGATGTTTTATTGACTGTTTGGACTGTTTTATAAATTGTTTAATTAGACTGTTTTATGGACTTTGTGAGGGTTATTATTTTGGATGTAATTGGAATGTTTTGGATCTTTTTGTAACAGTTTCTCTGTAAGTTGGAAGCTGTTTTGTAGCTAGATTATTTTGGATCACTTTGTGATAGTAATTTATTTTGGACTATTTTAGGTAATATTTTTACTTTTGTGATATTTATTTTGGATTATTTTAGGTAACCGTTTTTTATTTAAAATGCAGGTTTTTAGACAGTATAATACACAATTAGTACAAATTATGACTAAAATTTTGATAATATAAAAAACCGAATTAGACCGAATCGGACCGAAACCAAATAATTTGGGTGGGTTTGGGTTCCATAGATGTAAAAACCGAACCGAACTATTAAATTTGGGGAGGGTTTGGGGAACCCAGATATTTACCCGACCGAAACCGAAAACACCCCTACGTCTGGTAGATGTCCGACAAAATTCCCCAGAGAGGCTGTGAATTCCAGACTGGGTTGCCATCTTTGAACTCGATTATCTCACAATCGGTAAGTTATTTTACGAATATATCTCGAGTATTTTGTAAATAAAATACATATAATTATAAATATTATTTGGACTGTAAGTATTGAGTCAGAATACTTGGACAATACGAGTGTTTTTCTAGTGAGTCAGTCCTGATATTTCCAGTCATTTTCCAGCAACATTTCTTTTAAACGTTGATCGAGTTGCTTACCTTGAACATGTATAACTTTTAACCTTCAAAGTATCATTCGATACCGTTTTATTCTTTCACCATTCTAATCAAGATAAGTTTTCCTAAAATCTTAGTTTTTGGAAAATTGGGGATTTTGAATGACGTCTGTTTATTCCGAATTAGCTTAGATTATTGAATGATTATCAATAGTCTAGTTGTATTATACCATTTTCGTTGCTTTCCACCATTTAATTGCTAGAAATTTGTCGGTTTATTGAGTTCCTTATTGACGCCTTCAAGGTGTCCGGTAAAATATCGTAGAGGGAATTCGGGTGTTCTACGATGTTTTTACTCGTGTGATCGTTGTTTGATTGATGTGAGGATATTAGGATCGAGTTCCATGCGAAGAGCCGATTTTTAACCCTTCCGTTCGTCGTTTTCATCGAGGTTCCGGAGTTTTCCAATCGACCGTGTTCTCCGGAGTTTTTGCGAAGATTAACGAGACAAGTACCTTGATATACGAATTATATCTATGTAAAATCATTGTTGCCGAAGTGTATGTATTGTTTTATACACACACACACACACACACACACACACACATATATATATATATATATATATATATATATATATGTATACATATGTTTATGAATGTTGAGTGATTGATACTAATATTAGTTTGACATGCTTAATTTGGAGTATAAACTATATTTATAGATATAATATAGTCAGGTATATGTATTTGGTTGATTTACGATACAGAGATATATGTGCAGTGTTGGTTGTTTATGCCTGAAGGCGTATTGTGTTGCATTTTGATTGATAACGTGCGTGGTGTTGTTTGTCTGTGTAGTTAATGATTGACAGATAATTTGTGTGACTTTGTGTACTGATTTTGATAATTGTTGCAATGATTGACTGTGTGGTTGATGCTTGAAACAATGTGAATATTTATTTGTGAGAGATGTCGTATCCGGGAGCCTATGAGGGCGGGGCGTGAACTCCGGCCTGGTGTACGCTGCAATGAGCGGCTCCATATGGTTGGTGAACGCCGGTGTTACATAATGCGTGTTCAAGGGGCGGCTCTTGCGGGAGTGAACACTGGCGCGATGACATGTCAAGGGGCGGCCAATATAGTGGAGTGAACGCATGTTCACAGGTGTACAAGGGAGGCGCCTGGCAGGCTTATTGGTTGCGGATATTCGAGTGACAGCTAAGATCCCGATTGTAATATCCGCATTTTTTCTTTTTATGATATTTTTTATTTTGGTGTATTTTTCATTTTTAGTGACTCACTTGTAACTGTATTGATATTTCGAGAATAATTAATACTGAACTTTTTGTCATCCGAGCTTGTTTCGGACTTGTTTTACTCAATTCCGCGTTTAATGTCATTTTTGTCGCTATTGGGTTCGATTCTCGTAATCGTTGTTATGAACCGCCGTTTTGGGTTGCTGTAAATCCATCTTATGTTATTGCACGTGTTGTGATCTTTTTTTTGGTGTTTCGTTCGTGTATCGTGTGTTTCGGATGTTTTTGGGCCGTTTTGTAATTTTCCAAAGTTATGGGGTAATTAGTATCCTTGTAATTTCCGAACCTTTGGGTAGTCGGAATTGCGTCTTCTTTTATCGCTTTAGTTTCTGACTCGAACTTGTCGTAAGTGTATTCGTTGGTACACATTTGTATTCTCCGTTCGATCATCATCGAGTCGTAATTTCGTGCATATCTGGCCTGCTGCCGGAGGCACACTACGACCGTAAGCCTGGGGTTATATGGCCGTAATGTTCAATTGTTACGGCCGTAAGTTCTTCTTTGTATGGCCGTAACCAAGCTTCATTTTTATGCACTTGATCCAGTGGGCACTTACGGGCGTAATATTCAAAAGTTACGGCCTTAACCTTATAGTTATACGACCGTAAGTGGGCTTCGTTTAATTGTCTAGATTCTTCCCCAGGGCCGGTTATGGCCGTAAAGTGATACACGTACGGTCATAATATTCATGAGTTATGGCCGTATGTGAGTGATGTTACAGCTGTAACATCCGTCAGTACATACTGACTTTTTCTCATTTTTCACTCTTCTCTCTTCTCTTCGTGCCGGGGGGGGGGGGGGGGGAGGGGTTATCCAGCTAGGGTTCATCCGATTTTCATCCAAACTCTATTGGAGAAGTATATTCGAGCATCATAACATCAACCTAACACCAAATCATCAGTTGTTCATCTTCGAATCAAGGTAAAATCTCTTAGAACCCTACTTTTGGGAAATTTAGGGGTTTTCAATTTAAGGTCCGATTCGTTCCGTGCCTTTGATTAATCCATGATGTATGTGATTAATTTAAGTGGTATCATGTTTTCCCTACGAGTTCATGGTAAATTTCGTGGTATTTGGGAAATCAAGAGGGTTCGGTTGCGATCCATCCTCGTTGTTTTTGTACGAATTTACATGAATCGTAGGTGGGTTTTCGGGTGTATTCTGTTTGGAAATAGTTCCCTAGGACATTCGATGTGCCTATATTTGTAATTATCACATATAAATAAAGTTATTTGATATCATTTATTTCTCGTTGATTATTATAATGTGTGCATGTTTTAATATTATAATAATCGAATAATAGTTATTCACGAATAATAAGATTATTCAAATGTCCCTGGTACAATCGCGTTGAGTAGAGACTCAAGTGATTAATATACTAGTATAAGTTTGATTGATAATCATCGGATGATTATGCATATGGTACGGATCAATCTTATGGGTATTGGTTGGAGAACTAATACTGGATAGACCCGCATTGAGATCACTGTATGGAAATGTCATAAGTGAATCTCAATATAACAGTATGTCAATAAATCCTTGAACCTGAGATTATCATAGAGTCCAACATGATAACTGCTACGCCTTGACGTAATCCAACGTCATCTGAAACATGGTGATCATAAAGGTTAGCGATCAGGATTAGTGAGAGTCATGTAGAGGGCAATGAATAATCAAGATGGGGATTTGTCCCTCTCCTTAGTGAGAGAGATATCTGTTGGGGCCCTCGATAAGTAGGACTGAAGGAAATGCATGGCCATGCTCAAATGAAGAGTCATCTAATTCAATCAGTCTACTTAAGATCGAGAAAGCATTTGAACATAAATAAGTATGACACACTCCATGACTTAGTTCAATATGATATCGCGTGACAAAGGGATTTGACACGTCAAAAGGTTTAATGGACTATTAACTTAGATTATTTGGATAATCATAATGTCTTGCTAGAGGCCGCTTATGATTTATTATTTAATAAGTTATTAAATAATTGCTAACATAATATAAGCCTTTTGGGTCGCACATACGACAGTTATAGGCAAGTAGGAATAAATATCAATTGGGAATAATAAATATAATATTGGATATTATATTTATAAGGAGATTAAATAATAAGTAATATATAATATTGGATATTATATATATTGTATTAGTTAATAAGTTGAGGGGCAACTAAGAAAATACTAGAGTTTGACTCTAGGGTTTACTTGGTATAAATATATGGTCTTGCACAAGGAGTTGTTATAAGAAATCAAGACACAAAAATCCCCCCCCCCCCCTCCAAAGAGAAAGAAAAAACCGGCCTCTTCTCTTACAGTAGGAGAACGACGTCGGTCATCTGATCTTCTTCCCTTAGTTGATCTTGATCGATAGTACATTCCTTCTAGTAAGGAATTTGTGTTGTACTATTCATCAATATTATTCGTAAGGATCTAGCAATCCGGCTTGTGGAATTGTTCGTGTGTGGATCACCCAAAGAGGAAGGAGGTATTCATCTGCTTCTAGTCCGGTTCAGATCCGTTCTTCGAATTAAGGTAATTCGATGAACTCTTAATAAATCAATTAAATTACTGCATGTATATCTTCGTCTGGGTTTTTTATTTATTTATTCCACTGCGTTTTACTCAAATTTTATTGTATTAGATACACCTAAAATCCAACAGTGGTATCAGAGCCAACTTGCATGTAATTTAATTGTTTATGTAGAACATATTTATGTGTAAATTATGTTCTTGATTATATTTATAAAATCTAGATTTTATTAAATAAATTTCTGGTTTAATTTGATTAAATCGGATCGTCAAAAATTAATTTTACGATTTGTTTTCACAATGTCTGCTCGGAAGCTCGAGCAGTGCAGTCCGACGAGTCGGGTTGGGTGGGGTCCGGGTCGGACCTGGACCCGGGGGCTATTTTAATTGGCAAAATGTTTTATGCAATACCAGGGGATTCGATCCCTGGTCGTCCGCATATCGGGCAACCGTATTACCATGTGGTCTGCAGGTTTTGTTTGTTGAATTGTACACGGATCTTTTATAAAAGACAAGAAATTGTTTTTCAAAATATGACAAATTATTTCCGCAAAACACGGGATTCGAACCTGAGTCCTTTGCCTTGAAATCCGGCATTTTACCATCTCGGCTGGGACCTATTTTGGTAGCTTTCACAGTAGTCCTTTTCTTATAAGCCTGTTTTAAAATAAAAGTTAATTTGGAAATAATTGGAAATACTGCTACCGCCGGGTTTCGAACCCAGACGGACCCGTGCACAGAGCGCGCAGACAGTCATATAGTCCAAGATTGTTCATTTGGTGTCTCAGATTTTATTTATAGTCTGACTGTCAGACAGATTTAAATTTCTATAATTACATGCTTTTATTAAATATTTAATAATTATATATGGTATGTGTATGGTGTATGGCATGACCATAAATTGACCAATGTGATTGGATACTTTATTTCCTTATGGGTTGGTTTTACGGCATGCGCGTCGTTTAATTATATTTGGTTTTACGGCCTGCGAGTCGTCTATTTAAATTATTTAATTAATTTACGACCTGCGTGTCGTTCACACCTCTTGTAATTTAATTTAATAGTGCAGTATTGGAATTCATTAATGTAATGAAGACAAGAAGGACGAGACAGATGGACTCGAGGAGCCAATTGATCGCGTATGACGTTCCAAGGAGTTGGGAAGATCAATGAAGACCAATTGCAACCTTTTAGATTGACCCTTGTGATTACCATGTTGGCTCATGGAAATCACGTTAGGAATTATGGTCATGATATACAGGGTCCTACGCTTTTAATTGTCATGTGATGCGATGTATGTTTAAATTTATGCATGTATGTGATACTATGTATGTTTAGATGTATGTTAGCAAACATAGATATTAACATAGGATAAAAATCCCTCGTTAAATTTTTTAAATGCCGTTCATTAGAAAAACACCTATCAAGACTCCGATCATCTTGAGTGGGTCATATGCCAAAGCTGAGCGCTCGGATTATCTTAGTAAAGTAGGATAGGTAGTGGTGATACCTATGTGTTTTATTGAACTAAGAATTCAAAAGAGTTTTGAATCTTAAGGCATAAGATGAGATTATAACATGCTTGGGCATACGATGCCAAATCCCATGAATATAATCTAAGAGTTACATATAATGTAATCGATAAAGAGTTATCCACCTAAAGTGGCTCAATTCTAGGCGTCATGCCAAAGCTGAGTTTAGGATTGTGCGAAATGGGATCTTAGCCCACTAAAATTATAAATGTTGTAAATTGAGGGTACTTTGTTTTAGTGGGAGTATTTTCTGTAATACCCGAGATTTCTGTTATATAATTGGAACTCATGATATTGTAATGATTGTACTATTGTCTGAGTACTATTCTCCGTATTTCATAATCCGATGTTATCGAGCGTATGATTTCATGTATGTGATTTACCGATTGTAATTCTGCGCATGTAGCGCACGCTACCAGCTATGTATAGCGTGCGCTAACGTGGATTCATAGCGCACGCTATAGAGGGTCATTAGCGCACGCTATGCGTGGTCAATTTGATTGAGACGTGCGGTAGGTGGGATCTGGACGGGGGACCCCTGTCGGATCGTGTCGGGATGAACACAGGCGGCTTTGGGAAAAGCGAGTCAACGCCTTAGCGCCTTCTGGTATATGCGTAGCGCACGCTAAGTGCTGAATACGATTAAGTCGGTGAGCCGTTAGCGCACGCTACGAGCAGGTGGCCTAGCGCGCTAATAGCCATTTATTATAAATAGGACAGCATCCTATTCGTGATTTCAGTTCTTTCTCCTCCCATAACCCGAACTCTTACACTTGGAACATAACTTCCTTCATCCTAAACACTCCATATCATCATCCTAGCTCGTGATTGAAGATCGTTCATCATTGGAGATTGGTGTTCAAGCCTTCGGTGTTGGATTGCTTCGATTTCCTTCGTGTTCTTCACTACTTTGAGGTAGGTGATTCTTCACCGATGTTAGTAATGTTCTTAAGGACGTTTGATCATGTTTTGATAGCAAGTTATTTCGTTTATAATCGGTCATCACATGTTAGAAGGATACTTTCGACGGATCGGCACTATATATCGTATGAACCTTTGAACCATCTTATTATAAGGACTCATAAGCATGTTCAAATCGATTTATGATCGATGTCGGATATTACCCGGTTGCTACGTTTTACACGTTGGAATCATGTGTTTTGAAACGTAGGGAATGACGGAACTTAGAATATTTCTTGAAGATCGAAGATGATTATGATGTTGAGATGATTATCCGTATATTTGTATCTCATAATCATAGAACTTCCACAAACCTTATTAGCATGTTATGATCGAGGATGACTTGTATTATCACGGTAGAATTCATGAGTTCTTCACCATTCAACCCAGTTTTCGGTTTGTAGTATTCTGCCATGCAAGGTTAGCGCACGCTAACATATGTGAGTTAATGTGCGCTATCGAAGTGCGATTAACGCCGCGATGCGTACGTAACGTACGTTATGAGACCAAAGTCAGGCGCGATCCGTGGCTAGCGCACGCTAGTCTTATACGATAGCGTACGCTAACAGGCAGGCTTAGCGCACGTTACGTAGAGTACGTAGCGCGCGCTAAGCAGTCCAGGCAGATTGTTTATTTTGAGCTTTTCGGCCATAGACCGAATTGTTAGGCCATCGTTCGACTTGAGATGATTTGTATATCATTCCTTTTGTTAAGGTTCGAGCTTGTTACGTTGATCTAAGGAGGCGGCCTTCGAGTGTGTCGATATCATTGAAGTGTTTCGTCCTTGCCATTTTCGAGGCAAGTATCATATGTTGAGTTCGATTTATCATGCTTGTGGTTTTGTTCATATTGTTGAATATGAGATGTATTTCTGAAAATTCTCATGATATTCGTTGTTGTTTGTTCGTATTGATGAACATATTGAAATGCATATGTGTATGCATAGTTGATTGATTTATGGTATAAATGATCCGAGGGGATCATGAGGATCTATGCTGAGGGCGATGGATCGAATGTCCACCATGCATTGGTCCGAAGGGATCATCATGGGGATCTATGCTGAGGGCGCTGGATTGCTGGACGGGTTTTCCACCATGCGTTGGTCCGACGGGATCATCATGGGGATCTATACCAAGGGCGCTGGATCGCTGGATTACCCTGTATTGTATTGATGGAATCGTGAGGATTCGCATCGTTGGATTCCGGTAGCGGAAGTCCGTTTGCATGTTTTGTGATGCATTGATGATTTATTGTATTATGATACTTGTACTAGCATTGTTTTGCTAACCCCTTCGGGGGTGGACATTGTTTTGATGTTCAGGTAGCCGAGGAGCGGGGAGGCAACCACAGTACCGACAGGACGATGAAATGGCTCAGTGATGTGATTGATGTTATTGTTATTGAGAGTTGTCTTCTTGTTTCGTTTAGTACTCGAGTACGTCTGTTTTAATAATGTCTTTTCGATATGGTTGTATAAGTTAACTCTTTTGACCGGTTGAATCAAATTTGTCCTTGAACTTCAGTTGTACGATCGGTTTATATTTACACTCTTTTTAAAATTAGCCTTGTAAATCCTTACCTAAAGGGTTTACGGCGCTGTAATTATTCCGAATATCTCGGGGTGTTACAGAATATGGTATCGGAGCTAAGATTTATGGATATCTTGGCAGTCGGGTTAGTTGGGTCTGTTTACGTTATTTGATTATTGGTCGTTTGTAACATCACTGCTGAGCCAGCATCGTCGTGTGGACCGTGGTTGTAAGTTTCCTAATCTCGAATACTATCGTTTTATTTAATACATGACTTGTAAACATTGACGGATGTACTTTTAGAAAGTTTGCCCTGGATATTGAGTATTTATGTTTACAGTATGTTGAGAGGAGGTCGTGGACGCGGACGCGGTCGTGGACGCGGACGTGGAAATGCGAGACAAGAAGAGTCGGTATCTACCCCAGAGATAACCGCTAGTCGAACGGATTCCCATTAGGGGACGGCGAGGATCGGCAAATAATGATGCGAGATCCTAACGTGCGAAGTGCTTGGCGGTGGTTGCCAGATAAACCGGTTGCTCAAGTTGTGGATCGCATGCGAGACGGCGATGGGACGGCATAACGTGGATAATCGGGGAGATAAATGGCTTACCGAGGTGGTCAAATTGCATCCTCCGAAATTTGATGGTTCGACTGAGACGCTTTCTTGGGATCACTGGCTGAAGGAATTAGAGAAGATTTTTGCGGGGATTAACTGTCCCAACGATAGGAAGGTTCCGGTCGCCCAGTATCTTTTGACAGGGGAGGCTTTCGACTGGTGGGAGGCCATTCGACCGGAGGAGCATAATGTTGACTGGACAGAATTCAAATTAATGATGGAAGCGCAGTATTGTCCTCGCCCAGTTAGAGAGGCCCGAGCTCAAGAGTTTTTCTCACCACATAGCTCAGAAACATCTGTGACGGACGTGATTAAGACTTTTAATCACCAGCTGACTTATGTGCGCCACTTGGTCAGGACAGAGGCGGAGAAGATTTTCCATTTTGACATGCGAATGAAGCCGGAAATTCAGCAGTATATGTCCGGATTTGAATGTACCACTTTGCGACAGTATCAGGATAAGGCGTTGGCCTATGATATGAAGGAGGCAGCAGTAGAGAAATCGACGGAAGCAAAGAAACAGAAGGTGTCTGGCAACTTCACGGAGAATAAGAGTAGCGGGCCTCGCAGGGGTCAGTCCTCTTTTCATTCATCCAGGAGACCTCTGCATCCTTCTCGAGGTGGAAAGAAGTTCCGGGCAGCACCAACTGTTTCAGACGCAGGGAAGAAGTGTTATAACTGTGGCAAAGCGGGACATGTTCGACGTGATTGTTTCGCGCCTGCTGTGACCTGTTTCGAGTGCGGACAGGAAGGTCATCGAGCGACATTTTGTGGGAATGCGAACCGATCTTTTGGTACTCGCACTCCAGCTCGATTCGAAGGAGACGAGTGTGAACCGAGCCTTGAGTGGATTTCAGTGAGCGTTGGGAAGAGAGAGACATCCGGTGTTGGGTCCGTTCCTCCGCGCTTTTAACGAAATGAGGAAATCGATGATCGAACACCATTTGCATCAGGTACAATTCAGATCCTTTTGCAACCAGTTAGTGTTTTATTCGATTCCGGAGCTACACATTCTTTTGTATCATTGAATTGTATAAATCGTTTGAAAATCTCGTGCTTATTTGATTGTGAACCATATGTTGTGGGTTTGCCGAGTGGAGAGAAAATCGTAGGAACCCTAGAGGCTAGGGATTTTCCAGTACTTATAGGAGGGAGAGATTGGCCATCGAATCTTATTGTAGTGGACATCTACGGTGACGATTTAATTCTCGGAGATGATTGGCTCAACCGTTATGGAGTACATTACGAATTAGAGAGAGAGTCATTTCTATCATTGCTGATGACGGATCTGAACACTTATTCCGAGGATGGAGACCGGGAAGCTCGGGAAAATTGATCAAAGCAATGAAAGCCGTGAAATTACTGAAACAGGGATGTCAGGGACTTTGGTGCTATGCCATGAGGAAAGAGGAAGGAGTAGTGCTCTCGTCTATTTGATTGTGAATGAGTTCTCGGATGTATTTCTGACGAACTACCCGGATTACCTCCGCAGAGAGAAGTGGAATTCACTATCGATTTAGAGCCTGGAGCGGCTCCTATTTCCAGAGCACCATACCGCATGGCGCCAACCGAGATGTATGAACTCAAGAAACAACTGGAGGAATTGTTGCGAAGGGTTATAATCAACCGAGCGTATCTCCTGGGGGAGCGCCCGTTCTCTTTGTCCGGACGAAAGACGGATCCCTCCGACTGTGTATTGATTACAGGGAGCTCAACAAGATGACAATCAAGAATAAGTATCCTATACCTCGGATCGACGACTTGTTTGATCAACTGCAAGGGCAAGGTATTCTCAAAGATTGACTTGCGATCGGGATACCACCGGTTGAGAATTAAGGAATCGGATATACGAAATGCGCTTTGAGATCGATGCAGCATTATGAATTTGTTGTAATGCGATTTGGACTTACCAATGCTCCTGCGGTATTGATGCAATTGATGAATCGGTTATTCTTTGAATAATTGGATAAATTTTTAGTCGTGTTCATTGATGACTTATTGATATATTCGAAGACGCAGGGAGCATGCCGAGCATTTGCGTGTGGTTTTGAACACCTTGAGGAAGGAGCAGTTGTATGCAAAACTTTCAAAATGTGAGTTACGGCTTAAGGAAGTAACCTTCCTTGGGCATGTGATATCGGTAGACGGAGTTCAGGTGGACAGAAGAAAGTCGAAGCAATCTTGGAGTGGGAAGCTCTAAAAACGTGAAAGAAGTCAAGCTTCTTAGGACTTGCTGGATATTATCGCCGCTTTGTTGAGGGATTTTCCNGAATTGCNCGTCCNCTCACTCATTTATTCTGAGAAAACTCAAAAGTTTAAGTGGGATGAGAAATGCCAGTGGTTTTGATGAGCTTAAGAAGAGACGGCGACACCTATATTAGCGTTACCAGATGGAACTGATGGATTCATGGTTTATAGCGACGCTTCAAATCAGGGTCTGGGATGTGTGTTGATGCAAAAAGATAAGGTGATTGCCTATGCTTCTCGGCAATTGAAACCGTATGAGGTTAATTACCCGACTCATGATCTGGAGTTAGCAGCTGTAGTCTTTGCACTGAAAATTTGGCGACATTATTTGTACGGCACTCATTGTCAGATCTTTACCGATCATAAGAGCCTCAAGTACATTTTCAGTCAGAAAGAATTAAACATGAGGCAGAGAAGGTGGCTGGAATTGATTAAGGATTACGACTTGGAGATTCTCTATCATCCGGGGAAAGCAAACGTAGTAGCCGATGCTTTGAGCCGTAAACCTGTTTCTCTTCGAGTGTTGGAAGCACTTACGTCCCAAACCAGTATTCAACGAGAACTAATCCGCGAGGGGATTGAAGTATGGGCACCAGGAATCCAAGGGCAACTTTATGTGATGGGCCGACTTCATCACTAGTCGAGAGATCAAGTCTAAGCGGTTGGGCGATTCTCCGATCCTTCGATTATGTGACGAAGTAAAGAAAGGAAAGCCCGAGATTCGTGTTACAAGACGATGGAGTTACGAGATTTGAGAATCGACTTTGCGTTCCCGATGATGATGATCCGAGACGGACATTACGAAGGAAGCTCATAGCGCCCTATTCTATTCACCCAGGCAGTAGTAAGATGTATAAGGATTTAAAACAAAACTTCTGGTGGGGGAATATGAAGAAGGACGTAGCAGAGTACGTTTCGAAATGTTTAACTTGTCAGCAGGTCAAAATTGAACATCAGCGACCTGCCGGGATGTTAAAGCCGCTTCCGATCCCTGAATGGAAGTGGGAGGACATCTCGATGGATTTCATCACTAGTATGCCAAGGACTAGAACGGGAATGAACATGATTTGGGTTGTAGTTGATCGACTAACCAAGTCGGCTCATTTCCTAGGGATTAAAGATACATGGGGTCCCGAGAGATTGGCACGAGTATTTATTGCGGAGATAGTCAGATTGCATGGGACGCCGAAGACCATTATTTCAGATCGAGATGGTCGTTTCGTGTTGCACTTCTGGAAGGCAGTGCACAGGGCTTTGGGAACCGAGCTCAACTTTAGCACATCTTATCATCCCCAGACGGACGGTCAGTCCGAAAGGACTATTCAAACTGTAGAAGACATGCTTAGAGCCTGTGCTTTGGATTGGTCAACTGATTGGGAAGTTCATTTGCCATTAGTTGAATTCACCTACAATAATAGTTGGCATGCTTCAATTAAGATGGCACCATTTGAAGCTTTATGCGGGAAGATGTCGATCACCCCTATGTTGGGATGATTCTTGGATTTGATCGGGACGGAACCGGAATTGATTATTCGGACTCGGGAGAAGATAGCTTTGATTCGAGAGAGACTGCCGACCGCCCAGTCGGCGAAGTCTTATGCAGATGTACGTCGTCGCCCGCTAGAGTTCGACGTTGGGGACCATGTACTATTGAAGGTGTCTCCTACACGAGGGATTTTCCGTTTTGGGAGAAGAGGCAAGCTTAGTCCGAGATATATCGGACCATTTGAGATCCTAGAGAGAGTTGGGGATTTAGCATACAGGTTGGCCTTACCGCCATCGCTGAGTCACGTTCACAATGTGTTTCACGTATCCCAACTGCGGAAATATGTACCGGACCCCAGTCACATCATTGATTTCGACGAGATCGAGATAGCTAATGATGGCACCTTCGAAGAGAGACCAATCAAGATACTTGAGAGTCTGATTAAACAGTTGAGGAATAAACCAATACACTTGGTTAAAGTACAATGGTCACGACATGGAGTCGAAGAGGCCACTTGGGAAACGGAGGACAGTATGAAGACTAGATATCCGGAGTTGTTTTCATCTTAAGTTTCGGGACGAAACTTCTTTTTAGGGAGAAAGGATGTAATACCCGAGATTTCTGTTATATAATTGGAACTCATGATATTGTAATGATTGTACTATTGTCTGAGTACTATTCTCCGTATTTCATAATCCGATGTTATCGAGTGTATGATTTCATGTATGTGATTTACCGATTGTAATTCTGCGCATGTAGCGCACGCTACCAGCTATGTATAGCGTGCGCTAACGTGGATTCATAGCGCACGCTATAGAGGGTCATTAGCGCACGCTATGCGTGGTCAATTTGATTGAGACGTGCGGTAGGTGGGATGCGGGCGGGGACCTGGCCGGATCGTGTCGGGATGAACACGGGCGGCTTTCGGGAAAAGCGAGTCAACGCCTTAGCGCACGCTACGGTATATGCGTAGCGCACGCTAAGTGCTGAATACGATTAAGTCGGTGAGCCGTTAGCGCACGCTACTGGCGAGCCTAGCGCGCGCTAATAGCCATTTATTATAAATAGGACAGCATCCTATTCGTGATTTCAGTTCTTTCTCCTCCCATAACCCGAACTCTTACACTTGGAACATAACTTCCTTCATCCTAAACACTCCATATCATCATCCTAGCTCGTGATTGAAGATCGTTCATCATTGGAGATTGGTGTTCAAGCCTTCGGTGTTGGATTGCTTCGATTTTCTTCGTGTTCTTCACTACTTTGAGGTAGGTGATTCTTCACCGATGTTAGTAATGTTCTTAAGGACGTTTGATCATGTTTTGATAGCAAGTTATTTCGTTTATAATCGGTCATCACATGTTAGAAGGATACTTTCGACGGATCGGCACTATATATCGTATGAACCTTTGAACCATCTTATTATAAGGACTCATAAGCATGTTCAAATCGATTTATGATCAGTAATCGGATATTACCCAGTTGCTACATTTTACACGTTGGAATCATGTGTTTTGAAACGTAGGACGAACGGAACTTAGAATATTTCTTGAAGATCGAAGATGATTATGATGTTGAGATGATTATCCGTATATTTGTATCTCATAATCATAGAACTTCCACAAACCTTATTAGCATGTTATGATCGAGGATGACTTGTATTATCACGGTAGAATTCATGAGTTCTTCACCATTCAACCCAGTTTTCGGTTTGCAGTATTCTGCCATGCAAGGTTAACGCACGCTAACATATGTGAGTTAACGTGCGCTATCGGGGTGCAGTTAACGCACGGTACGTACGTAACGTACGTTATGAGACCAGCCGAGTCAGACTACCAGTCCATGGCTAGCGCACGCTAGTCTTATACGATAGCGTACGCTAAGAGGCAGGCTTAGCGCACGTTACGTAGAGTACGTAGCGCGCGCTAAGCAGTCCAGGCAGATTGTTTATTTTGAGCTTTTCGGCCATAGACCGAATTGTTAGGCCATCGTTCGACTTGAGATGATTTGTATATCATTCCTTTTGTTAAGGTTCGAGCTTGTTACGTTGATCGAAGGAGGCGGCCTTCGAGTGTGTCGATATCATTGAAGTGTTTCGTCCTTGCCATTTTCGAGGCAAGTATCATATGTTGAGTTCGATTTATCATGCTTGTGGTTTTGTTCATATTGTTGAATATGAGATGTATTTCTGAAAATTCTCATGATATTCGTTGTTGTTTGTTCGTATTGATGAACATATTGAAATGCATATGTGTATGCATAGTTGATTGATTTATGGTATAAATGATCCGAGGGATCATGAGGATCTATCTTGAGGCGCCTGGATCGAATGTCCACCATGCGTTGGTCCGACGGGATCATCATGGGGATCTATCTTGATTTGGATCGGCTGGGCCGGGTTTTCCACCATGCGTTGGTCCGACGGGATCAACATGGGGATCAATACCAAGGGCGCTGGATCTCTGGATTACCCTGTATTGTATTGATGGAATCGTGAGGATTCGCATCGTTGGATTCCGGTAGCGGAAGTCCGTTTGCATGTTTTGTGATGCATTGATGATTTATTGTATTATGATACTTGTACTAGCATTGTTTTGCTAACCCCTTCGGGGGTGGACATTGTTTTGATGTTCAGGTAGCCGAGGAGCGGGGAGGCAACCACAGTACCGACAGGACGATGAAATGGCTCAGTGATGTGATTGATGTTATTGTTATTGAGAGTTGTCTTCTTGTTTCGTTTAGTACTCGAGTAAATCTGCTTTTAATAATGTCTTTTCGATATGGTTGTATAAGTTAACTCTTTTGACCGGTTGAATCAAATTTGTCCTTGAACTTCAGTTGTACGATCGGTTTATATTTACACTCTTTTTAAAATTAGCCTTGTAAATCCTTTCCTAAAGGGTTTACGGCGCTGTAATTATTCCGAATATCTCGGGGTGTTACATTTTCAAGAAATAAAATAATGTGACTAAATACTTTGCATATTAAATTTTGTAGATATTATAGAATGGCATCAAACAATACATCCACCATTTCACTGCGATCAGTCCTTGAGAAGAACAAGCTCAAAGAAAACGACAACAACTATCTGGATTGGATCCGGAGCTTGAGAATAGTACTCAAGCAAATTCCCGATGAGCCAGCTGACAATGCAAACAAAGTAACAAAAGACAAATGGAAGAAACATTATGATGATTCCATTGATGTCAGTTGTCTTACGTTGGCTACCATTTGTCCAGAACTTCAGAAGAATCTGGAGGAAATGGAAGCTTATGAGCTGAATGCTCACCTCAAGGAAACTTTCTCGAAGCATGCTAGGCAAGAGAGGTATGAGACATTTCAAGCCTTATATGCTTTCAAGATGGTTGAGGGGACATCTGTCACCGATCATGTATTCAAGATGAAATGATATATTGATCATCTGGATAGGCTTGGTTTTCCACTTTCTAAGGAGAACTCCACGGATGTAATCCTAAACTCATTGCCCGGTAGTTTCGGCCAGTTTATTATGAACTATAATATAAATGAGATGGAGAAGTCCATTGCTGAGCTGCATGGGATGCTTAAAACGGTTGAGCAGAATATTAAGAAGAAACCAAACCACGTGCTGATGGTCAGCAAAGGGGAAGTCCTTCAAGAACAAAGGCAAGAACAAGGGTAAGGCAAAAGTTGCCAAATCTAAAGACTCTACTAAGCCAGTTGTCAAGGCTAAAGCTCCCAAAGATGTAAATTGCCATCATTGCAATAAACCAGGACACTGGAAAAGAAATTACAAGGTTTATTTGGAAGAGCTAAAGCGTACCAAGGGTAGTGAGACTGCCACAGGTATATTTGTTATAAAAGTTAACTTATCTACTTCTAAATCCTGGGTATTGGATACTGGATGTGGATCTCACATTTGTACAAATGTGCAGGGGTTGAGAAGCAGTAGAGAACTGAAGAAAGGGAAAGTGGATCTAAGAGTCGGCAATGGTGCAAGAGTTGCTGCACTAGCCGTAGGAACTTATGATCTAGTTTTACCCAATGGGCTTTTATTAGTTTTGAACAATTTCTATTATGTTCCTGCTATGAATAGGAATATTATTTCAGTTTCTACATTAGACTCTGAAGGCTACAGTTTTATTATTAAGAATAAGATTATTCGTATTTTCTTTGATGACTTGCTTTATGGTACTGCAAAGTTATATACTGCCATTTACAATATTTATATAGATGAGTCCGACACTTTGGAAATCTATAACATTGCATCCAAGAAACCTAAGCTCAGTGTGTAATACCCGGTTGTAAATTCATTCATTATCATTCAGTAAAATGTCACTCTGTAATTTGCACTCATTAATAATCATTCATCATTCATATTCATTCATTGTATTCACCGTTCAGCGTAAATTGAATCGTATATCAGTTATGATTCGTCATTCAACCTTATTTTGAGGATCGAGACGAGGATATTATCATCATCATCATATTTTGGTTGCTGGATGTGAAGAGTAGCATACGCTATATACTATTTTTAGCGCACGCTAATTGAGAACTGGTAGCACACGCTATCATTTAGTATTAGCGCACGCTAGTGCATTTGAGGCAGATAGTCCAGAAGGCACTGGACTAAATTTGAGTTGTAGTAGCGCACGCTATGAATGGGAAATAACGCATGCTAGTAGTTTGGATAGCGCACGCTAAGCAATCAGTGTAGCGCGAGCTAAGGCTCGTTCGGACAGTCCAGTAGGTACTGGGCCGAAATGGAATAATTCATAGCGCACGCTACGAATGGATCATAACGTACGCTAATGTTATTAGTAGCGTACGCTAAGTTATAGGTGTAGCGCACGCTAACGCGAGCAAGGCATAGGGCAGTAGGTTCTGGACTCCAATATTCTGGGCATCAACTATCAGGTAACGCATGCTAACACAAGGTTAACGTACGGTATTAAAGAGACGTTAGCGCATGCTACCAAGTACGTAGCGCACGCTAACGATGCAGGTAGTGGGTACTGGACTACCCGGTGAACCCGCTTGCACATGTTAAGCACCGGAGCTAGCACGCGCTAAGCTGGGTTTTGTATATATAGGACAGTTCAGTCCAGATTCGTCATTTTCACATCTCTCCTCCTTCCTTGGGCGATTTCGGGCGATTTTGGATGGTTTGGGAAGATCTCTTCGAGCTGCCATCACCTATCATCATCTTGAAGCTTCTAGTTCGGATTAATCATCATTTAATCCTCTCCAAAACACCAAATCAAGGTAAACATTTCTTGAATCTAGAATTTCGGGATTTGAGTGTTTTCCTTCCAATCTCTTCAAGTTAGCTTGCTATTATGTTGGAATATGTTGAATATGGATTATCTTCCTTGGATACATGTGTTCCTACGAATTTATTGGTGTGTTTTTCGGATTTGTTGAGTATTTGGAGAATTATTCAAGAACACCCTAAGGGTTGACTTTGGGATTTTTTTGGGGTTTCGACTAGATGTTGTCGCAATCACGAATGGAGTATTCCTATTGGATTATTTGATTGTATTGATGATGCTTTATTGGAGTTGAACTACTCATTTGGAGGTTGGTTTCGAGATTTTGGGGTTGGTTGTAATCAATGGAAGAATGTTTGCATCGTATTTGTTAGAATGCCCCAATGAATTTGGTTATTGTTGTATCGACTTTTGAGTTGGTTATAATCGTACTTGATACATATATTAAGCGTTTGTTGGTAATTATGTTATTCAAGGTTGTTCGACCGACCGATATTCTATTAAGGACGTTTGTTCGAGGGAGGACATTTCATCACCGGTATTGAGGCAAGTTAATTCTTGCTCGGTTAAAAGGATATTCATTCCTTTCGTTGTTGTTCATTTATATTCATAATTCATTCATAGTATATTAATCGTGTTGAGATTTGTAATTATCAACTAATCATTCATTTCACGAGAAATGATGGTTCCAATCATTTCACTGAGCTATCATTCATTTCATTATTATTTCATCTCGGTGAGTCATTCTTGACCCTTGTCGATTTGCTATTTATTGATATTCATCATGGTCACTTTTGTTCTTATGACTTTCTGGGTTCATATTGCGTGGCCGGGTGGTTATGTGTGGAATTTTTAGTCGGGCACACGATGGTCATGTGATGCGGGTTCACCGACACAATGGACTATGCACACGGTAACGTGCCACCGTGAGACTAATTAGGTACAAGGGCGGGTGTGTCCGGACACTCGTCTTGTGCACTTGCACGTCCTATTACGGGCGTACTATGATGCCCTTCTTCAGCTTGATTTCATAACTAATATATAATGATTGTGCTTGTTCAACTCTTGAGGATTGTTGTTCTGTGTAACTGACCCCATTGGTTGGAGATTTTGTTTTTAGGTCATGGCAAGGCAAAAGCACAGGAAGAGAACATTGACGGTGAGGAGTCCCAGTGATACTAGTAGGGGGCCCCAGTCTCTTCATTTGTTCTTGTTTCTTTGTCATGTATTTTCCGCTGCAGTTCTGTTTGGATTTTTATTTCATTTAGTGTTGTATATTTTATCTTCATATAAAATATACATGTATTCTGTATTCCTGGGTGTGTTGTACTTGAAACTCCTCATTGGAGAAATTGATGACATAATGTGGTTCGGTACTACATTGTATTGTGTAATTCATTAATTTTCATCCGCTTGGTGGGTCCCAGTTGGGGGTCCAAGACACTGTAATGTCCGCCTAATTTGGGGTGTTACAGAGTTGATATCGGAGCGTGGTTTTGAATACTACCTTCTGAGTCATGTCTCATTTGAAATCATCATTCATCAGACTAGTATCATTGGACTTTCGCATCACGTGTGACCTGTGCAAGCGCCAAGCCCCTCAGACCGAAAGAACTGTAAGATTTCTGACGCCATGGTATAATTTCTAGCAATAAGAATCACTCATTCATCATTCATCAGTAAACAATTCTCAATCATCATTTTCATTTTTGACCATGTCGATCATGTTAACTCATTAATCACTCAGTCAATCTCATTATTCAGTTGTTGATCTTGTTGATCGTATTATCAATTCTGTTAACTTGTTCAAGATAATCATTTCAAGAATTTCATCATATAATCATGTCACCTCAGTTGATCATTCATGTAATCATTGTGTTAGAGCGCGTATGCTCATTATTATCATTTCATAATGTAATCATAATGCGATACTCATATGAGATCTATAATTATCATGTGACTTTCCTACGTCAGTATGGAGAGATCTATCAGAGGACGCAGGGGGAGAGGCCGCGGTGCGGGCCGAAACCCGGGAGCTCGTGTGAATACACGAAGGGGGTTCCTACGTCAGTATGGAGAGATCTGTCAGAGGACGTAGGGGGAGAGGCCGCGGTGCGGGCCGAAACCTGGGATCTCGTGTGAATACACGCACGAACGCGAGGAATAATGCTAATTCAACAAGCAGCGACGCTGCCACTCATTCACCCGAAAATAATCACTCACTGTCAGGAAGTCGTGCCCGGGATACAGCTAAATCGGAAGGTGTTCGGGTTGATCCACTCACTTTTATGCAGTGCATGATGGCCCAGATGCAATTGCTTAATCATCATTGCACCACTCTGGCCGAATTAATCGAGAAAGCTCTTACTTATGAGCTTACTAATAAGGAAATTTCTAAGCAACAACCTTCATCTGCTAGCAAGAAATCCAAGAATCGTAATAAGTCCAAAGGCGGTTACGCAACCTTCAAGAAGCCTCGTACGGGCCCTACTTTTTCCAGGCAACCTCCTATTGTTGTGTCGAGAATTATACTCTTCGACCGGCGATCGCCTCAGAGATCGGGCGACCTAGCCATAGCCAGGCGGAGTAGAAGCTGAGCCGAGAGATCGGGCGACCTAGCCATAGCCGAGCGGCCGGCGAAGCTGACCGAGAGGCCGGGCGACCTAGCCATAGCCGAGCGAGGCGTAAGCTGCCGACCAGAGGCGGCGACCAAGCCATAGCCGGCGGCCAGAGATAGATCGGCCGGCCAAGGTCCCGAGGACAAGTCCGTACCAAGCGATCGACATCTAAGACGATCGTCTCTCGGTACTTGGCGATCGACTCTGGTGGCCGACTAGCGGCGATCATCTCTCGGCACTTGCCGATCGACCCTTGGTGGCCGACCGATGCCGACCCACGGTGGCCAGACCAATGACGACCGCCTCATGCGCTCGAAGGCGATGGTCATCCGGTCGGCAATGGCCGAAGCTTCGGGAGTAACCCACGTGCGGTCTTTGAGACAAGATCCGCATTTCACGGATCATTGACCCGCACTTTGTCGGCATCTTTCCACCGGTAAGCAGGCCCGCCGAAAGGTGTCAGTAGAACCGCTTGTGACAGCAACTCCGGACGCGTGCTGGCTCCTCATTGGACCGCACAGCTGGCTGCCAGCAGCTGCCTTGAACTTTAGGCAGATAGCCCATGTGACTTAAAGACGATCGCCCCATTATTATATTGGACGAAAGGCGATCGCCCGCCAGGAAACAAGGTATCTCAGCCCCTATAAATAGAAGGCTCCTTGCACTGGTCCAAGCTCTCGGTCATTCTCGCTATTTCAAGCACAATATAGAAATTCAACACACAACTTGGCTTTCTCAACTCTTGGCAACAGCTATCTCTCGGTTCCTTCTTCTCTCTCAGCATCTCCTACACAGAAGACGATCGGCAGAGAGCAAGAACACCAAGGCTTCTCTCAAGAGTTAGATAAATAAGATCTTTTACACTCATTGTATTTAGATTCTTACATTAATACTTGTATCCACGAATATTTGTATTAATAACATCTCGCGAGAGCATTCAAGCCCGGGCCTAACAAACCCGGCAAATCTAGTGTTATTCACACCCCCTCGGAAAGTGCTCCCGCAACCTTGTTTGTTGTCCATCCATTCCAGCAGTATTTCATCTTCGGATAAATATTTCGGGCAACAACAATTGGCGCTAGAGGAAGGGGAGAATCTAACCCTCAATTTTATTCCTACCGTCTCGAAGAACACTCACTGTTCTCCGGGCCATATACCTGAAGAAACACTCACTGTTCTTCAGAGAAAGCTTTCAGAATCATGACTTCTGCCTCCTCGTCGAAGAAAGCCGCTGGCCAGCCCGCCAGACGCCTCGTTCCATCTCAGTCCGAGCCACATCCGATGGCGGAGGGTAGCCGCCATGGTCCGAGATGCTCGATCCTGCCCCTGGGGGACGGCCCAAGTCTCTCGCTCGATCAGTTCCGAACCGCGGAACAGATCGAGGAGGCCATGGTCGTCCTACAGGAGCGACGGAGTGCTCTCGATGCGCCTCCCGCTATCACCCCCTCGCCATCCGCCGGATGACCAAACGGAAGTACAAGGCATTGCTGACCAAGCGACCGCCAGGAGGCTCCCATTCGCAAGAGGAGGCGCTCGCCAGCCAGGGCACCTCTGTTTTCGATCGCTTGGGCAGCGACCCATCTTGGCGACCGGGGCAGTCCGGCCCCAGCCACGAGACGACGGAGCTCGAGTCCGTCACCAGGAGCTCGGCCTATCCGACTCCCAGAAGGCAGCCCAGCCGTCTGGCCCCCCCTCGCCAAATAGCCGAGGTCGGCAGCAGCAGAGTCAGGAGATCGGTACACGATCGCCTCGGCTCCCGCTTCAAGAGCCGATCCACGAGCGACCATGCTACAGCGATGGCCGCGATACAACGCCAGCTCGATGACATGAAGGCGCTCATGGAATCCGGGGCAGGCGCCAAGAGCAAGATCGTCGGGCCGAGCGAGCCGCTCGCGGTCCACATCGAGCTCGCCCCCGTGCAGCACAAGATCGCTCCCCCGCAAACACCTTTGTACGAAGGGAGATCAGACCCCGAAACACACCTGAGCAAGTTCAACATCTACATGACCGGGTGTGGGGCATCAGACGCGACCAGGTGCCGAATGTTCCCTCTGACGCTGGATGACCTCGCCCACAGGTGGTACGCCTCATTGCCGCGTCGGTCCATCGGCTCTTTTAACCAACTGGCGAACGACTTCACAGCGTACTTCGCCACCAGGGTCGCTCGGCCAGAAGGTCCCCATCGCATGATGCGAATCAAACAAGGGGAAGAAGAGTCCGACTTGGACTACATCGACCGGGTAGACGAGATCATCCTCAACGGCGAGCCCGTAAGCGATGAGATCGCCCTATACTCGGTCCTAGGAGGATTCCATGGTCTTTCGCCTATGTTCAGGCATCTTACGAAGAACCAACCCTCGACCTACGCGATCTTCCGCGCTAAAGCCGCAGACTTTCTGGCCAGGCAAAGGTTTCTTCTTAGCCTATGAGCAGCGCGATCGGCGCCCGAACGACGATCTCCAGTCCGATCGCCGATATCAACCTATGAATGATGCGATCGGCAGCCGAACGACGATCACCAGTCTTCCAGCCCGATCGCCATTATCAAGCTACATCACCAAAACCGAAGGACTCGTTCGCCATCGACAGTTCACTATCTAACATGATGGACTAAGGCACTAGGTCGCCTCCACCGCACAACGTACAGCCATGGTCCTGGTAGCCGATGGAACTGGCTGCTTCGACCATGCAAGGTCCCTTTGGGCTAAGATAGCCCGCCCTTCGCTTAAATATGAGGCTGGCGTAGTCTGAGGGCCCTCCAAAACTAATCAGTGGACACGATCGCCCGCCCTCAAAGGTTCATCATCTAACATGGTGAACCCGGACAATGCGATGCGTCACTACCCCCGTCTCAATGTACACCGTCTAGGTTCGCCATCTACATGGCGGGCCGAGGTGGAAGCAGAGCTAACAAGCCGTGGAAGTGGAGTTGATTAATCCGACGACGCCCCGCGCAAGGACTCCTCTAGACCGAGACCGCACGCCCTTCGTTTAAATACGAGGCGGCGCGGCTATGAGAGGACCCTCAGAATAAAATGAGTCACGAGACAGTCAATGTCGTTCGCGCACAAGACACGGTCATGGAGTCGGTCCATCGAACTCCGCGACTGTGCACGATTCCTCAAACGACGAAACCATCAAGTTTCTGAGGGGGATCGGCCAATGTTGTTTTTTGCAGATACAAGACCGAAAGATAGCTAGCCAATCGACCAGATCGCCCAAGTCCGAACCCAAAGTCAGCTCAACGGATCGCCCGTCCTCATCTTACACGATCGCCAGCAAGAACCACCTCGCCCCATGTCTTCAACATCGGAGCAAGTTGGGGGGCAATTGTTGTGTCGAGAATTATACTCTTCGACCGGCGATCGCCTCAGAGATCGGGCGACCTAGCCATAGCCGAGAAGCCGAGGCAGAACTACCGACCAGAGATCGGGCGACCTAGCCATAGCCGAGCAGCCGAGGCAGAACTGCCGACCAAAGGCCAGGCGACCTAGCCATAGCCGAGCAGCCGAGATAGATCGGCCGACCGAAGGTCCCAGGACAAGTCCCGGTGCCGAGCGATCGACATCTAAGATGATCGTCTCTCGGTACTTGGCGATCGACTCCTGGTGGCCGACTAGCAGGCGATCATCTCTCGGCACTTGCCGATCGACCCTTGGTGACCGACCGATGCCGACCCCTGGTGACCGACCAATGACGACAACCTCATGCCGCTCGAAGCCGATGGTCATCCAGTCGGCAATGGCCGAAGCTCAGGACAGAACCCACGTGCAGTGCCGAGACAAGATCCGCATTTCACGGATCGTTGACCACAGCCTGTCAGCATCTTTCCACCAACCGATAGGCCCGCCGAAAGGTGTCCGTAGGACCACCTGTGACAGCAACTCCGGACGCGTGCTAGCTCCTCATTAGACCGCACAGCTGGCTGCCAGCAGCTGCCTTGGACTTTAGGCAGACAGCCCATGTGACTTAAAGACGATTGCCCCATTATTATATTGGACGAAAGGCGATCGCCCGCCAGGAAACAAGGCATATCAGCCCCTATAAATAGAAGGCTCCCTGCACTGGTCCAAGCTCTCGGTCATTCTCGCTATTTCAAGCACAATACAGAAATTCAACACACAACTTGGCTTTCTCAACTCTTGGCAACAGCTATCTCTCGATTCCTTCTTCTCTCTCAGCATCTCCTACACGGAAGACGATCGGCAGAGAGCAAGAACACCAAGGCTTCGCTCAAGAGTTAGATAAATAAGAGCTTTTACACTCATTGTATTTAGATTCTTACATTAATACTTGTATCCACGAATATTTATATTAATAACATCTCGCGAGAGCATTCAAGCCCGGGCCTAACAAACCCGGCAAATCTAGTGTTATTCACACCCCCTCGGAAAGTGCTCCCGCAACCTTGTTTGTTGTCCGTCCATTCCAGCAGTATTTCATCTTCGGATAGATATTTCGGGCAACAACACCTATGGTGCCTAAACTTGTGGAATCTCAGTCCCGAGCGGCCAGTTTGGCCGTCACCTGTTTCAACTGTGGAGCGTAGGGTCATTTCAGCACTAGGTATTGGAGGCAGACTATCACGTGTTATAACTGTGGAATTGCCAGGCATAAGGCCCGTTTCTGTCGAAGAGATTCTAGACCTACTCTGGCGGCATCTCAGGCCCCGAAGCAGTCAGCGGTTTAGAATCAGGCCACTCAGTCAGCATCGTTTAAGATGACTGGAGCAAACAAAGGTGGAGCCCATAACTATCTGACGGGAGCATCCGGTTCAGGGGGCTGGAAAACCCCGAATGTATGAGATGAAGAGGACCGACGATCCGGAGACCCGAATGATCTCAGGTACACTCGAAATTTTATCTCAACCTGTGTGTACCCTTTTTTGATACTGGTGCATCGCATTCATTCATTTCCGAGTCATGCTTGAGTAGACTTCATCTGGATAGTGCTACTAGTTGCGAACCTTATGTCATTGGTCTACCAGACGGTAGAAAATTATCGAAGATCGTGAAGTTAAGAATTGTCCGATTCAGCTTAGTGGCCGTGATTGGTTGGCGGACCTGATCGTGGTAGATTTACCGAGAGACGACGTCATCTTGGGTATTGATTGGATGGATCGTCACGATGCCATCCTTAGTGTCCGTAAGCGTATGGTCACTATCATTTCAGACGATAGGGTCGAGTGTGTATTTTAGGGAGGTAATCCCAGTTGTTCCGGAAAAGTTATTAATATGATGAAGGCAGTGAAATTACTCAATCAGAGGTGTATAGGTTATTGGTGCTATATGACCATGTTGGGATAATAAATACCCGGTATCGAAACTGTTGGGATAAACAATCCCTGTATCGATCGTGTTGTCAGAATGTTTTGATAATATGCCAAATCCTGCATGCCGCTAATAGCTGTATCGAAAAGCTGATCAAAGGAATCAACCTGTATCGAAGACTTCTCGTAATCTCAACATACAGTGGATCTATCATACAACAAAGAGTCCTGCAAAGCTACGTATGGAAGCTATCCCAAAACATCAATACAGCAATCCTTCCATACAGCCCTCAAACAGGACAAGGAGGAATCTTCAGTATTCGCTAGAAGTCAAGTCCCGTTTGAATAAGAAGTATTTAAATACTAAAGGATAAAGTATTTAAATACTGCAAGTCATCAGAAGATCTTCAAATCCCGCAATATCCGGATCTCAGTCTATTCAAGTCAACTATCAAGTTGTCACAAAATCTTGCTCAACGGATCTATTTCAACGGATATATTTCAAAGGCTATATATATCTCCAGAGTTTGAAGATCATACAGGCTTGCAACAACAACCAACAAGTGCTTACACGAATATTCAGAGCAAAACATATCTCCCAAAGCATTCTGCTATTCTGAAAGAAGAAATATACAGTGCTCAAACCGTGAACAACACATCATCAGCTATAAGCTCAGAAAGTCAAAGTTGTTGTTCAAATATTGTTCTAACCCTTGAACAAAACCCATCGGCCCTGTGTGGATTGAGAATCCTTGATATTCCCGAACTGTGTGTGACGGACTTGCATTGAAGAAGATGAAGCTTCAGAACTGTGTGTGAAGAAGCCAGTCACGTGTTAGCTCAAACCAATCTATGTGAACGGTTGAAGGCTAAGATTATTATATCAATCTGTGTGAACGATATATTGGTTAGGTTTGGTTATAATTATGTAGTTGTGTACGCAGTAATTATAATAAACTTTTTACTCCTGTGTGGAGGACCAGTGGACGTAGAGGGGTTTACCTCGAACCACTTTAAATATTGTGTTATTTACCTTCTGCCTTTATTGTTTTATTAATTGTGATTATTTAAGTATACACTGCACACCTAGTTCCTGTATCCTCAGCAACTTACTGTATTAAAGACTTCCGCTATGCACTCAGATTTAAAAACCATACAGCTTATTGTTTAAAACACTTTCCAAGTTGTATCCTGTATACTTAGTGGCCAACAAGTGGTATCGGAGCGGTTGTTTCTAAAAAGAATCACTCGTATTTTTAACTGAATCAGATCCAAAATCACTTATTTTTATAAAACAATCTTTTTCATTCCTACATTCTCATATGGATTCATCATTGATCAATAAAGTTCCTATGTTCTCTATTAACGAATTTGATGATTGGAGAATTAGAACGGAGGCTCATCGTGCAGCAATGCACGAAGAGATGATTTTTGTCATACAGGATGGCCCCATAAAGATCATGAAGGTAAATCCGGTCCCAAGAATTGAAGGCCAAGCTCATGCAGAGATGCTCGAGAAAGAGCGCGAACAATGGACTTCTGACGAGAGAAAGCGCGCCAACCTCGACAGTGTCGCGAAGAATGCGCTATTTGTCACTCTTGACAAAGGCACATTCTCTAAGGTAAAAAGCTGTAAATCAGCCAAGGATATCTGGGATAAATTCAAGTTGATTTGTGAGGGAACTGAGCTCTCCAGAGAAAACAAGATTTCAAAATTAACTCAGCAATTTAAATCTTTTGAAATGAAACCAACTGAAACACTTGAGGAACTTGACCTCAAATTCACTGGCATCGTTGGTGAACTTGAAGCTTTGGGCAAAATTTATACTCAAAGGGAGAAAAACCTAAAGATTTTCAGATCTCTCCCTGCCCGATGGGACATTAAGACCCCAGCTATGCGTGTGTCGTGTAATCTTAGTGAAATATCTACTTTTGATCTCTTCTATGACCTCAAAGCATTTAAGTACGATATAGACAGGAGAGAGAAAGCTGAAGAATATCCCGCTAGGACTACAGCCTTAGCCGCTGTATCCAACCGACGACACAGCATGCCCAGCCCATCAAAGCCTAATCATAAGAATGCTGACAGCGACGACGACATCCTGTCGCAAGACGAAATGGCGCTCCTCATGCACAAGTAAGTTCATCAAGCAGTCTGGAAAGACTCCCTACAGGCCCTAGCCTGTTCACAAGGTAAGTACTGAAACTTCCTCTGGTGACGCTAACCTGTGCTATAATTGCAGGAAACTAGGACATTATGCAAACAAATGTCCTCATCCCAAAGTTCAAAGATTGCCGGAAGCCGAGCAACAAGAGAGGGATGAACGAAGACGTGCTTGGAAAAACAAGCTCAAGGCCCTGATAGGAGAATCAGAAGCCTCCCTCACATCATCCAAATACGAAGAATGTCTTCAGGTAGTCACTGACAGTGACTCATCTGACGATGAATTCGAAGATAAGGCATATATGTATTTTATGGCAAAGGACATTCCGGAAGAAGAAGATAGCGATGATGAGGTAAGGTCAACCTCAATTATTCCAGTAAATGCATCGCATACTTTCGAAAACATGATGAATGAATTTAAGAATATTCAAAAAGCCCACGAGACTTTGAAAAATGAAAACATTCAGCTTCAACTTTCCAACATAGAGCTGAAAGAAGAAAACGACTTGCTGAAGATAAACTATGAAAATATGTCAATTGATTGTGAAAACAGCAAGGTCGAGCATGAAAAACTCGTGGAGAGCAATCATCAACTTGCTCATGAACTAAGTGAGACTAAGTCTCAAAATGGAAGCAAGACAAATGACTTTGTTCTACTTCAAGCCAAATTTGATACTGTCGAAAAGCGAGAAGGCGAACTTGAGACCATTCTGAAATCTTTCGAGAAATCATCTAAAAGAATGGAAGAAATTCTAAGCACTGGGCAACATGATCATGATAAAAGTGGCTTAGGATACAACTTATTTTCCAACAAAGGGAAAACTAGTACTGTGTTCATTAGGAGTGTGGAACACATTCCTGTATCGGAAGAAACTCCAAGTCCTGTGAAGGAACCTGCTGCACCGCAAAAAACAAAGGTTGCCATTCCGCCCCTGCAATCCTATTCAAAACAGCGGAATCATAAGCCATTCCAACCTGTAAGGCGCACGCAACAGCATGGTCCCTGAGCATATCAACAGCGCCAACAGCCGTTCAGAAAGAAGGCTGTATCCAAATACCAAAGGACCGCACGACAGTACTTTCAGTACAACACGCCTAGGTACTGGATACAGGAGCCTCATTATCCATCAAGAAAGCAGGTGTTCGCACAGCATCAACAACAGCTTTGGGAATCCAACTGGAAACCCAGAAGGCAAGCTGTAAGGCCAAAGAAAATGGCTCCACCTCCGAGACGGCATAAGTACTGGATTAATAATAATAACCCTAATTTTTACATGCATAATGATTATCATGGCTATAGTAACTACGTACATGCCCCACATAGATAGCGCAAAACCATACCAAATGTAACCTACAGTAAGCCAATTGCTGTCAGGAAAATATGGGTACCTAAAAGCACTAACATCCATGGACCCAACAATCAAAGGGGACCTAAATCTACCTAATTTGTTTGCTACAGGACATTCTGGAGAAGGACATATGGTACTTCGACAGCGGATGCTCCCAGCACATGACAGGAGATAGAAGCAAGCTATTAGATTTCGTAGAAGGTCGCGATCCAAAAGTGCGCTTCGGTGATAAATCTAAAGGAAGAACAAGAGGAAAAGGAAACCTGCTTGTCGGAAAATTCAAAGTCACCGATGTAGCTTATGTTGAAGGCTTGCAGTACAATCTACTTAGTATTAGCCAGTTCTGTGACAAACAGTTCTCGGTGAAGTTCTATATAGATCACTGTAGAGTCAAGAACATCTTGACCAAAGAAGTTGTGCTCACAGGAAGCAGATCAGGTAATATGTATATTGCTGATTGGATGCCTACGAGCTCCGCAATTCCTTGTTTTGTTGCCAAAGGCACTGCAGATCTAAGCTGACTATGGCACAAGAGGATGTCACACGTCAACTTCAAGACGATCAACAAGCTCTCAAGACATGGATTGGTTAGAGGATTGCCGAATGTGTCATTCTAAAAAGACAGTGTCTGTGGACCATGTCAAAAAGGCAAGCAAATCAAGTCCACCCTGAAGAGAAAATCCTACCTTTCAACCCAGAGAGTGTTAGAAATGCTATATATGGATCTCTACGGTCCTATAGACCCTGTAAGTTTGGGAGGTAAGAAATACTGTCTCGTTATTGTTGATGATTATTCCAGGTATGCTTGGACAATTTTCCTAAGCAAGAAGAAGGAAACAACATCAAAGCTGCCCGAGCACCTGAGAAAGCTTCAAAATGAAAAAGGGTTGAGTATCGTGTCCATTCGTTCCGATAGAGGTACAAAATTTACTAACCGCTTTATAGAGCAATACTGTTTCCTAAAATGGGATATAGCATGAATACTCAGCTACCCGTACACCTCAACAAAATGGTGTTACCGAGCGAAAGAACAGGATGCTGAAGGAAGCAACAAGGACAATGATTTCCGCAAGCAAGTTGCCACAACGTTTCTGGGGCGAAGCCACCAATACAGCGTGCTACACTCAAAACCGCTGTATCATCAACAAGCACCACAACAAAACAGCATACGAGGTATAGAACAACAAAACTCCGTTAGTTTCATATTTTCACATTTTTGGATGCAGGTGTTACGTGTTGAGCAATGGAAAGGATCAACTTAGAACCTCTGATGAGAAATCGGATGAAAGAATATTTGTAAGATACTCCTCTAGCAAAGCTTACAGGACCTTCAATAAAAGGAAGCTAACAATTGAGGAATTAGTTCATGTAGTGTTCGACGAACCTCACCATGACCCTACAAGAGTAGAAGCTGATACTCAGAATATTCAACATCTTTCCATCTTAGATCCACCAACTCCTATAGAACCTGTCGTTGACCTAGAAATCAACCCCGCAGCTGTAAGAACTGACGTAGATGAAGCCGATGATGTACAAGATGAAGCCGAAACTACAGCAACTCAAGATACAGTACGGGACCCCAAATTAGAACCCGACAGAAGATGGTTGAGAGATCACCCGCAAGAGCTGATCATTGGAAACATTGATGCTGGTGTTTCTACCCGTAGGAGAATATAGAGTACACAAGGAAATGTACTATGTGCGCAAGAAGAACCTGATACTGAGATATCACCATTTCCTGAATGGAAATCTCAATCCAAGCTTAGAAGACTCAACATGTGCACTATTGTTGTATTCTTAGCCCAGTCCGAATCTGTTTCTACCATAGAAGCCCTGAATAATTCTCATTGGATTTCATCTATGGAAGAAGAGCTTAACAGTTTCGAAAGGAACAATGTATGGTATCTTATACCCAGGCCTATGCATCAAACTGTAATTGGAACCAAAAGGGTATTTAGAAACAAGAAGGACATAAATGGACTTGTTATTAGAAATAAATCCCGCCTATTCGCACAAGGCTATAGACAGGAAGAAGGCATAGACTACGATGAAACATTTGCCCCTATAGCCAGACTAGAAGCCATTAGGATATTTTTAGCCTTTGCCGCCCATAAGAGCTTCATTGTATATCAAATGGACGTCAAAAGTGCATTCATGAATGGAGACCTCGCCGAAGAAGTTTATGTTGAACAACCACCAAGGTTTGCCAACACAGACGGCATAAACCTAGTATACAGGCTAAGAAAGGCACTGTATGGAATTAAGCAAGCTCCTAGAGCATGGTATGAGACCCTGTTCCATTATCTAACCGATAATGGATTTGAGAAAGGTGTCGTGGACAAGACCTTGTTCAAAATACAGGAAGGCGGTGACCTTCTAATGGTTCAAATTTATGTAGATGATATAATATTTGGTTCAACTAACCTTGCTTTATGTCAGAGGTTCCCTCATCTCATGCAAAGTAAATTTGAAATGAGTATAATGGGAGAACTTAGTTATTTCCTAGGTTTGCAGGTAAAGCAGTTGCCTATAGGGATTTTTATCAACCAGGAAAAGTACAGCAAGGAGCTTCTCAATGTAACACCCCCGAGTTATTCAGGGATATTACAGCGCCGTAAGCCCCGCCGTGGGACCCACAAGGCTAGAGATACGTGGAACCATAAATTTTGACCGATAAGGTCTACACACAATGGGATGAAAAACAATACAAAGGTATTCAAAACATAACCAATGTATTCACAAACAACACAACTCAAATCAATACTTCGGCAAACACAGGCCGGAACATCAAGGAAAATGGAAAACAATACTCGAGTATTCAATAGCCAATCCAGTACAACAACACTGAATGGGAAACTCCAAACATAACTGGAAGGAAAACACAGTATCACACCTGCCCACCATCTTCATGCCGACCCGATACCTGCCTGTCCGCTCTCTTGGAACCTGAAATACATGAAACGTGTTTCCCCCATAAAGGGGTTAGCCGTCGAATAGCTAGTGCAAGTATATCAAGTATGAAACACAATACTCCTCAACAATAAAGTAAAGGTAACCGTCAATTCATAAATTCAAGACTAGTATTCCGGAATAACTAAATCTCATGGCATCGCATCAATACATATATGAATACCGTGGAACCGCACCAGAGGCTACGAAACCCTCAGAGGACCCGTCGGTCCGTCCCGGAGTGGTTAATTCATATTATCCATGGAATCGCACCAGAGGCTACGAAACCCTCAGAGGACCCGTCGGTCCGTCCCGGAGTGGATATAAATAAGCATGCCAATAATATTTCATACTTTCAAAGTCGAGAACGCACATTCATAAATATATACTTGCCTTTGAGACATCGACAATTCGAACGGAAAATGGTATGAGTTCGGTAGGTCCAAGAACGTGCTTCCGGCACCTAAACGATTCGCAAGGAATACGATAATCAATTATCCATATTCAAATTACACGAAGAAACCCCCGAAACCCGTCTACGATCCATAAGGATATACGGATAATTAACTAGAGGTTGGAAAATCGTCCAAAATCTCACAAGTCCGAAAACGGCACAATCCAAACCATAAAACCGTAGGAAAAGCATGCATACGGTATAGATACATCATAATCTCAAAGTTCTCAAGCTTCCAAACGGAAAAATCGGACGAATCTACGAAAAACCCCAAAATTCCCAAAAAGTAGGGTTCTAAGGATTTTTACCTTGATTCGGACGCTAGGAGGAATTAGATGTTGAGAAATCCTTGTTCTCCAACCAAATATGTTGTTGTTGGAAGGAAGATTGCTTCCAATCGCCCAAGATCGTCTTTCGGCGATTTAGTCGAAAAGGGGTGAAGTAGGTGAGAAATGACGAAATGGAAGTCAACTGTCATATTTATATACGCTTGATCTAGCGCACGCTACGCCTCCTTCATTAGCGTGCGCTAGCGAGTTCTGGGTAGTCCGGTGGCTACGCCATAAGATGTTAGCGCGCGCTACGAAACATCCTTTGCGTGCGCTAGCTGCCTTCGCCAAAATCTCGACTTCTGCACGGGTCGCTGGCGTGCGTTATGCGAGCACTAGCGTGCGTTACAAAACACATATAGCGTACGCTAGCCGCTGCCTAGCGTGCGCTACCTGCTAGTCCAGAAAGTCTGAAACTCCACTGCTTCTACTGACCAAAACATTAGCGTGCGCTACCATTATGCCTTAGCGTGCGCTACGTAACAGAATTAGCGTGCGTTAGCCTAGGCCTAGCGTGCGCTATATCTCTAGCACAGAACATTTCCGCAAGGTCTAAACGACATGATCAAGAACCAAACGAGATATGAAACTCAATAACAATATCAACAACATCTCCAAGCATTTACAGAGCGACAAAATAAGGAGGACGACAGAGTCAAACAGTCAATAAAAGTACGGGTATTACATTCTCCCCCTCTAAAAAGAAGTTTCGTCCCGAAACTTAAGAAATAAATAGTTCGGGGTATTCCACCCGCATCTTCTCTTCCGTCTCCCAAGTTGCCTCCTCGACTCCATGTCTCGACCATTGCACTTTAACCAGTGGAATGGTCTTATGCGAGATTGTTTCTCGCGACGCTCAAGGATCTTCACGGGTCTCTCCGGAAAGGTAATATCCTCGGCTACGTCAATCTCAGTGTAGTCGATGATGTGGCTCGGATCCGGTACGTACTTTCTCAACTGAGATACATGAAAAACACTATGGACGTGACTCAAAGCTGGAGGCAACTCCAAGCGATAAGCTAAATCTCCAACTCTGTCCAAAATCTCGAAAGGTCCGATATACCTAGGACTAAGTTTCACCTAATTCCCGAAGCGTAAAACACCACGGGACTGCGACACCATGAGAAAGACATGATCCCCCACTTGAACTCCAAGGGTCAACGGCAGTATCGGCATAAGATTTCGACGACTGGCGGCGATGAATCGAGCCGGATAATAGAAATCTTTTCCTTAGTCTCCATCAACATATCCGGCTCCGTCCCAACTAGCTCAGAAGCCTCGTCCCAACATAATGGCGACCTACATCGCCTACCATAAAGTGCCTCGAAGGGTGCCATTTTGATCGACGCATGCCAACTATTATTGTAAGCAAACTCGATCAACGGCAAGTGAAGCTCCCAATCATTACTCCAGTCTAAGGCACAAGCCCGTAACATATCTTCCAATGTCTGAATCGTCCTCTCTGTTTGTCCATCCGACTGAGGATGAAAAGAAGTGCTCAATCTCAACTCAGTACCCAAAGCCCGATGAACGGCTGCCAAAAGTGCGATCTGAAACGGTAGTCTCGATCGAAACAATGGTCTTGGGGGCAGTGTAATCTCACGATCTCAGCAATAAAGGTTCGAGCCAGTCTATCCGGTCCCCAAGTATCCTTAATACCCAAGAAGTGTGCAGACTTGGTCAACCGATCGACAATTACCCAAATCATATTCATTCCGGCCCGAGTTCTCGGCATGCCGGTGATGAAATCCATAGAAATGTCTTCCCACTTCCACTCGGGAATGGGAAGCGGTTTCAACAACCCCGCTGGTCGTTGATGTTCGATCTTGACTTGTTGACACGTCAAGCACCGTAGTACAAACTCCGTAACATCCTTCTTCATGTTATTCCACCAAAATTACGCTTCAAATCTTTGTACATCTTACTCGTCCGGGGTGGATTGAGTAAGGCGTAGCATGCGCTTCCGGAGAATTTTACGCCTCAACTCTAAATCGTTCGGAACACAAAGCACCTGAAATCTCGAATACTATCCTCGTGGACCATAAAGCCGATCTTTTCCTTTAATTACATCTTCCTTCGGTTGAGAAATCATCGGGTCACTCCTTTGCTTCCCTTTGATGTCATCAACTAAAGGCGAAGTAATTTCGAGTACACTGTGTCCTGTACTCGTTGAAGCCAAACTTCTATCCCTTGCTCAATTAAGTCCTGACGAATCTTCGTCTGAGATGTAAGAACCTCGAGCATTTGAAGAGACGTCGATTTGCGGCTCAAAGCATCCGCAACGACATTGGCTTTCCCGGGGTGGTAAAGAATTTCCAAATCATAATCCTTTATCAACTCTAACCAATGTCTCTGTCTCATATTCAGCTCCTTCTGACTGAAAATATATTTCAGGCTCTTGTGATCTGTATAAATCCGGCACGATGAACCATACAGATAATGCCGCCAAATCTTGAGTGCGAAGACAATTGCGGCCAACTCTAAATCGTGAGTAGGATAATTCATCTCATAAGGCTTTAATTGTCGAGACGCAAAAGCTATCGTCTTATCATCTTTGCATGAGCACACGGCCCGAGCCTTGACCGAAGCGTCACTATAAGCGCAAAGCCCTCGCTACCATGTGGTAAGGTTAAAATCGGCGCCGAAGTCAAACGTTTCTTGATTCATGAAGCTCTGTTGTCTCTCATCCGTCCAAACAAACTTTTCGGTCTTGGAGTAATTTCGTAGCGGCCGAGCGAGTTTCGAGAACCCTCGACAAACCGACGGTAATACCGCCAAGGCCCAAAACTACGAACTTCCTTAACATTTTTAGGCGGTGCCCATTCTAGCCTTGCCTCTATCTTCTTGGGTCTACACGAACTCCTTCGGCCGAAATCACATGACCGAGAAACATAACTTCTTCCAACCAAAACTCACATTTCGAGAATTTCGCGTAGAGATGCTCGATTCTCAAAATGTCTAATATCAAACGCAAGTGTCGGGCATGTTCCTCCTTATCTTGAGAATAGATCAAGATGTCGTCAATAAAGACGACCACACACCTGTCGAGGTACTCGATGAATATTTTATTCATTAACTGCATGAAAACTGCCGGCGCATTAGTCAACCCAAAAGGCATAACTACAAATTCATAATGCCCATATCTCGTCCGAAACGCCGTCTTCGGAACGTCGGACTCCCTCACCCTGAGTTGATAATACCCGGATCTTAAATCAATCTTCGAGAAAACCGCATCTCCTTGCAATTGATCAAATAAATCGTCTATACGAGGTGGAGGGTACTTGTTCTTGATGGTTACTTTGTTCAGCTCGCGGTAGTCGATGCACAAACGTAGTGAACCATCCTTTTTTCTCACGAAAAGAACAGGCGCGCCCCAAGGCGAAGCGCTCGGTCTGATGTACCCTTTTTCCAGAAGTTCTCCCAATTGATTCTTCAATTCTTGCATCTCGGAAGGTGCCATCCGGTAAGGTGATTTAGAAATCGGAGCCGCATCTGGCTCCAAGTCCACAGTAAATTCTATCTCTCGATCTGGCGGTAATCCCGGGAGATCATTCGGAAAAACATCGGGGTACTCACTAACAACCGGAATCGAAGAGAATTCGATTTCATTTCCTTCCGTTTTCAAGGCATAACACCAATAGCCCGCACAACCTTTATTCAAAAGTTTTACGGCCTTCATGGCACTGATAAGAAACTTGGATAGTCCCGACTTACGCCCCAAAAATGAGTACTCAGATCCGTCTTTAGTCATCATGGTGATAACCTTGGTACGGTAGTTCATAATCGCTTGATGATTATCAAGCCAATCCTCACCGAGGATCACATCCTCGCCTTCTATATCAACTATGATCAGATTCGATAACCACTCCATACCGGATATACTCACCGGAAAATCTCTAATCTCCCAATTCCCCACAATTCTATCCCCGCTAGGCAGTTTCACGATGAAGGGATCGCAAGCAGTCAGACAAGTTATATTCAAACGGCGTACACAATCCAAGGAAATAAAAGAATGTGTAGCACCCGAATCAAAAAGTACACAATTTGGATGAGATAGGATATGAATGGTACTGAAGCCACCGCGTCGGGTTAAATGCCTTTCGACGCATCTCATAAACTCGTGGTTGTACCGAACCGACGCTAGAGTTTCCCCCTCCGGCATTCGACCCGTCCCCGGCCCCTGCCGAAGTCCGCTGAGGTTGACCGGTGAGGCGAAGCCCGAGTGTCCAAAGTCCGATTCGGCTCGGAACAATAAGCCGCTCTATGTCCCATCTGTCCGCACGTGTGACACTTCAATGGTGGAAAGTGGCATTCCAAATTAATGTGGCACGAACGGCCACAATTATAGCAAGTCACCGCGCGGTTGGTGGTACCGAAATAGGGCGGTAACCCCTCTTTCCTTTATTAGAACGTGACGTATCAGTGAGCGGTTAGTTGTCTGTGACTTCTGAAAGTTGCCACCCTTAGAGTTAGAAAAATTCCCCGCTACCTTCTGCTTCTTCGATTCTTCCACGGTATCGTTGTCGGGGCTCAACATGTCATGGGCTAAAGCTCTGTCCTGATACTCTTTCAGTGTGGTACAAGCAAATCCGGCCATGTTCCGCCGTAAGTCCAATTTCATCCGCATATCAAAATAACGGATCTTATCACGCTCGCTACGCACTTGATCCTTCACATGGATCAATTGTTGGTTGTACTCCACGATCGCCTGCGAAACGGGAATATCTTGTGGTTTAGCCTCGAAGAAGGCTCGGATTCGGCTCTCTCGTACCGGCCAAGGACAAAACTCGGCCTCCAAGAGTTCCTTAAATTCATCCCACGAGGCAATACGATCCTGTGGCTTGATGACCTTTCACCAAGTAGCGGCCTCTTTAGTGAGGAAATACTGAGCAATCGGTACTTTCCTCACCTCGGGGCAATCAACTGCCTCGCAAATCTTCTCCAATTCTGCTAGCCAATCTTCCCAGCCTAACGGGTCTATGGCACCGCCAAACTGTGGAGGGTGCATACGGATTACATTCTGAAGCAAGGCATCCGTGTTTGGGTTCGTGTTATTCATCTGAACAGTTTGGGCCAAAATAGTCATTTGAGTAGCCAATTGTTGAAGTGCATTCGCCACTCCAACGTCCGCGTTGTTCCCCTGACCGTCTGACTGGTCGTGCTGACTCTCGGTGTCGGGATGTACCGAGTTCGACAAACTGGGGTTGGTCGATCCCGCAACTGAACTGATGGAAACGGCCGCGCCACGACCTCTTCCTCGTCCACGGCCACGACCACGGCCACGGCCCCTACCAGCTGACATACTAAAGAACACACAAGTCACGTAAGCACAATTCAATCACGCGTCATCAAAGTGTCCGATTCTCAAGAATACCGATAAAAAGGAAGCAAAACGAATAAGGAAACACCAGAAGAGTGAGAGGTCTTACAAGTACCGGTCGCACTGTGATGATGGCAGAGTAGTGATACTGCGGACAATTAACGACTCGATCGACCCAAAAGACCGACAGCCTAGGTATCCATAGACCTAAGCTCTGATACCATATTCTGTAACACCCCCGAGTTATTCAGGGATATTACAGCGCCGTAAGCCCCGCCGTGGGACCCACAAGGCTAGACATACGCGGAACCATAAATTTTGACCGATAAGGTCTACATACAATGGGATGAAAAACAATACAAAGGTATTCAAAACATAACCAATGTATTCACAAACAACACAACTCAAATCAATACTTCGGCAAACACAGGCCGGAACATCAAGGAAAATGGAAAACAATACTCGAGTATTCAATAGCCAATCGATAACAACCTTTGAATGGGAAACTCCAAACATAACTGGAAGGAAAACACAGTATCACACCTGCCCACCATCTTCATGCCGACCCGATACCTGCCTGTCCGCTCTCTTGGAACCTGAAATACATGAAACGTATTTCCCCCATAAAGGGGTTAGCCGTCGAATAGCTAGTGCAAGTATATCAAGTATGAAACACAATACTCCTCAACAATAAAGTAAAGGTAACCGTCAATTCATCAATTCAAGACTAGTATTCCGGAATAACTAAATCTCATGGCATCGCATCAATACATATATGAATACCGTGGAACCGCACCAGAGGCTACGAAACCCTCAGAGGACCCGTCGGTCCGTCCCAGAGTGGTTAATTCATATTATCCATGGAATCGCACCAGAGGCTACGAAACCCTCAGAGGACCCGTCGGTCCGTCCCGGAGTGGATATAAATAAGCATGCCATTAATATTTCATACTTTCAAAGTCGAGAACGCACATTCATAAATATATACTTGCCTTTGAGACATCGACAATTCGAACGGAAAATGGTATGAGTTCGGTAGGTCCAAAAACGCGCTTCCGGCACCTAAACGATTCGCAAGGAATATGATAATCAATTATCCATATTCAAATTACACGAAGAAACCCCCGAAACCCATCTACGATCCATAAGGATATACGGATAATTAACTAGAGGTTGGAAAATCGTCCAAAATCTCACAAGTCCGAAAACGGCACAATCCAAACCATAAAACCGTAGGAAAAGCATGCATACGGTATAGATACATCATAATCTCAAAGTTCTCAAGCTTCCAAACGGATAAATAGGACGAATCTACGAAAAACCCCAAAATTCCCAAAAAGTAGGGTTCTAAGGATTTTTACCTTGATTCGGACGCTAGGAGGAATTAGATGTTGAGAAATCCTTGTTCTCCAACCAAATATGTTTTTGTTGGAAGGAAGATTGCTTCCAATCGCCCAAGATCGTCTTTCCCGAGCGATTTCCGTCGAAAAGGGGTGAAGTAGGTGAGAAATGACGAAATGGAAGTCAACTATCATATTTATATCTGCCTAGTCTAGCGCATGCTACGCCTCCTTCATTAGCGTGCGCTAGCGGAGTTACCGGGTAGTCCAGTGGCTACTGCCATAAGATGTTAGCGCGCGCTACGAAACATCCTTTGTGTGCGCTAACTGCTGCCCTGCCAAAAATCTCAGCTTACTGTCTGGGTCCGCTAGCGTGCGTTAATAGTGAGCACTAGCGTGCGTTACAAAACACATATAGCGTACGCTAGCCGCTGCCTAGCGTGCGCTACCTGCTAGTCCAGAAAGTCTAAAACTCCACTGCTTCTACTGACCAAAACATTAGCGTGCGCTACCATTATGCCTTAGCGTGCACTACGTAACAGAATTAGCGTGCGTTAGCCTAGGCCTAGCGTGCGCTATATCTCTGGCACAGAACATTTCCGCAAGGTCTAAATGACATGATCAAGAACCAAACGAGATACGAAACTCAATAACAATATCAACAACATCTCCAAGCATTTACAGAGCGACAAAATAAAGAGGACGACAGAGTCAAACAGTCAATAAAAGTACGGGTATTACACTCAACAAGTTTGGAATGAATACTTCCAAATCATCGTCAACCCCCATGAGCACTTCCGTGAAAATTAGTGCTGATGAAGCTGGAAAGCCAGTTGACCAATCACTCTACAGGAAGCTTATTGGCTCACTCCTGTACCTAACATCTAGCAGGTCCGATATCCAGTTTGCTGTAGGAGTATGTGCGAGATATCAAGGAGCACCTAAAGAATCACACTTAAATACAACTAAATGAATCCTGAAGTACATCAAAGGAACAGTCGACATAGGACTATGGTATCCTAAAGAAGGCGGATTCGATTTAGTTGGCTACAGCGACTCGGATCTCGGAGGCTGCAAGCTAGATAGGAAGAGTACAAGTGGAACTTGTCACTTTCTTGGACCTAGACTTGTATCATGGTTCAGCAAGAAGCAATTGGAAAACTCGCTTTCCACGGCTGAATCAGAGTACTATGCTGCCGGTAGTTGTTGTATGCAGATCCTCTGGATGTAGCAACAGTTGTCAGATTATGGGATTGAAGCCAAGGAAACGCCCATTATGTGCGATAACACGAGTGCAATTACAATAACGCACAACCCTGTATTGCACTCACGCACTAAGCATATCAATATGAAGCATCATTTCATCAGGAATCATGTCGAGAACAAGGATGTTCGACTGGAAAAAGTTCATACAGATATACAATTAGCCGACATATTCACCAAGCCTCTCGACACAGCTAGATTCAACATGCTTCGACAAGAATTTGGATTGCTACAGCCTGACTCCCTGTAAGTATTTACTGTTTTTACTCAACAATTGAGGGGGAATGCTGTAAGACCCAAGAATACAGTATCCACTGTTAATTATCTGTACACTCAGAGCCTTGAATACAGCACTGTGGGAACAAAGCGATATGAATTATCCTACAGCTGACGTGTGCAATAATTAAGGGGGAATACAGTATGACCCATCAATACAGCATTAATCCAAAAGTTGCTGTATGGAATTGAAACCCATATGTACCTTTTAAGGGGGAAAACTGTATTGTCGCGGATACAGCACATATTATGGGAAAGCGGTTCATTATATAATAATATTTCATTTTATTTTAAAACAATTTTTGTCCACGTGCCCTGTTTCATGTTAAACGTCTTTTGCATTAAATGCTTTACACGACATCTGGACAACAGCATATCAAACACCGCGATGTTTCAAATTGTTTAATATATTTTTACACCGCCATTTCAGGTATTAAGGGTAATTTGAAATGTCAGAAGTGGGACCCGCTTTGATTTTAAAATTCAATGGATAAGTGTACCAGTTACACTCAGTCCATCGTGACCGTTCATTTTAAACACCGGTTCCCATCCCTTAAATCTGACCATTCGTTCTCTGAAAACCCTTCTTCGCCGCCTACTATAAAAGGACTATAAATGCCATTTGAGACGCTTTACGCTTTCTGCATATCTTAAGAGTTCTCGAGCATACAGCCTACAAGTTTTCTGTGTTTACTGCATTCTATTTGAATTCTTTTAACTTTTCCTTGAGAAATCATCAATGGCGTCTACCCTGACATCTTCAACCTCTCTCAAGAAATCTTCAACCACCATCGACGGACGGATCTTCTCCAGACCTGTTGTGCTTGAACGCATTCATGCCAAAGGAGACGATGTAGAATCGATGGAATACGTCATCACTAGGATTCGTCAACAAGGCCTCTATCGCCTTGGCAGCCACTCTGCTGAAAAATTTGATGTTCATTTGGTTGAGGAGTTCTACCTCAATGCTGCCGTTCGATTTCTTTCACTGGCTCAAGGAGGACATGTTGCTGACATAACAGCCATCGTTCGCGGAGTAGAGATCCGTGTCGACCAAGAGCTACTCCAGAACATCTACAGGCTACCTGCTGATGGGTTGACCATGGAAGAACTTGAGACCTTCGGGTACCAAGACCTCTTAACACATTATTATGGCTTATTCACCGGTTCAGCGACAGTGGAAACGGTTCATACTACTTGCCATAAGAAAAATTTCTGCTTACCTTTTGTCTACTTACACAATTTATGTTGTTGTGTTATTGAAAATAGAACATGTGCTTTTGAGATGTGCACCAATCTCAGGTTCAGAATGATGGTTGCTATAATGACCTGTGAAAAGGTCAATTGGTGTCAAATCATTCTCAAGCATTTGCAGGAAGAAGTGTCTAAGCCTGCTTCTCATAAAAAATCGTTTGGATTGTTTTTGAACTACATTTTGACAAAATGTGGAGTTCAGCAATCCGCAGAGGCAAAGAAAATTAGTTCGCGGATATACTTAGGAGGCGTCAGGCCTACTATTTTCAACCAAAGCAACCTGATTGCCAACAGACCTTTTGTCCGTAAGATGCCTCTATCTGCCGATCCGAGGGATGTTTTTTTAAACTCCCAAAGTGTTGAATCTTCGAGAAAGAGAAAACGATCTCACAACAAAACTCCAGTTGCTGTTGAGAAGCCAAAAAGGAAGCTAAGGAGGCTTACAAAAGTTAAGGCTACAACAACCTCCAAGAATGCTCCTTCCGTGGCTCAACCCACTGACCAAGTCCTCCAGGGTCCAACTCCTGTGGAACATATGCTCACTACTGTCGATACATTAGATCCCGAGCTCTTGGCGGCTACGACAGATGCTAGGACATCTGCCAACTCTAAAGACTCTGGCGAGTCGGCTGCCTTTATGGAGCCAACAATTACTTCTCCTATACGGGATTCCACACCTATAAAGGATCCATCTCCCAACAGGGTACCATCCCCTGTTAGGGATCCCTCTCCGATACAGGTACCCACACCTATAGAGGAACCCATGCCTACAACAAACCCAGGCGCTATACGCAGCCCCTCCCCGGACATAATCATCCAAAAAACTCTACTTTCTGTGCAAATCGACCAGGCTTACGAACGGTTTGTCCAATGGAAGAATTACAGACTTGCTCCTTACGACGACCTGTTCAACTGGAGCGAATGGAGCAACGAAGAAAGATTTGTTTTGGAAGTGACGGACACTCAAGAAATTGCTGTCCTGATCCAACGGGACAACCTATTCATTAAAGAACTCATTGAGAGCCATTTGTTTGAAAAAGCCGAATCACGCAAGAAGGGTAAAGCTAAGTCCGAGGAATCTCCCGAAAATCCAAAGTCAGATCCTGACTTAGACGATGATGATGATGATGCCCTACAGGATGGTCTAAGACAGAGTCGCGAAGAATCTGAATTTCCGATGGGCACAGGATCATCGAGTCATCACCAATCACCTCCCCATCCACAAGACAATGTTCCTGAAAACGAGGATTCAGCCCCTCAAGTCACGGATGAACAATCTGTTTCGCAACAGGCACTCGAGCCTCTCGCTGCCCAAGTAGAAAGAGAATCCAATGCCATCCTGCATGAGGAATTAGTCCCTCTACCGGAGCAGGCGGATGCTGAGAGACAGGAGGAGGAATCGGTCCCTTCTGTATCCATGTCTTCAGAAACCACTTCAGCACAGGAGGATGCTGCACCCCCTGTCGCCAAGACCGAATCTAATACTCCCGCAGCATCAACCGCCTTGGATTCTGACGATGGTGGTATACCTGAGGATGTCAAACTCATTTCACGCCCAAATGTGAACTTGAGAAGGTTAAATGGAGTCGAGGATTTGCCCAGCCAGACTCTCCCAGAACAGCCGCAAGAAAAGAGCTATTACATGCTCTTGGCCTCCAAACTGTGTTCATCCAGGATGCCGTCAATGCCTTGTACTCTATGGAAAAAGCTCTTGATTGGATACAGGGAGATCGACCAGAATTCCAAGATCCTAAGTATCCTTGGAAAAGCTTAGTTCAAAAGCCTCAAGCTATGAACCTCCTGGCTGACCGACAGCCGACTGCTGCAGAGATCAAGAATTGGAGGAGAAATGAACTGCTAAGATACTTTGTTGTACTTATCAGGGAATCCTCATTATTCAATAGATGCAGAACGGTACAGGAAGCCGCAGAGGAGTTCAAGAAGAAGCTGGAAGATGGAACGCTCCCACTACAGCTACAGATGAAATCACAGCACAAGAAAGGTGACTTGGTAACCCATCCAGAGGATTGGATCCTAGTCTTCGATAAATCATATGAAGGTCGAGCCTTATATCTGAATCGAGACAGGGAAGCACATCAAAACTGGTGGAAACGCACCAAGAATGACCCTAAAAGGCCATGGAGGCATTCAGACTAAAAGTATGGAATTTAGTTCCCGCTCCTAAAGATAAAACTATTATCGGAACAAAATGGGTGCACAAATTCAAGTGTGATGAAGACGGTTACCCAATTCGAAATAAATCTCGTTTGGTCGCACAAGGGTATAATCAAGAAGAAGATCTAGATTACGAAGAAAGTTTTGCTCCCGCGGCTCGACTCGAATCCATCCGCTTGTTATGTGCATTTGCTGCTCACAAGAAGATCAAGCTATTCCAAATGGATGTGAAAAGTGCATTCTTGAATGGCTATATTCAAGAAGAAGTATATGTCAAGCAACCTCCTAGTTTTGAAGATCACCAATTCCCGGATCACATCTACAAGCTCAATAAGGCACTCTACGCTTTGAAACAAGCACCTCGAGCATGGTATGACCGTTTAAGTCAATTCTTAATTGCTAATGATTATAAAAGAGGTAAAATCGATAATACCTTGTTTGTAAAAATATTGGATAATGATATACTTGTTTGCCAAATTTACGTTGATGACATTGTTTTTGGGGCTACTAATGAATCATTGTGCCAAGATTTTCCTAATCTTATGAAGGGAGAGTTCGAGATGAGTATGATGGGAGAATTAACATTCTTCATCGGGCTTCAATTTAAGCAATGCGAAAATGGAATTTTTATCCATCAAACGACTCACACGATCTCCTCAAGAAATTCAAAATGAAGAGTAGCAAAGTGATTTCAATGCCAATGTCTTCATCATTGAAATTAGAAAAAGATGAAAATGGCAAACCCGTGGATCAAAAATTATATCGAGGTATGATCGGATCTTTGCTATATTTAACTGCTTCTAGGCCAGACACAATATTTGCTACGTGCTTATGTGCTCGATTCCAGGCTAATCCTAAGAAATCCCATTTAATTGCTTGTAAACGTATCTTTCGTTACTTGAATGGGACCATCGGTTTGGTTCTATGGTATCCTTCTTGCTTAGATTTTAATTTGATTGCATACAGTGATGCCGATTTCGGCGGATGTAAAATTGATAAAAAGAGCACTAGTGGTACGTGTCACTTCATTGGCTCATGTTTAATATCTTGGGGAAGTAAAAAGCAAACCAGTGGAGCGTTGTCTACAGCTGAGGCCGATTATGTTGCTGCAGGGAGTGCCTGTGCTCAGGTATTATGGATTAAAAATCAACTCCGCGACTACGGCATTTATTTTGAAAATATCCCTATTTTATGTGATAATATTAGTGCAATTAATTTGAGCAAAAATCCCGTGGTGCATAGTAGGACTAAGCATATAGATATTAGACATCACTTTTTACGTGATCATGTGCAAAAGAAAGACATTTGCTTAATTTTTGTCGGGACGAAAGATCAACTTGCTAATATATTTACGAAACCTCTTCCAAAGGAATCCTTTAGTACTATTCGTTTGCAACTTGGTATGGGACATCTTGACAATTTTTGAAATTAGTTATCTACTCGACAAATCAATTTCTTAGAAATGTTTCATTCGCTAGTGCACGCTAGCTTTATCCCTTTAACGCGCGCTAATTTCCCATTCCTGAACGAATTTTTCTTCGATAGCATACGCTAACCCATATTTCTTGCGTACGCTAACTAAAATCCCTTCTATTCCGATATATGCTACTGGACAGTCCAGTAAGCAACCTATAAATTCATAGCACACGCTAAACCTATATTCCTTGCGTACGCTAATTGAAACCTTTCACTTTCCTATATAAACCATGAACAGTCCAGAAAGTCAACCATTCTTTCATAACGCACGCAAGCGCCAGATCCCCTTTCTGATAAAGAACCCTAGCTAAATCCGATTCCTATACTTCCGATAATCTTCATCAAATCTTTCAAATTCTCTCAAAATCATGTCGAGCAAAGGTAGAGTTGCTATGGAAAAGACATACAACAGCGCAAAACGTACCCGCGGTCCAGATTTTGATGCTTCTCGTTTCGTGTCTTCTACCGCATTCAAGGTATTTTCGGAAATCCTCCCACAAGAACACCTGACGGATTGCTATTATTTCAATTTCCATAGTCTGGAACGGGCGAACATTGCTATTTCTAAATTCTTTTCTTCAATTAGCATCTCTCGTTTTGTTGAGTGTAAATAAGCCATTTTTCCCGAATTGGTTCGTGAATTCTACGTGAATCTATATGTTGCTGAGAGTGAATGATCTTCCTCCTTAGTTCTGGGAAGTATGGTTGGGGGTACAGTCGTGAAAGTATCTTCGGTGATTTTGAATCAATTGTTTGGATTATCGTCGGATGGTTTTGCTTGTTCGGGGAAGTCTATTGCTGAAGAATCTGGTGTGACCGAGCTTGATGTCAAGGAATTCTTAATCTCGAAATCCATCATCGATATCACTGATGAGGTCTTCGAGAATAATGATTTCGGCATTAATATTCGGCTCTTATTGGTCGCGCTCACCAAGTGCATTATGCCTAAGGTCAACACACAGCACAAATTGGTTGGGATCGACAAGCATGTGGTATATCGAGTACTGAATGACGATATGATTAATTTCGCCGCCATTGTTATGGGTTGGATGAAAGTCAAAGGCGACCTCTTTCGGTCCAAAAATTACGCCTCAAGGTCCCGCAAGGCTGGAATTCCATACGGCTCCATCCTAACGGCGATTTTCAAGTTTCATAAAGTGGAATTAACGAAAGACAAGGTCGTTCCTTGTCCAACAACCATGAGATTTCCGACTACTTGCTCAAGGCCATGCATTATGTGAGGACCGTCAACCGGGGATGGATTCTCTTTTCGTACCTTAAGGAAGATGATCAAGTGGAGAAATGGACTAGAATACCGATGCCGGAAGAACGGATTACTAGACGAGGGCCGCACACCATTCGAGAATTTCAAACAGAAGTCTTTGTGAGGAAGCCTACCTCTAAAGGCAAACGACCGATGAGAGAATCACTTACCGAGGAAGAGTAGAGTGATCTCATTTCCCGGATGCGTAGCATCGAAACTTCACAGATGGAAATCCGTAAAGATGTTTGTTCTCTCCGTTTGGAAGTTCAAGGAGTCCGTTCGGAAGTTCAAGGAGTTCGTGGGCTGATTGAAGACTTTATCCGATTCACTCATCCATCTTTCCCGCTTCCATCCTCCTCATACGACCAAGCACCTTAGTCTTTAGGACCTTGATTCTCGATGTAGCAAACTTTATTTCATATGCTTTTGATGTCGTATGCTTTCGTTATTTGTGTGTATTGTTTGGATTATTTCCGTTAATGAAATGCGCATTCCCTTCGATGTTTTTCATACTTATTGGTTTACATGTACTTTGGTTCGTTAATGTCTTAATTATGTGTTCTGTTTTGACCTATGTCATTTGATTGGTATTTTTTTGTATACGCAACTTTTCAGGGGGAGTCCTTTTTGTTAATGTCAAAAAGGGGGAGAAACACTCCAAAACCGAACATACTAACATATCGAACAAATTACTTTGATTCAACATTTTTTAATGGTTTTGCAGGTATATATTAAATGTTTTGACATCATCAAAAAGGGGGAGATTGTTGATTCAAAGTATTTTGATGATGATTAGATTCAAAACATTTAACAAAATCTATCTCAAACGATCTGTTTCATTGAAGGAGAAACTTGTTCCTAGCGCACGCTATAGGATGCATAGTAGCGCACACTATCGAGGGTCCTAAGCAGCCAGGCAAGTCACCTGCAGTCAAGTTGGATTCCTACCTGATGGATAGCGCACACAAAGTCTATATTATCAGCGCACGCTAAATTGCCAACATTAGCACACGCTATCGCATCCCAGTTAAACAAGGCAGAGAGACAGTAAGGTCTGGACAAAAAGGGAATCATTTGCGCACGCCACGGAAGAATATTTACGCACGTTATTCAGAAGTCCTAGCGCACGTTACATAACAAAACTTGCGCACGCTACTGAAAACATATTGGGAGTCCAGTAGTCTCTCGACTCAAATAAGGAAGCGCTTACGTACGTTATACAAGCTAACGTACGTTATCTGGAAAATATGTAGCGCACGCTACAAAACACTTGTTAGCGCACGCTAAGCCTTCGAATTTCTACCGTTGAACATTTTATCCGTTGGAAGGCAGAGGTCAAAAAGGAGATCCGGAAAATCTGGAAAGCTAATATTAAATAATACTAGCACACACTAAGTATAAGTACTAGCGCATGCTAAGTACAATTTTATCCGTAAGGTAAAGAGACGTTGGGGAAACAAACCGACACAATTCAAAAGTCAAAAGTGAAGACGTGTTGACCAACGTTAACGCACGTTACGATAGACTGTCTAGCGCACGCTATACATGTATTTTACCATTGGTACAGTTTAATGACCGTTCAGATTAGCCAAGTCAAATGCCGATAACCCACGCTATGAAGAATTATTAGTGCACGCTAATAATATGTTTTTTAGCATATGAAGAAGGACTTGACACTATAAATACCCACATCACTTGGATATCTCAATACACAACTTCAAGCATTCAAGCATTCAAGCATTTAAGCATTTAAGCATTTTTTTAGCTCAGTTTTCTACAGATTATTGCATTCTGAGTTGTGAGAAGAAAAGATACAAGAGTGATACACATTATAATATTTATTATACTTTGTATTCTTTTCATTTGGTTGTGAGTGTTGCATCACTCATACACGAGTGTAAGAGAAACGAATTAAGAGTCACTAATCCGGTGTTATTAGGATCTTTGATCTGGCATTATTCGGATTACACTCCAACATTCCTAAGTGAGGATTGTCTAGTTCCGATAGAACACTAGATACAAAAAGTTTATTTTGAGAGTGGTTGTGCTTGGACCAATAGAAAACAATCGATTGTAACGGTTGTTGTGCTCGGACCAATCGAAGACGAGACAAGACTATGTGGTTGTTCTTTAGCCAATAGAAAAGGAAGTCAAAGAGAGGACGTAGGCAAGTTGCCGAACCTCTATATATCTTTGAGTCTTTTACTTTCCGCACCTTTTACTTTTATTCACGAGAAAGTTCGATATTCCGCATTATTCAACCCCCCTTCCAGTGGTAAATTTGTCTCTTCAACATTGTATTGTGTAATTCATTAATTTTCATCCATCTGGTGGGTCCCAATTGGGGGTCCACGACACTGTAATGTCTGCCTAGTTTGGGGTGTTACACAATGATTCTAATCCTACTTACTTATGGCATTGTCTTCTTGGTCACATAAACGAGAAACGCATTTCTAAGCTCCATAATGATGGATTTTTAGACTATTTTGACTATGAATCATATGAGACATGCGAATCTTGTTTATTAGGCAAGATGACGAAGAATCCTTTCACCGGTCATGGAGAAAAGGGTAGTGATCTATTAGGCCTAATACATACTGATGTATACGGACCTCTTAGCACTCATTCCAGAGGCGGATGCCAATACTTCATTACATTTACCAATGATTATAGCCGATATGGATATGTTTATCTTATGAAGTATAAACATGAATCTTTTGAAATTTTCAAAATATTCTAGAATGAAGTACAGAATCAACTTGGAAAGATAATTAAAGCCCTTCGATCGGATCAAGGTGGCAAATACTTGAGCCAAGAGTTCGATGATCATCTTAGGAGTTGTGGAATTGTTTCACAACTTACTCGTCCCGGAACACCTCAGCATAACGGAGTGTCCGAGAGGAGTAATCGAACTTTATTAGATATGGTTGGATCCATGATGAGTTAAATAGAGCTTCCATTATCATTTTGGGGCCACGCCTTAGAAACAGCAGCATTCACCCTCAACCGTATTTCATCTAAAGCAGTTGAAAAGACAGCATTTGAGAAATGGATTGGTAAGAGACCAAACTTGTCTTTTCTAAAGATCTGGGGTTGCGAAGCATTCGTAAGGCGCCAAGTGTTTGACAAACTGGCAGCCAGATCTGAAAGATGTTTATTTGTGGGGTATCCTAAGAAAACTAAAGGATATTACTTTTATAAGCCCGCAGAGAACAAAGTGTTTGTTGCTCGAAATGCTGTGTTCTTAGAAAGGGAATTTATTTCCAAAAGAGACAGTGGGAGAAGAGTAATTCACGAGGAAACTCGAGAACCACAAGAAGACATCGCTTCACCGATGGAAATCGAACAGGCTCAACAATCAGTTGAAGAGCCCGTTAAAAGTACACAAGTCCCTCGCAGATCTGATAGGATGCGACATGAACCTGAGAGATATGGTTATCTCGTAACAGAGATATGGTCAGAGATGCAGTCCATGTATGACAATCAAGTTTGGAACTTGATAGATCCACCTGAGGGTGTTAAAATCATTGGGTGCAAATGGGTCTATAAGAAGAAGAAAGACATGGATGATAATCTGCAAGCCTATAAAGCTAGATTAGAGGCAAAAGGTTATAGACAAATTCATGGTGTTGACTATGATGAGACTTTTTCGCCAGTGGTCATGCTTAAATCAATTAGAATTTTATTTGCCATTGCCGCATACTATGATTATGAAATATGGCAAATGGATGTCAAAACAGCATTCCTTAATGGAAACTTACTCGAGGATGTGTACATGACACAACCTGAAGGTTTTGTTCATCCAGAAAATTCTAAAAGGTTTGCAAGCTTCAAAGATCCATTTATGGGTTGAAGCAGGCTTCTCGGAGCTGGAATCTTCGTTTTGATGAAACTATCAAAGAGTTTGCGTTCATTCAAAATGAAGATGACCATGTGTATAAAAGAAGATTAGTAAGAGCATAGTTGTTTTCTTAGTCTTATAAGGAAATGACATTCCCACCTTGCAAACAGTCAAGACTTGGTTGGGAAGTTGTTTCTCAATGAAAGACTTAGGAGAAGCTACTTATATTCTTGGGATAAAAATCTATAGCGATAGATTAAAGAGAATGATTGGTCTGAGTTAAAGTACCTTGTACTCGACTAGATGTATCGTTTTCCCTTAGCATGACAAGTCGATACTAATCAAATCCAGGTGAAATTCACTGGACAGCAGTGAAAACCATTCCACAGTACTTAAGAAGAACTAAGGATGCATTCCAAATATATGGAGGTGTGGGAAAGGAGCTGGCTGTAAATAGTTATGCCGATGCAAGTTTCAAAACCGATGGAGATGATTTAAGATCGCATATGGTTTTGTGTTTTGTTTAAAATGAAGATGCTGTGAGTTGGAAATTGTAACACCCCAAACTAGACGGATATTACAGTGCCGTGGACCCCCGACTGGGACCCACCAGGCGAATGAAAATGAATGAATTACACAGGGTAAATGTAGTACCGAACCACATTACAACATTAATTACTCTGATGAGGAGTTTCATACAACACACCCAAGATAATACAGAATACATGTATATTTTATATGGAGATAAAATATACAACACTAAGTAAAATGAGTATTCAAACGGAATGTCTACAGCGGAATAAAATGAAGGAAGCATAAATGACTGAAAAGACTGGGGGGCCCTACTAGTATCATTGGGACTCCTCGCCGTCAATGTGCTCTCCCCGTGCTTTTGCCTTGCCATGACCTGAAAAACAATATCCCCCAATGGGGCCGCCATACGTAACAACAATCCTCAAGAGTTGAATACACACAATCCTGTTGATAACATACGCAATCAAACATGATATATGAATCAACTAACAGTACGGCTCAAAGAAATGGCGCCACACTACGTCCGGGATGGAAATGTGTCCGTGCACAAGCCACCAACGAGTATCGATCGAATACACGTGTGGTCTTGTACCTAATCAGTCTCACGAAGCAATCGACTCGTGTGCACAGTCCAATGTGAGGCCAACAACCAACACACGACTTAAATGTGCCCGACATGAAAATCCTACACATACCAACCGTCACGCCAGTATGATCCGGAATGCCACGATATAACAAAAGTGACATCGAAAATAAATAATGACTCACCAAGATGAAATGATGATGAAATGAATGACAGCTCAATACGGTTAGTACTTTATGAATGAATTATGATTATGAATGAACAACAACGAAAGGAATGAATATCCTTTTAACTGAGTAAGAATTAACTTACACAACACCGATGAAGAATGTCCGTCCACGAACAACGTCCTAAATGAAATGTCGGTCGCTCGAACAACCTTGAATAACACAATTACCAATAATTCGATCAATACACGCATCAAACACGATTATAACCAACTCAAACGTCGATACAATAATATCCAAACTCGCAGATGCACTCTAACGAATACATTGAAAATATCCCTCCCGTTGGTTACAACCAAACCCAAATTATCGAAACCAACTTCAAATGATTGATTCAAACCAGCAAAACAATATCAATGGCATCAATAATCTACTAGGAATCCACAATTCAAGATTACAACAACATCAATCGGAAATTCCCAAATTAACCGAAGTCAACCCCAAGGGTTCTTGAAATAAATCCCCAAAATAGCCATTAAATCCGTAGGAATATATTTATCCAAGGTAGATAATCCATATCTAACAAATTCCAACAACAATCCAAGCTTACACGAAGAAATCGGAAGGAAAACCCCAAAAATCCGAAATTCTAGATCTAAGAGATTAATACATTTGATTTGATGTTTTGGAGATGATGAAGTGATGATTAATCCAACTCAAAGACTTGAAGATGATGATTGGTGATTACACCTCGAAGAAAACTCTCCAAATCGCTCCAAATCGCCCAGAACCGATGAGAGAATGAGAAGAAATGACAAATGTCGAAATCTGGGCTACACTGTCCAATTTATAGAAATTCCAGTTTAGCGCGCGCTAGCCCCAGCTCTTAGCGTGCACTAACGGGTGTTTTGGTTAGTCCAGTACTCACTGTCCGAAAATGGTAGCGCGCGCTACGTGCCTTCTTGTAGCGTGCGCTACGGCTGAACACTTAGCGTGCGCAAACCCCAAAATGTTAGCGTGCGCTAATGAATTATCTGATGCCCAGTACTGGAGTCCAGAACCTTCTGTCCTCTGATCTGATCGCCGTAGCGTGCGCCACAACCAATATCTAGCGTGCGCTACAACATCGTTTGCGTACGCTAAAAACCACTCATAGCGTACGCTATGAATTAATCCAATGCAGTCCAGTAGTCACTGGACTCAACCTGATCCGACCTTAGCGCGCGCTATACCGGCTGCATAGCGTGCGCTACTCCAGCCTACTAGCGCGCGCTACTTACCATTTGTAGCGTGCGCTACTTATAACCCAACTGCAGTCCAGTGCCTTCTGGACTGCCTGCTTGAAACATACTAGCGTGCACTAGTGTTGAGAGATAGCGTGCGCTACCCGTACTCAATTAGCGCACGCTAAAGAGAGTACGTAGCGTGCGCTACTCCTCACACACAGCACACTATGAAATGACAATGATGGTAAACACCGCACGATTCTCCAACTAGATTGATGATGAATGACGATTGATACACGATACAATTACTCTGAACGATGAATACAATGATTGAATATGAGTGACAAATGATCATTAATGAGTGAAAAATAATGAGTGGCAATTACTGAATGATAAATACTGAATGATAATGACTGAATTACAACCGGATATTACATACACCCCCCCTTAAAAGAGTTTCATCACCAAAACTAAGGGTCAAACAACTCGGGATAACTCTCCGGCATACTATCCTCGGTTTCCCAAGTAGCCTCTTTGACTCCGTGTCTAGACCACTGAATTTTAACCAAAGGAATCATCTTATTCCTCAACTGTTTGATTCGCCGCTCTAAAACTCGTATAGGACGCTCCTCATATGAATGATTATCGGCGATCTCGATTTCGTCGAACTGAAGTATGTGACTCGGGTCGGCAACATACTTCCGCAACTGAGAGACGTGAAACACATTATGAATTCGGCTCAACGCCGGAGGTAAGGCCAATCGATAAGCTAGCTCGCCTACTCGATCCAAAATCTCAAACGGTCCAATGAATCTCGGACTCAACTTCCCCCTCTTCCCAAAATGGAAGATACCACGACTCGGGGATACCTTGACCAAAACATGGTCACCCGTCTTGAACTCTAAAGGTCGACGATGATTATCTGCATATGATTTCTGTCGACTCTGAGCGGTCAACAAACGTCTCTTGATCAAAGCTACCTTCTCACGGGCGGCTATAAGCATATCGGGCTCGGTGCCGATTGATTCTGATAAGTCATCCCAAAACAAAGGAGATCGACAACGACGACCGTATAAGGCCTCGTAAGGTGCCATCTTAATCGAAGAATGCCAACTATTATTGTACGTGAACTCGATCAATGGTAGTTGGGCTTCCCAATCATCTTTCCAATCGAGGACACATGCCCTCAACATGTCCTCCAAAGTCTGAATAGTCCTCTCTGATTGTCCGTCAGACTGAGGATGAAAAGCTGTACTGAGATTAAGCTGAGTTCCCATAGCACGATGAACTGATTTCCAAAAATGAGACACAAATCGTCCGTCCCGATCGGAAACGATACTTTTAGGAGTATCGTGCAATCTCACTATCTCTTTGATAAATAACTGGGCAAGTCTCTCGGGACCCCATGTATCCTTAATCTCAAGGAAATGAGCTGATTTAGTTAAGCGATCCACAATTACCCAGATTGTGTTCATGCCACGACGACTCGTCGGCAAACTCGTGATGAAGTCCATTGAAATATCTTCCCACTTCCATTCTGGAATAGGGAGAGGTTTCAGCATACCCGCCGATCGCTGATGTTCTATCTTGACTTGCTGACAGGTTAAGCATCTCGAAACAAATTCCGCGACTTCTCACTTCATATTACTCCACCAGTAATTTGTTTCAAGTCTTTATACATCTTGCTAGAGCCCGGGTGAACGGAATAAGGGGTAGCATGAGCTTCTCTCAAAATCGAGTTTTTCAACTCGTCATTCGCCGGTACGCACAACCGATTCTTAAAACGCAAAAGTCCATCCTCGTGGACCACAAACCCGGGGGCTTTCCCCTGAGTCACATCCTCTCGAATGCATAACAAAAATAGGTCCGAACCCTGATTTTCCCTGATCGCCTCCTCAAGTGGCGATGAAATCTCCAATGTACAAAGTTGCCCTTGTACTCGCTGTAATCAGACCTCGATCTCGGGTCACATAAATTCCTGCTGAAGTTCCTTCTGAACTGTTAATCGAGCAAGCATCTGCTTCTGAATGGACTTACGACTCAAGGCGTCGGCGACAACGTTCGCCTTGCCCGGGTAGTAAAGGATCTCGATATCATAATCTTTGATTAGTTCCAACCACCGTCTCTGTCGCATATTTAACTCTTTCTGAGTGAATATATACTTTAAACTCTTATGATCGGTGAATATCTGACAGGTAACGCCATAAAGATAATGACGCCAAATCTTCAATGCAAAAACCACGGCTGCTAACTCCAGGTCGTGGGTCGGATAATTAACCTCGTAAGGTCTCAATTGCCGTGAAGCATAAGCAATAACCTTCCCATTCTGCATGAGTACATATCCGAGACCCTATCCGGACGCATCACTATAAACCACAAATCCCTCCGTCCCTTGCGGTAAAGAAAGGACAGGTGCTGAAGTTAACTGGCTCTTGAGTTACTCAAAACTCTGTTTACACGCGTCGGACCACGTATATTTCTTATCCTTCCATAAAAGGTTCGTTATGGGTTGAGCGATTTTAGAAAATCCCTCCACAAATCGTCGATAATAACCCGCTAGTCCGAGGAAACTTCGGATTTTCTTAACATTCTTCGGAGGTAGCCAATCTCGAATAGCCTCCGTCTTTTAAGGATCGACACGAACTCCGTCTGATGAAATTACATGTCCGAGAAACGTCACTTCGGACATCCAGAACTCACATTTGGAAAACTTTCCAAAAAGTTTCTCTCGTCTCAACACGTCGAGCACTTGATAAAGGTGAAACTCGTGTTCCTCCCGGTCACGAGAATAAATAAAAATGTCATCAATGAAGACAACCACGAACTGATCTAGATAGTCGATGAAAACCCGATTCATTAAATCCATGAATACCGCAGGTGCATTAGTCAACCCAAACGGCGTAACCACAAACTCATAATGACCATAGTGTGTTCGGAACACCGTCCTTGTGATATCCGACTCTTGAATTCGCAACTGATGATATCCAGATCTTAAGTCGATCTTGGAAAATACTGAAGCTCCCTGAAGTTGATCCAAAAGATCATCGATACGGGGTAGAGGATATTTATTCTTGATCGTCACCCAGTTCAATTCCCGGTAATCAATACACAAGCGGAACGAACCATCCTTCTTCTTGACAAATAACACTGGTGCTCCCCACGGGGACGCACTCGGTCGAATATAACCCTTCTCGAACAACTCCTCAAGTTGGTTCTTTAATTCCTGCATTTCGGTCGGGGCCATCCGGTACGGTGCCTTCGATATCGGGGATGTACCGGGCTCCAACTCAATCGTGAATTCCACATCTCTCTGTGGAGGCAAACCAGGTAACTCGTCTGGAAAAACATCGGCATATTCCCTCACTACCGGAATATCCGTCAACATTACTGATGATTTCTATGTTTTGGTCATATAGCACCAATAACCAACACACCCCTGACGGAGTAATTTCACTGCTTTCATCAAGTTAATGACTTTACCAGAATAGCCGGGATTACCTCCCTGAAAAACACATTCAACCCCATCGTCTGAAATGATAGTGACCATACGCTTACGGACACTAATGATGGCATCGTGATGATCCATCCAGTCAATACCCAGAATGACGTCGTCTCTCGGTAAATCTACCACGATTAGGTCTGCTAGCCATACAGGACCATGAAGCTGAATCGGACAATTTTGAATCTCGCGATTTCCGATAATTCTTCTACCGTCAGGTAGACCAATGACATAAGGCTCACAACTAGTAGCACTACCCAGACGTAGTCTACTCAAACATGACTCGGAAATGAATGAATGCGATGCACCAGTATCAAAAAGGGTACACACAGGTTGAGATAGAATATCGAGTGTACCTGAGATCATCCAGGCCTTTGGATCGTCGGTCTTCTTCATCTCATAAATTCGGGTCTTGCCGGCCCCCGAACCAGATGCTCCCGTCTGATAGTTCTTGGCTCTGCCTTTATTAGCTCATGTCGTCTTGAACGACGCTGACTGAGTGTCCTGATTACGCACCAGAATGTCACAGAACTGAGATGATCTTTGGAGTAGGTTTAGAGTCCCTTCGGCAAAAACGGGCCCTATGCCTAGCAATCCCACAGTTGTGGCACGTGACAGTCTGTTTCGGACACTTGGTGCTGAAATGACCCTGTTCTTCACAGTTGAAATAGGTGATGGCCGAACTGGCCGCTCGTGACTGAGATTCCGCGGGTCTAGACGCCATGGGAGGTCGCTCAGAAAAAGTAGAGCCCGCACGTGGTTTCTTGAAAGTGGCCTGACTGCCGTCAGACTGATTACGGTTCTTAGACTTCTTGCCAGCAGATGAAGGTTGTTGCTTAGCAATTTCCTTAGCAGTAAGCTCGTAAGTAAGAGCTTTCTCGATGAATTCGGCCAGAGTGGTACAATTATGATTAAGCGATTGTAGTCGCATACGAGGTTTCAGTCTCTTGCTGAAATACTTGATCTTGTCCGCCTCAGAGTGAATGATAGATGAGGCGAACGGAAAAAGTTCCTGAAATTTTTCGGTGATGGCAAGAACATCATCGTCCGCTGAGAGGTCAGGAGTGAGTAATTCCGACAACTTAGCCTCCCTGAGTGGGGCTGGATAATACCTCTCCATCATGAGAGTTTTGAACTGATCCCAAGTACATGATCCGTCGGTGGGCTTCAACGATAACCACCATGAATGAGCGCTCTGACCAAGATAGTAGGCCGCAACTGAAACTTTATGCCCTTCAGGGCAATCCACCATAGCAAATAACTTCTCGAAATGCTCAAGCCAATGAACAATATCCGCCGGCTCAGATGAGCCCTCGAAGGTAGGTGGTCGCTGGCGAGAGATATCGCCAATGATACTGCTTACACCCCTCTCTTGCCTCTGAGGTGGCGGCGGAGGAGCCTGTTGATTTTGAGTAGTTGAGTTATGCATTGTCTCCATTAGTTGAGCCATCTGAGTCATTTGGGCCATCATGCCCTGCATAAAAGTGAGTGGGTCAACCCGAACACCTTCCCGAGAGTGTGTCCTGCACGACTCCCCGATAGTGAATGATCACGTCCAGGTGAATGAGTGGCAGCGTCACTGCTCGATGAGTTAGCATTATTCCTGGAATTCACACGTGTATTCACACGAGCTCTCGGGTTTCGGCCTGCACCACGGCCTCTACCCCCACGTCCTCTGCCAGCTCTTTACATACTGAAGTGGAAAGTCATATGATAATTATATATCTCGCATGAATATCACATTATGCTTACGTTATGAGATGATGAAAATGAGCATACGCGCTCAAACACAATGATTACATGAATGATCAACTGAAATGACGTGATTATCTGATGAAATTCTTGAAATGATTATATTGAACAAGTTAACAAGATTAACGACATGATCCTCAAGATCAACAACTGAACAGTGAAATGAACTGAGTGATTAATGAATTCACATGATCGACTTGATCACAAATGAAAATGATAGATGAGGAAATCTTACTGTTCTTTGGTCTGAGGGGCTCGGCTCTTGCACAGGTCACACGTGACGCGAAAGTCCAATGATACTAGTCTGATGAACGATGATTTCAAATGAGACATGACTCGGAAGGTAGTATTCAAAACCACTCTCCGATACCAACTCTGTAACACCCCAAACTAGGCGGATATTACAGTGTCGTGGACCCCGACTGGGACCCACCAGGCAAATGAAAATGAATGAATTACACAGGGTAAACCGAACCACATTACAACATTAATTACTCCGATGAGGAGTTTCATACAACACACCCAAGATAATACAGAATACATGTATATTTTATATGGAGATAAAATATACAACACTGAGTAAAATGAGTATTCAAACGGAATGTCTGCAGCGGAATAAAATGAAGGAAGCATAAATGACTGAAAAGACTGGGGGCCCCTACTAGTATCATTGGGACTCCTCGCCGTCAACGTGCTCTCCCCGTGCTTTTGCCATGCCATGACCTAAAAAACAATATCCCCCAACGGGGTCAGTTACACAGAACAACAATCCTCAAGAGTTGAATACACACAATCCTGTTGATAACATACGCAATCAAACATGCTATATGAATCAACTAACAGTACGGCTCAAAGGAATGGCGCCACACTACGTCTGGGATGGAAATGTGTCAGTGCACAAGCCACCAACGAGTATCGATCGAATACACGTGTGGTCTTATACCTAATTAGTCTCACGAAGCAATCGACTCGTGTGCACAGTCCAATGTGAGGCCAACAACCAACACACGACTTAAATGTGCCCGACATGAAAATCCTACACATACCAACTGGCACGCCAGTATGACCTGGAATGCCACGATATAACAAAAGTGACATCGAAAATAAATAATGACTCACCAAGATGAAATGATGATGAAATGAATGACAGCTCAATGAATTGATTGGAACCGTCGTTCCTCGTGAATGAAGTAATGAAGTGACAATTACAAGTTTCAATACGGTTAGTACTTTATGAATGAATTATGATTATGAATGAACAACAACGAAAGGAATGAATATCCTCTTAACTGAGTAAGAATTAACTTACACAACACCGATGAAGAATGTCCGTCCACGAACAACGTCCTAAATGAAATGTCGGTCGTTCGAATAACCTTGAATAACACAATTACCAATAATTCGATCAATACATGCATCAAACATGATTATAACCAACTCAAACATCGATACAACAATATCCAAACTCGTAGATGCACTCTAACGAATACGTTGAAAATATCCCTCCCGTTGGTTACAACCAAACCCAAATTATCGAAACCAACTTCAAATGATTGATTCAAACCAGCAAAACAATATCAATGGCATCAATAATCTAATAGGAATCCACAATTCAAGATTACAACAACATCAATCGGAAATCCCCAAATTAACTGAAGTCAACCCCAAGGGTTCTTAAAATAAATTCCCAAAATAGCCATTAAATCTGTAGGAATATATTTATCCAAGGTAGATAATCCATATCTAACATATTCCAACAACAGTCCAAGCTTACACGAAGAAATCGGAAGGAAACTCCCAAAAATCCGAAATTCTAGATCCAAGAGATTAATACCTTTGATTTGATGTTTTGGAGATGATGAAGTGATGATTAATCCAACTCAAAGACTTGAAGATGATGATTGATGATTACACCTCGAAGAAAACTCTCCAAATCGCTCCAAATCGCCCAGAACCAATGAGAGAATGAGAAGAAATGACAAATGCCGAAATCTGGGCTACACTGTCCAATTTATAGAAATTCCAGTTTAGCGCGCGCTAGCCCCAGCTCTTAGCGTGCGCTAACGGGTGTTTTGGTTAGTCCAGTACTCACTGTCCGAAAACGGTAGTGCGCGCTACGTGCCTTCTTATAGCGTGCGCTACGGCTGAACACTTAGCGTGCGCAAACCCTAAAATGTTAGCGTGCGCTAACGAATTATCTGCTGCCCAGTACTGGAGTCCAGAACCTTCTGTCCTCTGATCTGATCGCGGTAGCGTGCGCAACAACCAATATCTAGCCTGCGCTACAACATCGTTTGCCTACACTAAAAACCACTCATAGCGTGTGCTATGAATTAATCCAATGCAGTCCAGTAGTCATTGGACACAACCTGATCCGACCTTAGCGCGCGCTATACCGGCTGCATAGCGTGCACTACTCCAGCCTACTAGCGCGCGCTACTTACCATTTGTAGCGTGCGCTACTTATAACCCAACTGCAGTCCAGTGCCTTCTGGACTGCCTGGTTGAAACATACTAGCGTGCGCTAGTGTTGAGAGATAGCGTGCGCTACCCGTACTCAATTAGCGCACGCTAAAGAGAGTATGTAGCGCGCGCTACTCCTCACACACAGCACACTGTGAAATGACAACGATGGTAAACACCGCACGATTCTCTAACTAGATTGATGATGAATGACGATTGATACACGATACAATTACTCTGAACGATGAATACAATGATTGAATATGAGTGACAAATGATCATTAATGAGTGAAAAATTATGAGTGACAATTACTGAATGATAAATACTGAATGATAATGACTGAATTACAACCGGGTATTACAGAAATGTTCCAAGTAAACACGCTCATAGATTCTATAACTTAAGACTGAGTACCTGACAGCATCAGATGCAGCCAAGGAGAATATGTGGAACCTTTTAGGTCCTATAAGTCTTTACTGCGACAATAATGGTGTTGTTGCGCGAGCTAAAGAGTCATGGGCTGATCATAATTCCAAACATATACTCAGAAAATATCACCTAGTCAGAGAGATCGTCAGACGAGGAGATATTACAATATGCAAAGTAGCAACGAAAGAGAATGTTGCAGATCCACTTACCAAGCCTCTCTCACAAGGAAAGCATGTTGAGCATACTAGAGCGATAGGACTAAAAGTCATGAATGAATGGTCCTAGTGCAAGTGGGAGATTGTTTGGAAATAGTGCCCTGGACATTCGATGTGCCTAGATTTGTAATTGTCACATATAAATAAAGTTATTTGATATCATTTATTTCGCGTTGATTATTATAATGTGTGCATGTTTTAATATTATAATAATAGAATATTAGTTATTCACGAATAATACGATTATTCAAATGTCCCTGGTACAATCTCGTTGAGTAGAGACTCAAGTGATTAATATACTAGTATAAGCTTGATTGATAATCATTGGATGATTATGCGTATGGTACGGATCAATCTTATGGGTATTGGTTGGAGAACTAATACTGGATAGACCCGCATTGAGATCACTGCATGGAAATGTCATAAGTGAATCTCAATATAACAGTATGTCAATAAATCTTGAACCTGAGATTATCATAGAGTCCAACATGATAACTGCTATGCCTTGATGTAATCCAACGTAATCTGAAACATGGTGATCATAAAGGTTAGCGATCAGAATTAGTGAGTCATGTAGAGGGCAATGAATAATCAAGATGGGGATTTGTCCCTCTCCTTAGTGAGAGAGATATCTGCTGGGCCCCTCGATAAGTAGGACTGAAGGAAATGCATGGTCATGCTCAAATGAAGAGTCATTTGATTCAATCAGTCTACTTAAGATCGAGAAAGTATTTAAACATAAATAAGTATGCCACACTCCATGACTTAGTTTAAATATGATATCGTGTGACAAAGGGATTTGACACATTAAAAGGTTTAATGGACTATTAACTTATATTATTTGGGTAATCATAATGTCTTGCTAGAGGCTGCTTATGATTTATTATTTAATAAGGTATTAAATAATTGCCAACATAATATAAGGCTCTTGGGTCGCACGTACGACAATTATAGACAAGTAGGAATAAATATCAATTGGGAATAATAAATATAATATTAGATATTATATTTATAAAGAGATTAATAATAAGTAATATATAATATTGGATATTATATATATTGTATTATTTAATAAGTTGAGGGGCAACTAAGCAAATACTAGAGTTTGACTCTAGGGTTTACTTAGTATAAATATATGGTATTGGACAAGGAGTTATAAGAAATCAAGACACAAAAATCCTCCCCCCCCCCCAGGAGAAAGAAAATATCGGCCCCTTCTCTTACAGTAGGAGAACGACATCGGTCATCTGATCTTCTTCCCTTAGTTGATCTTGATCGATAGTACAATTCTTCTAGTAAAGAATTTGTATTGTACTATTCATCAATATTATTCGTAAGGATCTAGCAATACGGCTTGTGGAATTGTTCGTGTGTGGATCACCCAAAGAGGAAGGAGATATTCATCTGCTTCTAGTCCGGTTTAGATCCATTTTTCGAATTAAGTTAATTCGATGATCTCTTAATAAATCAATTAAATTACTGCATGTAGATCCTCGTTTGGGTTTTCCGTTTATTTATTCCGCTGCGTTTTACTCAAATTTTATTGTATTAGATACACCTAAAACCCAAAATATTCCATTTCCGTACTCATGTAGAATTGGTTGTGATTATATTCTTTGAATCGTTAGGTTTGTGGTTGTCGGTTCCTAGCGATCGTGGTTGGTTCTCCGTTCCATTCGTTTCATCGTTAATTTCTCAAGGCAAGTATTCTTGTGAAACCTTTATGCTTAACATGAAATGGTGATGTATAATATGTGTGTGCTTTGCTCACTCCGGGAGGGTCTGAGGCGCCTCGGGGGAATCCGTGACTTCACTCCGGATTCACAAGCTTGTTTGGCTAGCCAGTCCGGGAGGGTCCATAGAGGCCTCGGATGGGACCAGTGGTTTCGCCCCAGTCCTATGCGATGCATGTGCGTGATTTATAATTATGGCCAGTCCAGGAGGGTCCTTAGAGGCCTCGGATTGGATCAGTGGTTTCACCCCATTCCTAGGCAAGTTTTGAACTGTGATTATTGACTGTTTGTTTTCCGGAAAAGACATGTCTGATTTTGGATTTTGAAATGACTTGATGCATGTACTATGAAATGTGTAAGCGAATGGTTTGTCTTGATTACTTGTACTAGAGTAATTGCTAACCCCTTTGGGGACCCGTTTTGGGAAAATTCTTGTTATAAATTTTAGGTTGCGTTCAGCCGGTCGAGCGAGCACTGGGGCAGTACGAGCAGGCCCGGCCCAAAGGTTGTGCAGCCCGTGTCACTGCATAGGGCATCAACAGGACAAATGAGGCATCACATTGTAATATTCCTTAGCCTTTTGGTAGGTTAAGTTGTTTGGATCAAGCCCATCCTCACATCTAGGCATCCGTAGGACCGCATCTCAACACTTTTGTTATCGCCGCCTTCAATTCTTCAACTAGCAAGCCTTCAATCTTGAAACCTTGAACGTCGGCACCAATTATGTAGCATTCAATCTCGGATGACTCAATCAATCACGGTTCACACGATCTGCGTCCCTTCGATCTTTTCTCTTCTTCTATTTCTTTTTTTACAAAAAATATAGTAATATATTTTTAATTCTTTTTTTTTGGGGGGGGTGTAAAATTGCTTGGACGGAAGCTTACCAGCATATCATTTAGACTGAGAATTTGGAGCAGGGGCACACAATTGGCTTTGTAATTTGAAGTAATTTTGAACTTTATGAGGCCTAAAAATTTCGACATGCAGAAAATAGTAAGAAAATTACAATTTTACTAAAATATGTTTAATTTTTGTTCTCTATTTTAGGCCAGTGTCGAAGGATTGTTGCCTGACTGATTTGGTTGTTGTTTTTAGCCTGTTTCATATATTATATTCCGATAAAAATTCCAAGCAACCGAACCTTTTCTTTGTGTTATATTCTATTCTTTAGATATTGAAGTGAAAAGAGAAGGAATAGCAATTGCTCAAGTATTGCATCAATTAAAAGTAAAAAAATCTGGTTTTATCTTTCTATGCTTCACTTGTTTGCTTTAATTATTGTTATAGTCTTATAGACCTTGTTTGATTTGATTTTAAGATATGTTGCCTTGATCTCAACCATCGGGTGCTCAGAATAGAAAAAGAAATAGAAAACAACAAGAATTTGTTCAATCTTTACAAGGACCTTTAAATAGATTTTTTGTTAGACCTCACAATATCGATAAAAATAATGATACAATTAGAGATGATGAAAATTCTTGTGTTGATTAAAATAAATTCAATGATACAGTTGGAGTTAATGATAATCCATGTGTTGATGAAAATAAAGCCGATGATACAATTGGAGTCGATGAAGATAATGATAATCCTTGTTTCGATGAAAATAAAGTCAATGATACAATTGTTGGGGTATATGTCGTCTTCTCGCATAGGGCATCAAAACTCTTAGGACTGGTCCTGAGTGCGAGGATGCTGGCCAGGGTTGTTGACGTGTGCAAATGAGTCCCTTTTATTCCAGTTGTCCATTTTGAGGCGTTTGTTTTCAAACTTATAAACTGATAGACCGTACTCGTGAGTACCTAGGCGTTTTGTTTTGGAAAATGGTTTGTAATACTAAATGTTATTTATGATTTTTCGCTGATGTCTGGTTTACCGGTTGTACCGGGCGTTTTATTTATTTTCATCTTGGTGATGTGTGTTTTCTAGCTAACCGTGATGGTTATACGAGTGGTATTTATTATTCAGCCTGGTGGGTCCCATGTAGGGGTCCACGACGCTTTAATATACCCTAAATATCTTAGGGGTGTTACAGAAAATGGTGTTGGAGCACTAGGTTTATGGGTACCTAGGCTTGTTGGTTAATTGGGTCTAGTTGTGTTTTATTTTGCACATCGTCATCACGCTGCAATCATCTCGGTACTTCCAGTGTTCATAATTTTTTCTTACTCGATTCCTTGTCTTCTCGTATCGTACTTCTGTTTCTTGAACTGTGACTGTTTTTCTCTCGTACTTATCATCGAATTGCTTTTGCTACCTCTTATATCCAGTATGGATGCTAGAAGAGGTCGAGGTAGAGGTCGTGGATGCAGTCGGGGATGTGGGGCAGTCAGTGGGGCGGCCACGTCACACTCTTCTGGAGCTGGCAGTAATGATGGTCGACAGGACCATACTGCTACTCAAGATGGCGCCAACATTGATGTTGTAGTTGTTATGCAACAAATGGTGAACCAAATGGCTGCGATAGCCCAGGCGGTTCAGAACCCGACTCTGGCTCATGTTACTCAGGCCGGAGTGGATCGTTGGCTTCAGGATGTCACCAAGATACATCCTTCTCAGTTTTCTGGGGCTTCAGACCCGATTGTCTGGGAGAGGTGGATCAAAAAGATGTCCAAGATCTTTGTTTCCACTAGCTGCCCTGAGGATCGCAAGGTCCCAATCGCCCAGCATTTTCTCACTGGGGAGGCTGCTGATTGGTGGGAGGACGTTGAGCCACAGAATCATACTGCTTCGTGGTTTGAGTTCAGAGACCTTTTTGAGGCTGAATACTGTCCGTGGCCAGTTCGTTAGGCCCGGGTCCATGCTTTTTATGATGCTCAGCCTCAAGATATTCCGATTTCTCAGGCCATTGCAGATTTCAACCGGGAATTGGGCTACATGAAGGCCGAGGTTAAGGAGGAGAGCGACAATAATTGCCACTTTTCTAGGCAGATGAAACTGAGGATTCATGATTACATGTCTGGACTCGCCTACAGCTCTTGCTTATGATGTCCTTGACGGACAGTGAGGCAGCTCGAGAAAGTAAGGAACAAAACTTTGTCGGTAACTTTTCGGGGCACAAGGGCGGAATTCAGCAGAAGTCTCAGTCTGCTAATTTTCCTGCGGGCGGTTCGGCTCGTTTTTCTGGGGGCTTCCGAGGTACTGCTAGTGCCTCTACTCGCGATGTCAAATGTTTTAACTATGTCCAGTCGGGCCATAGGAACCTGGAGTGTCCTCGTCCGCAGTTGACTAGTCATACTTGCGGCAAGCCGGCCCACAAAGCTTCATTTTGTGATCGTTTGAGGTGGACTCTCGGTGCCCAGGCCTCTGTTCCAGCACCTAGGGAGCCGATTGTGAACCAGGGGTCGCCTGCTCTGCAGAGTGTCAGCCGAGGGAGAGGTCGGGGCTAGACCGCTAGAGGGGGAGCTTCCAGTGTCGGCTCCGCTCATCCGCGTGTATATGAGATGAGGAGGGCCGATGATCCAACAGCTACTATGGCTACAGGTACCGTTCATATCCATTCTCATCCTGTCAGTGTGCTTTTCGATTCTGGTGCTATGCATTCGTTCATCTCTCTGGAATGTGTGCGTCGTTTGGGTCTTGACTGTTTGTCGCCTTATGAGCCTTTCATCATTAAACTTTCTAGCGGTGATAGGATCGTTGGTGATCGGGAGATCCGAGATTGTTCTGTGATAATTTGTGAGAGGACTTGGCTCTCTAATCTTATTGTTGTGGGTATTGAGGGTGACGATTTAATTCTCGGGGATGATTGGCTCGAGTGGCATGGTGCGATCATAAACTACCACACGAGGATCATCACCATGTTAGACGAGGACGGCATCGAGCACTCTTTCACGGGGCAAAAGAGGGGAAACCAGAAGTTCGTAATTAACGCCTTGAAGGTGATGAGACTCCTGCGGAAGGGGTGTACTGGTTATTGGTGTTACGCTTTGAAGACGGAGGATGATGGGGTCGGGTTTTCATCGATTCTAGTCATTAGTGAGTTCCCAGATGTCTTTCCTGATGAGTTTCTGGGGTTACCACCGGATCGTGAGGTTGAGTTCGCTATCGAGTTAGAGCCGGGTGCGGCTCCTATTTCGAAGGTGCCATATCACATGGCACCTTCAAATATGGATGAGTTGAAGAAGCAATTGAGTGGGCTTCTTGAGTCGGGGTATATTCGACTGTGTGATTCGCCTTGGGGCGCACCGGTCCTGTTTATACGGAAGAAGGATGGTTTACTGCATTTATGTATCGACTATCGCGAGCTAAACAAAGTGACCATCAAGAACAAGTATCCCTTGCCAAGGACTGATGACTTGTTTGATCAGTTGTAGGGAGATGCGTTATTCTCGAAGATCGACTTGAGATCGGGGTACTATCAGATTCAAGTGAAGGAGTCCGATGTCCCAAAAACAGCTTTTCGGACGAGATACGGACATTATGAATTTGTGGTTATGCCCTTTGGGCTAACCAATGCGCCGGCAGAGTTCATGCAGTTGATGAACAGAGTTTTCATTGAGTATTTGGATAAGTGTGTCGTCGTCTTCATTGACAATATCCTTATCTATTCGAATAATGAAAAGGAGCATGCTCATCACCTGCGTGTGGTGTTAGATATTTTGAGGACCGAGCGACTCTATGCGAAGTTCTCGAAATGTGAATTCTGGCTGAAGGAAGTGATGTTTCTGGGTCACGTGATATCAGCCGAGGGGGTCCGTGTAGATCCACAGAAGATTGAGGCAGTGCTGGATTGGGCACTGCCTAAGAATGTGAAGGAAGTCTGTGGTTTCTTGGTTTTGGCTGGCTACTATCGCAGGTTCGTCGAGGGGTTTTCGAAACTGGCTCGGCCACTTACACAGTTGCTTCAGAAATCCGAGGAGTTCGTCTGGAATGACGAAAGGTAGTCGAGTTTTGAACAGCTGAAGAGGCGTTTGACTTCAGCCCCGATTCTAGCATTGCCATGTGGCAACGAGGGTTTTGCTGTTAATAGCGATGCTTTGGGTCAGGGTCTTGGGTGCGTGTTAATGCAGCACGACAAGACTATTGCGTATGCGTCGAGGCAGTTGAGGCCGTATGAACTCAACTACCCTACCCACGATTTGGAGTTAGCGGCAGTTGTTTTTGCACTCAAGATTTGGCGTTGTAATATCCGGTATCCTCGTTTTCCATTATCTTGAATTGTTTGCGTTTTGACGTCAGACATTTTCTTGTTGATGAGAATCGGAGTGATTTCTATCGTGATACTCTATTTGTTTCTATCGCATAGCCGTTTTAGTCGGGTGAGACTTGTTGTCGCGTGCGTTTCTTTGATTAAATGTGTGCATGTGATGTGGTATGTGATGTGTCGTTAATTGCTCGTTATTGTTTTGAATCATTGCCGGTGGCGTTGTGTTGATCGTCGTGGGGCGTGTTTTCACGCTGTATATTTTTTTGCGTTGCTTGTAACGTTTCGTCGATGGGCGAAAGTTACGCGTTTCTTGTGTATCTCGTTGAGTTTTCCTGTCGGGATATTGCTTCTCCCTACTTGTTTTAAGTTTCGGGACGAAACTTCTTTTAAGGAGGGCAGTATGTAATATCCGCAATTTCGATTTCCGATAATTTTCTTTTTTTCAGCGGAGGTCCATTTCGATGACTCTTTTGGGACCGTTTCATCATTCTGAGAATGATTAATTCTGCACTTTTTATCATCCTAGTTCGTTTCGGTATTGTTTTGTTGAATTCCGTGTTTCTTAACGACTTTTCCGCACTCGAGTTCGATTCTTGTGAATCTCATTCGAAACTACTATTTCGAGTTTCCCGTAAGTCCGTTTAACTTTGTTAGACGTGTTGTGAACTTCGGTTTGGCTATTCGATCACGTATCGTGATTTTCGGGCATTTTGGGCCATTTTGTAATTTACCCAAAGTTGTGGGTATCCGCATTCGTATTTGTTGTTTTGACACTTTTCATGGTCGCGTGTGATTAATGGTTGCATGGTATTTCATTTCGGGTCGATGATGTTGCCCACGAGCATTTTGTTCGTGTTCGTTTCGTGCGATTTCGGATAATCGGGTCGTCAAGTCCTGGTGGTCGGGTCCTGGCCGGACGGTTGCGGGCACTGGCCGGACGGGTGCGGCAGGAACCGACGTAGCGCACGCTACGGCCGGGAGGCAGCGCGCGCTACGGCCGGAAGGCTGCGCACGCTACCTGGCCGAGTCAATAGCGCAGTGAGGTTCTAGATTGCGGCCCGGGCCGATAGCGCACGCTAGCTCGGCAGCCTAGCGCACGCTAGGCTGCACCAGTATAAATGTGACAGAGCAGTCCAGTTTCCATCATTTTTCCCATTTCTATCTTTCTCTTTCGTGGAAGGAGCCTTAGGGATCTTGTAGCCATGTTGTTGAACAACAAATCCACGAAGTTCTTGAGTTCATATCATTGATTGATCATCCTATATCATCATTTGATCCAGCGAATCAAGGTGAGATTTCCTAGAACCCTATTTTGAGAAATTTTGGGGTTTTGCGTTTTTGGCCGATTCGTCCCGTATCGTCGATTAATCCATGATGGGTATGATTAATCTTAGTAGTATTCTTGTGTCTAACATCATTTAATCCATTGTTCTGCGTCGAATCAAAGTATATTTCTTGATTTCCTTCGAATCGACTTTTTGGGGGATTTGTTCTTGATCTCGTTTTCCATCCGTTTTGATGGATCGATTGTTGTTAAATGATGTTGTTAAACATATCCTATGGATTATATATCCATATTTCGATTTGGAATTCCATTTTCGTGTTTTGACGGGACGAATCATGTTCTTGGCCGTTTTGGGGGAAACACTTGAACTTTCGTCATTCGTTCTTTGAATTCAACGGCTTTAAGTCGTGCTATGGATTCATTTTCATTGTTGTTATTGTCCTTCGTAGTTTATTATCGCGAGTTGGTGTTCGGTGGAGTCGGCGGGTTCGTAGTCGGTTCGTGCCAACCTACTTCGGTCGATTCTCCGCGTTGTGGTTAGGCAAATATCTTACTTATGCGTTCTGTATCTTGTGAATATGACTAAGCGTTGAAATGAATGAATTGTGGTTATTGGTGATAAACTTCGAAATGTGTCTATATTGGTCGATTGTACACTTGGATATGTACCGTGTTGTATGTATTGATTGTGAGTTATGTGACATCGATTCATCGAGGATTTGGATGATAATATTGGGTTATATGTGTTTGATTGTGTAAAACTTGTATTGGTTGTAATGTCGGCTTCGGGCTAAGTATACTAGTTATGTGAAATTGTAATAGACAAGATGATTGTTTGATTGTGTGCGTGTTGGTGTAATGTGAATGTGAATGTTGTGTGCTGGAATGCTAAGTTCACTCGTGTGGGTTCGACGGGGCCTACGAGGATTCATGGCACAGGTCCATGGGATCAGAACTTAGTGTGTGGTGCTGAGATCCAATCGTGTGGGTCTGACGAGGCCTACGATGATCCATGGCACAGGTCCATCGAATCAGGACACAGTACGTCCAACCGTGCGGGTTCGACGGAACCTACGGTGACACGTGACACAGGTTCACGGGGTCAGGACTGGTTGTTATGGTTGATGTGTGATTTCCAGCCGTGCGGGTTCGACGGAACCTACGGTGACACGTGACACAGGTTCACGGGGTCAGGACTGGTTGTTATGGTTGATGTGTGACTTCCAACCGTGCGGGTTCGACGGAACCTACGGTGACACGTGACACAGGTTCACGGGGTCAGGACTGGTTGTTATGGTTGATGTGTGACTTCCAAACGTGCGGGTTCGGTGGAACCTACGGTGACACATGGCACAGGTTCACGGGGTCAGGACTAGTTGTTGTGATTGATGTGTTTGTTTCTTTCCGTGCAGGTTGTCGAACCTACGGAGACTCGTGGCAGGAGATCACGGGGTCATGAATATGTTTTGATCGTCTAAATTTTGAAAATGAAGTTCTCTAGAAAGGAATGATGGGCCGAGCCCCGCGAGATTTGTGGAAATATTTTTGTACTGTAAATTACCGAAATGCTTCATAACTTATTTTCCCTTAGTAAAACCTCCCGGGAATATTTTGGTACTTGGTTATTAAATTTTATTATGATCAATGTTTGCTCGTTACTTTTCGTATGATTTGACACTTGCACTAGTAAAATAGTGGAGTTTTACTAACCCCCGAGTAATTGGGGGTGGATATCTATTTTGCGTCCAGGTACATGCAGGTTCAGGGGAGCAGTCACAGGATTGGCAACGGAGGATGACGAGGTGCGATACTAATAAAGAGTTGAGAGTTAGTAGAGTTTGGTTGTATTGTCAGAGTTGGTTTCAGTCTTCCGCTGTATTGTGTTTCAACCCCTGTGTGGGTAATGTTGTATAAGTCAGTTTTGTTGATTGAGTTGTGTGACCTCATCGGTCTGTGTATTCACGTGTAAGTGACCATAACGGTCTGTAGTATTTTATTTTTTGACCCTGGCCGGGCAAGCACTTGGTCGTTTTGTAAGGTATAGCCTGGTGGATTGATCGCTAGGTTTCGCGTAGTATGGTTTTCAAATCCGATCAATTTTAAAATTTGTAAAACCTCGGAGTATTTCCAAGGTGTCGAACCCAAGGGAATTGATGTGTCGAAAATAAAAGAAGTAACTCTACTCAAAATTCGACTGCTATTTAGGAATCCGAAAATTTGTTTGCTTCTAATTATCTAAATTTAAAAATCGAAAAAATAAAAATATAAATAAAAGATGAAATATCTAAATTAAGCAAATAAAGCAAATTAACAAGATAAAATCACAAGTCGAAAGGTAATTGATCCTAGGGTAGTATCATCTAATTGAGTTCACACAATCCATTCACTTGATTCCTTCTCCCCAAAATTTAATTCAATCCTAGAAATAATCACTCAGTACGATCTAGAATTCTGTCAAGGCAACCTAGAAAGATAGTTAATTAAAACCCTTTTCCCACTTGGCTCAAAGAATTAAAATCACTTAAAAAGCACCAACTTATTTATCTATGATTTATCTTTCTCCGCTAGGTCTCAAGATAAAATCATATTGTGTGTCAAGTATTTCCACTAATCAATTACTCCTTAGGACAAAATCAATTAGCTAACATGCATCGATTAAGGGCCCTTTAATCTAACATGAGATTTAACACAACTTGAACACAAGCCTAGGATGAAAGGTCAAAAGGTAATCAAAGGAATATCATGTGAACATCAATTAAAATTACTAACCCTAGAATCAATCAATGAATTAGCCAGACATACTTGAAATTAAACAAGAAATAGATGAAGAATGCATATTATTAATATGAAAAGAGAGATTACAACCCTTATGGATGAACTCCGAGTCTTCAATCTCCCAAAAACAATAATAATTCTCCTCCAAAAAGTTCTTGCATCAAAGAAATTAATCTTGCTAAGAAGATCTAAAAATTGTAAAAGATGAAAAAGAATGATAAAGAATGATCCAATATGACAAAAGCTGATAGAGAATAGGTCTAGAAGGGTGTTTTTATAGCTAAGGGGTTACATTCCGATTAGCCCTAATCTAGGAAATAAAATCTATCTAAAAGAGTCAAAATCCGTCCAACGAGAGTCATTTGGGAAGCCTTTCGGCTGGCCTATCGGCCGATAAATGGCCGATAGTTTGTCGAGCTCTTCACTCGATAGAGGCGGGGATTCCTTTCGGGCACACCTATCGGCCGATAGGCTGGGCCGATAGGGTGGTCTGTCTCTCGCAAAATTCCGTCTTTTCCGTCCGTGACTCGACTCTTGGTCCTTTGTCTCGTTTTGGGTCCTTTTGGCTCTAAAAACCTGCAAACACACTAAAACCAACCCAAACGCGTAATACGGCTCGACTAATCATAAATAAGCCAAATACGAGCACATTAATCACGAAACGAGATAAAAACCCAGTATAAAATCCTAGAAATAAGTGGTAAAATTACCACTTATCAAACCCCCCCAAACTTAAGCCTTGTTCGTCCCGAACAACAAAAAGAAAAGAAAAAGAAAGTCGTGAATCATCGTGCAACTCATAGTGTTCAACCTAATCAATACTATCCTGTAATTCTCTCTAAATAATCCGATTGTCGTAAAAGCGAGCTGCACTCAGAATAATGATTCCGCAAAGTAGTCAAGTTCAGTCCTAATCATTCGTTCATGAAGAAAATCCAGCTCAAAGATTAACAAAACGTGAGTCAAATCGACCGTCAATATGAAAGGCTAAAATAAACAAGCTAGTTCGTCCCGTTACACAGTCTAGTGGCACAATTTTAACGAGTTACATAACAAATAAACCTCGGTCAGTAGTCCCTTATATATATGTTCAAGAATTTGATTCGAGTTGACCACTAGGTTAGGATCTCGGGATGTTTCATCGGGGTAATCCTAGGGTGGAACTTCCATTCTCATGTATTAGGAAACCGTTTGACGTAAAAGACACTCATGGGGCACATGGATGCTTCTAGTTACTAAGTTCCGTCTACGGCGGAGAAACAACTCGAATATATAATTTCCGCATGTCCGAATCAAGGTCGCCGTTTTACGCGAGAGTAAACAATGGTCACGCGAATACCCCGATTCTTGAGTTCCCTATCATTGGCACATGTGAAATATCTAAATCACTAGTCTAATCAGTCGCTGTTTTACGCGAGGGTAAACAACGGGTCACGCGAATGCCCGGTTACTAGACTTCCCTTCATAGAACCACATTATCTCAATTTTTGGGAAAAGCGGCCGACTCTAAACTCTATCTAAGTGCCAACACGATTGTGAAAGCAAGATCGACTCACTATCCTAAGATGTAACCAAACGTATTGACGGTGATTTTAAAACAAGTATGTATCGTCTCTTATACGCCAAGACCTCTACAATCACGAAAAAATTTGGACCTAAATGAATACTATGCAAAACGAAATAGCGACTACAACTCGACTAAAACTCGACCGTTTCTTGAGAGAAAACGAGTGTCGTAACATCGGTATCACACAAATAGAAGCACGAAAAATTCACTAATAAGGAAAAACTAAAGACAAGCAAGGCTATCTAAAGCAAACAACGAAAAGCAAATAAAAGCAAACACGAAATCTAAAAAAAAAAACCACTACTACCTAAAAAAAATTAGAAAATAGAAACTAGCAAACACACCCAAATAAAATGAATATAAAAATCGAAAAACTAAGCAACAAAAGCTAAATCCACGCAACACCAATAAGATAAGCACAAATAAAAACAACGGGCACCAACACAAGCATATAATGATACAAGGCAAACAAGGTACTCACACGTAAAGAAATTAACAAAGCCGCACTTCTCCCCCCCCCCCCCCAAACTTATTTCGCACCCCAAAGGAGGAATAAGTTTGAAAAGAGAAAGGAGTGGCTTTGTTAATGGAGTACCTGATCACTGTGGCTGAAATGGCGGGTTTGTCGGCGAGCTCGTAGTGTATCTTGGGCGGGTATGTCCTATCGGCCGGGCTATCGGACGATAAGTGGGCCGATAGGAACTTCTGTCTCTTACCATGCTCATATCGGGCGGGATATCGGTCGATGTGGAATTCCTGTCGACCACTGCTTGTAACATAAAAATTTTGTTTAATTTTCCTCAGCCTATCGGCCGGGCCTATCGGCCGATAGGCTCGCCCGATAGGATTTTCTGCTTTGAAATTTTCCGACTTTTCTCTTTTCGCATAATTGGTCCCGTTTTTGCTTGGATATGGCGATGAAAGACCTGCAGGTATTCAAAACTCGGCATGCATGGATTAGAACTTAACAAAAACTAGCAAAGCTACTACGAAACTAGAAACTACAAAAATCACGCAAACGAAAAATCGAAAATAAATGAATAAAACGAACTAATATACATACATACGTTGGGTTACCTCCCAACAAGTGCTACGTTTAACGTCTTTAGCTAGACGATACCTCATTCAACCCGGGTCTTCGGTGACAACTCCCCCTTGAACGGGTTTGTTGATATCAAGATAGCATACGTCCCTCTCATTAGATCGACTCTCGTTCGCCTCCAACATTCGAACATACTTTGGCAAATCCTCGTAAATTTCTTCAACATCGAAGTGTGAGTAAATGGATTGTGAAATGCACTGCTCCAACAAGTCGGTCGGGGGCGGCATAATAGACTCAATTTCAAAACATTCCTCGGGCGCATCGTCGGGCTTCTTCATCGCGTCATAGATGGAAATTTTCAGATTTTGATCATTGACCCGGAAAGTAAGATCACCCTCCTGGACGTCGATAAGTGCTCTCCCCGTCGCTAGAAACGGTCTCCCAAAGATCAATGGTTGATTTTCGTCCTCGGGCATATCGAGAACTACGAAATCGGCCGGGAAGACCAAGTGTTGGACTCTAACGAGCACATCCTCCACAATTCCCCTCGGATAAGTGATCGACCGGTCCGCCATGAGTAGAGAAATGGTAGTCGGCTTAATCTCCCCAATCTTCAACCTCTTAAAGATGGATAGAGGCATAAGATTGATGCTTGCCCCGAGATCACACAACCCATTACGGAACGTTTGGTCACCAATCATGCATGTCAAAGTAAAACGTCCCGGATCCTTCTGCTTGAGTGGGAGCTTGTTTTGAATGATAGCGCTACACTCCTCTGTCATATTTATTGTTTCAAACTTCCTCAACTTCCTCTTGCTTGCCACAGCGTCTTTCAAGAATTTCACGTACCCCGGCATGTCTCTCAAAGCGTCTAGAAGTGGAATGTTGATATTCACCTTTTGAAACATGTCGATAAATTGTTGAAGCTTTTCATCATATCTCGACTTGGCCAAACGCTGTGGAAATGGAGCTTTTCCTTCAAAATCTTTCATATTCGAACTTCCAGGAGCCTTTCGGCCGATCGGTGGGTCGATAGGCTTCACCGCGGCATCTTTGTATGGGTATCGGTTGGGCTATCGGCCGATAGGCAGCCGATGGGCTCTTGCATTTCATCTTCTTTCCGTTCTCGGCTCCGTTTCTAATACATCCTCGTTTCAGATTCCTTAACTCCGGCCCCATGATTATGTACCTTGTCCCACTCCGAAGCTCGATTGCGTTGCATTGTTGCGTCTTGGGTTGGTCTCGGTCTTTGCTCGGAAAATGGCCGGCTTATGAAATCCGGCTTGGCGTTCGCCATTTGACTCATTTGGGTCTCCACCATCGACATCTGCTTTGTCAAGGCTATCACCGAGTTTCCAATAGATGTCACACTATGCTCGAGAGCTCCGAACCTCTTGTCTACTTTATAAATAAAATCTTTTGGCTCGCCTCTAATCGTTCCAACATCTCTTCCATAGGTGTCTTAGCAATCGGCTCTTGAATAACCCCATTTTTCACGTTAAATCCGGTGGTGGTGGAGCATTGTTCGGGTTGGCATAGGAGAAATTAGGGTGGTTTCGATTGTTCGGATAAGAGTTCCCCAATTTCCCCCTTGGAAGTTTCCTCCTTGCATGTAGTTCACATTCTCCTTAAGCGCAATAGGCTCGTTTAGGTCCTCAAAACCGAATTGACTCCCAAAGTATTCTTTTTAGCGTCTCAAGTTCTTTTCTTGTTTTTCAAATTTTGCCTTCAAATCACCGTAGGCGTCCTCGTCACCGGATGGAACCTTTCTTCTCGTCATCTTCCTATCGGTCACCTCCTCGTAATCATTGTTGACCGCTAGCTCAATGAGATTCTTGGCCTCTTCATAATCGTTAGCCAGAAATCCCCCTTTCGATGAGTAGTCCAACTCTCTTCTAGCCTTCCTCGTCAAACCCCGATAAAACCGAATATAGATCTCCTCTTTGTCAATTCCATGCTGCGGGCATTTGCGAAGTAGCTTCTTAAATCGGATCCATGCCTCGTATAAATATTCATCCTCATATTGCTCGAACTGCAAGATATCGTTGATTTGTTTTTGCACCTTGGAGGGAGGATAGAAGCTGCTAAGAACAACCGGTCATCTCTCTCCAAGTACCAATTTCCTTCCGATCTAGGCTCTTGTACCAATCTAGCGCATCGTCTTCTAAGGAGAATCGGAATAGGCGGAGCTTAATGACATCCGGAGGCACTCCGTTTTGCTTGATAGTGGCACATATGTCCAAAAACGACTCAAGATGAGCGTTTGGATCTTCATTAACTTCCCCTCCGTATGTTTGAGACTTCACTGTAGCAATGAGGGACGGCTTAAGCTCGAAGTTGTTGGCATCAATCTTTCCCCAACCTCCTTCTTGATAATCGTCCAGCTTAGGTCGAAAGCGGGCATTCAAAGGGATCTTCTCGGGACGAGCGAGTTCTCGTGGTTGGTCAACAATGCCGGGCATGGTATCAACGAAAGGTATAGTAATAGTCTCGGTTCTCGCTTCTTGCTTCTTCCTCCTCAAAGACTTCTCGATTTCCGGGTCCAAAGGAAATAAGTTCTTTCCTTGGGATCTCGTGATCATGCACCGCCTACAAGGAAAAGAAAACAAGATGTGAGGAAACGAGATCGAATATTAATAATAAAAGTAAACTACCTAAAGTAACAATCTCTTCTTTTTCGAATTATTCCCTAAAGTTTTCTATCAATTCCCCGGCAACGGCGCCAAAAATTGATCGCTAGGTTTCGCGTAGTATGGTTTTCAAATCCGATCAATTTTAAAATTTGTAAAACCTCGGAGTATTTCCAAGGTGTCGAACCCAAGGGAATTGATGTGTCGAAAATAAAAGAAGTAACTCTACTCAAAATTCGACTGCTATTTAGGAATCCGAAAATTTGTTTGCTTCTAATTATCTAAATTTAAAAATCGAAAAAATAAAAATATAAATAAAAGATGAAATATCTAAATTAAGCAAATAAAGCAAATTAACAAGATAAAATCACAAGTCGAAAGGTAATTGATCCTAGGGTAGTATCATCTAATTGAGTTCACACAATCCATTCACTTGATTCCTTCTCCCCAAAATTTAATTCAATCCTAGAAATAATCACTCGGTCGATCTAGAATTCTGTCAAGGCAACCTAGAAAGATAGTTAATTAAAACCCTTTTCCCTTGAGGCTCAAAGAATTAAAATCACTTAAAAGCACCAACTTATTTATCTATGATTTATCTTTCTCCGCTAGGTCTCAAGATAAAATCATATTGTGTGTCAAGTATTTCCACTAATCAATTACTCCTTAGGACAAAATCAATTAGCTAACATGCATCGATTAAGGGCCCTTTAATCTAACATGAGATTTAACACAACTTGAACACAAGCCTAGGATGAAAGGTCAAAAGGTAATCAAAGGAATATCATGTGAACATCAATTAAAATTACTAACCTAGAATCAATCAATGAATTAGCGGACATACTTGAAATTAAACAAGAAATAGATGAAGAATGCATATTATTAATATGAAAAGAGAGATTACAACCCTTATGGATGAACTCCGAGTCTTCAATCTCCCAAAACAATAATAATTCTCCTCCAAAAGTTCTTGCATCAAAGAAATTAATCTTGCTAAGAAGATCTAAAAATTGTAAAAGATGAAAAAGAATGATAAAGAATGATCGATATGACAAAAGCTGATAGAGAATAGGTCTAGAAGGGTGTTTTTATAGCCTAAGGGGGTTACATTCCCGATTAGCCCTAATCTAGGAAATAAAATCTATCTAAAAGAGTCAAAATCCGTCCAAAAACGAGAGTCCGCTGGGAAGCCTTTCGGCCTGGCCTATCGGCCGATAGGCTGGCCGATAGTTGCTTCGTCGAGCTCTTCACTCGATAGGGCAGGGATTCCTTTCGGGCACACCTATCGGCCGATAGGCTGGGCCGATAGGGTGGTCTGTCTCTCGCAAAATTCCGTCTTTTCCGTCCGTGACTCGACTCTTGGTCCTTTGTCTCGTTTTGGGTCCTTTTGGCTCTAAAAACCTGCAAACACACTAAAACCAACCCAAACGCGTAATACGGCTCGACTAATCATAAATAAGCCAAATACGAGCACATTAATCACGAAACGAGATAAAAACCCAGTATAAAATCCTAGAAATAAGTGGTAAAATTACCACTTATCATAGATCCTCGTAAAAAGGGGTCTACGGCGTGTAATATTCCCATATGGTTTTGGGGGTGTTACATAAATGGTATCGGAGCTTAGGTTGCGGAAACCTAGGTTGTCGGGTCAAGTCGAGTCGTGATTTGTCGAGTATTGTGTGGTTTTGTCATTCGAGATGTTGGGTGACAAGTTGAGTTGTGCGTAGTCACAACGTGTCGGATATGTTGTCGGATGAGATTAGTATCGTGGGCGACCATCGTCTCCGTGCGGCCTATGGACGTAAGTCTCCTCTTTTATGCGAGAAACATGTGTATCATGATTTTATCTTAGTGAGTTAATTGCGGTGCATAATTTTATTTGCACGGTGTTGTGTAATATAGTGTGTTTAATACTTGTGGCACATAGTATATGTATAAAGCTAGGCGTATTGTTGTTTTACCTTTGAACCACCGTGTGGGGTGGTATGGGGTGAAAGTTATAAACCTTGATGGGTTTTGAAAAGGTATCGACGGTAGAGTTTGTGAGAAACTCCGGTGAATGATTTTGTTGTGTGTTTAAACTTGGTACCACGAGATGCATTTGATTGAATTGGCGACCCTGGTTGCCAGTTGAGCATAGGGTTTTAAATTCAACTATTTTTTTTTGGGATGTTGTAATTTTGTCCGCTACGGGTAGGTTTGAGAACGTTTTTTTTCTGAAGATTTTACGGTTTGAGCATTTTAATAGAAATCGACTTTTGGAAAATATTTTGGTGGTGCGGTCAAACCACGGTTTGTATGAATTTTAAAATCGGTTAAATTTTGACAAATGGGCCGTGTATTTTCAAATGACACCATCAGACGGTATTTGGAAAATGTGTTTTGAAGCACTTCGGATATTACGAAATATTACTGTCGTTTTGGTTATGAACCAAAGGATTTTGGAAAAAATTATGTTTTGCAAAACAACTTTGGCTTTCATAAATTAGAACGTTATGTGTTTATGTATTGAGGTTAAGTCGTGCAGTGAGTTGCTATGTTACTATTCTCGTCGTAAAATCTGGGTTGTATGCCCAAGTGGCGGGATACGTTGTTAGGTATCGTTCCCCACTTCAATGACTGAGGTATTAAACAAAGTGATTCAAAATTTCATCCTAGCAAAATCTTTCAAACTTGCGAATTTTTTTTATTATTATCATTCGAACAAATACCTCGGAAAACTTGTTTTTAAGAATATTATCTGTGATTGGACCACAATGGTATGCTTAATGTTTTAACCGTGTATGCTGAAGTATAGGTCGTACATCTTTGTCAATGTGAACGTGTGAATATTGCATTGTGCTGCTGATTGTTGGCTTATGTCAATTATGTGAGGTTTGTTTTCTCTTGTATTTCTGATTAGTTGTCCGTTCAGTATGCTAAGGGGTCGAGGCCAAGGCCGTGGCTGTGGTCGTGGTGGTGGTCATAATCGGGAGCAAGGGAGGGCGACTCCCTCCTTGCCGAGTACCAATCAGCTCGGTACAGATCAGGGACATTCTCATTCGGCCAGCGTTAATGTTGACGTTGGCGCCGCCACCATACTTCGTCAGGTGGTTGACCAGTTAGTGCAGATGAATCAGGTCGTACGTCAGAATGAGAACCCAGATGGGGATAACGGAGCTAGTAAGTGGTTACGTGATGTGATGAGAATGCACCCGCCCCGTTTTGTAGGTTCTTCTGACTCATTAGGTTGGGAGAACTGGCTCTTCCAATTGGACAGAGTCGATTCTGTAGGTTGCCCTGAGGAAAGGAGGGTACCCATTGCTCAGTACTTGCTCGACAAAGAAGCTGCAGACTGGTGGCAGGATGTGGTGCCTGCAGACCGTACACCTACATGGGCTGAGTTTAAGACCGCCATGGAGGCAGAGTATTGCCCGTTGCCTCTCCGTGAGTGCAGGATCTTTGAGTTTTTCTCGGCTACACCCCAGGATGTGTCGATATCCCAGGCTATAGTCGATTATAATCGGCAGCTGGCTTATGTTCGCGATCAGATGAGAAGTGAAGGGGACAAGATCCGGCATTTTAATATGCGCATAAAACCCCATATCCGTGAGATTATGGCTCCGCTTATGTGTACTACCTTGAAAGATTATCAGGACCGAGCTCTAGCCATCGAGATGGCTGTTTCCGTGTCAGAAGGTAGCTCAGGAGGTAAGAGGCAGAAGACCTCGAGTAACTTTTCAAGAGGCCAGAGAAGTGAGATTCGTGAGCCTATTACTTTGCATTGCCCTTCTGGGAACACTCATCGTTCGTTCGATCAGTCTAAGAATCCTACTCACAAGCCGAGTAAGACAAGCGGCGTGAAGTTATGTTTCAATTGTAGCCGTGTGGGCCATACTCGGAAGAATTGTCGCTCGCCGCAAGTTAACTGTTTCAAATGTGGACATGTAGGGCATCAGGCGGTACACTACGAGACCATCATTGAGATGTTCGGGAGCCGAGATCCCGCCCCTACTCGTGGAGAGCTCAGTGGTGCCCAGTAGCATAGTTGCGTGTTGTATTTGTGTTGTAATTCGTGTAGAGATTGATATTTGTTGCGTGAACTTTTTGGTTTTGTTTGTATTCTACCCTGATATTTTATTTTAAGTTTCGGGATGAAACTTATTTTTAGTGAGATAGAATGTAATATCCGGTATCCTCGTTTTTCGTTATCTTGAATTGTTTGTGTTTTGACATCAGACATTTTCTTGTTGATGAGAATCGGAGTGATTTCTATCGTGATACTCTATTTGTTTCTATCGCATAGCCATTTTAGTCGAGTGCGACTTGTTGTCGCGTGCGTTTCTTTGATTAAATGTGTGCATGTGATGTAGTATGTGATGTGTCGTTAATTGCTCGTTATTGTTTTGAATCATTGCCGGTGGCGTTGTGTTGATCGTCGTGGGGCGTGTTTTCACGCTGTATATTCTTTTGCGTTGCTTGTAACGTTTCGCCGATGGGCAAAAGTTACGTGTTTCTTGTGTATATCATTGAGTTTTCCTGTCGGGATATTGCTTCTCCCTACTTGTTTTAAGTTTCGGGACGAAACTTCTTTTAAGGAGGGTAGTATGTAATATCCGCAATTTCGATTTCCAGTAATTTCCTTTTTTTGGCGGAGGTCCATTTCGACGACTCGCTGGGGACCGTTTCAACATTCTGAGAATGATTAATTCTGCACTTTTTATCATCCGAGTTCGTTTCGGTATTATTTTGTTGAATTCCGTGTTTCTTAACGACTTTTCCGCACTCGAGTTCGATTCTTTTGAATCTCGTTCGAAACTACTGTTTCGAGTTTCCCATAAGTCCGTTTAACTTTGTTAGACGTGTTGTGAACTTCAGTTTGGTTATTCGATCACGTACCGTGATTTTCGGGCGTTTTGGGCCATTTTGTAATTTGCCCAAAGTTGTGGGTATCCGCATTCGTATTTGTTGTTTTGACACTTTTCATGGTCGCGTGTGATTAATGGTTGCATGGTATTTCATTTCGGGTAGATGATGTTGCCCACGAGCGTTTTGTCGTGTTCGTTCCGTGCGATTTCGGATAATCGGGTCGTCGAGTCCTGGTGGTCGGGTCGTGGCAGGACGGTTGCGGCAGGAACCGGCGTAGCGCACGCTACGGCCGGAAGGTAGCGCGCGCTACGTCCGGGAGGCAGCGCGCGCTACGGCCGGAAGGCTGCGCATGCTACCTGGCCGAGTCAGTAGGGCAGTGAGGTTCTGGATTGCGGCCCGGGCCGATAGCGCACGCTAGGCTGCACCAGTATAAATGTGACAGAGCAGTCCAGTTTCCATCATTTTTCCCATTTCTATCTTTCTCTTCCGCGGCTGGAGCCTTGGGGATCTTGTAGCCATGTTGTTGAACAACAAATCCACGAAGTTCTTGAGTTCATATCATTGATTGATCATCCTATATCATCCTTTGATCCAGCGAATCAAGGTGAGATTTCCTAGAACCCTATTTTGAGAAATTTTGGGGTTTTGCGTTTTTGGCCGATTCGTTCCGTATCGTCGATTAATAATCTTAGTAGTATTCTTGTGTTTAACTTCATTTAATCCATTGTTCTTCGTCGAATTAAAGTATATTTCTTGATTTCCTTCGAATCGACTTTTGGGGGATTTGTTCTTGATCTTGTTTTCCATCCGTTTTTGATGGATCGATTGTTGTTAAATGATGTTGTTAAACATATCCTATGGATTGTATATCCATATTTCGATTTGGAATTCTGTTTTCGTGTTTTGACGGGACGAATCGTGTTCTTGGCCGTTTTGGGGGAAACACTTGAACTTTCGTCATTCGTTCTTTGAATTCAACGGTTTTAAGTCGTGTTATGGAATTCATTTTCATTGTTGTTATTGTCCTTCCTAGTTTACTATCGCGAGTTGGCGTTCGGTGGAGTCGGCGGGTTCGTAGTCAGTTCGTGCCAACCTACTTCGGTCGATTCTCCGTATTGTGGTTATTCGAGGCAAGTATCTTACTTATACGTTTTGTATCTTGTGAATATGACTACGCGTTGAAATGAATGAATTGTGGTTATTGGTGATAAACTTAGAAATGTGTCTATATTGGTCGATTGTACACTTGGATGTGTACCGTGTTGTAGGTATTGATTATGAGTTATGTGACATCGATTCATCGAGGATTTGGATGATAATATTGGGTTATATATGTTTGATTGTGTAAAGCTTGTATTAGTTGTAATGTCGGCTTCGGGCTAAGTATACTAGTTGTGTGAAATTGTAATGGACAAGATGATTGTTTGATTGTGTGCATGTTGGTGTGATGTGAATGTGAATGTTGTGTGCTGGAACGCTTAGTTCACTCGTGTGGGTTCGGCGGGGCCTACGAGGATTCATGGCACAGGTCCATGGGATCAGAACTTAGTGTGTGGTGCTGAGGTCCAATCGTGCGGGTCTGACGAGGCCTACGATGATTCATGGCACAGGTCCATCGAATTAGGACACAGTACGTCCAACCGTGCGGGTTCGACGGAACCTACGGTGACACGGGACACAGGTTCACGGGGTCAGGACTGGTTGTTATGGTTGATGTGTGACTTCCAACCGTGCGGGTTCGATGGAATCTACGGTGACACGTGACACAGGTTCACGGGGTCAGGACTGGTTGTTATGGTTGATGTGTGACTTCCAGCCGTGCGGGTTCGACGGAACCTACGGTGACACGTGACACAGGTTCACGAGGTCAGAACTAGTTGTTATGGTTGATGTGTGACTTCTAACCGTGCGGGTTCGGCGGAACCTACGGTGACACATGGCACAGGTTCACGAGGTCAGGACTAGTTGTTGTGATTGATGTGTTTGTTTCTTTCCGTGCAGGTTGTCGAACCTACGGAGACTCGTGGCAGGAGATCACGGGGTCATGAATATGTTTTGATCGTCTAAGTTTTGAAAATGAAGTTCTCTAGAAAGGAATGATGGGCCAAGACCCGCGAGATTTGTGGAAATATTTTCGTACTGTAAATTACCGAAATGCTTCATAACTTATTTTCCCTTGTTAAAACCTCCCGGGAATATTTTGGTACTTGGTTATTAAATTTGATTATGATCAATGTTTGCTCGTTACTTTTCATATGATTTGATACTTGCACTAGTAAAACAGTGGAGTTTTACTAACCCCCGAGTAATTGAGGGGTGGATGTCTGTTTTGCGTCCAGGTACATGCAGGTTCAGGGGAGCAGTCACAGGATTGGCACCGGAGGATGACGAGCTGCGATACTAATCAAGAGTTGAGAGTTGGTAGAGTTTGGTTGTATTGTCAGAGTTGATTTCAGTCTTCCATTGTATTGTGTTTCAACCCCTGTGTGGGTAATGCTGTATAAGTCAGTTTTGTTGATTGAGTTGTGTGACCTCATCGGTCTGTGTATTCACGTGTAAGTGATCATAACGGTCTGTAGTATTTTATTGTTTGACCCTGGTGTTGTGTCGAGATTTATACATCTCACCAGGCGATCGACACAGAGACCAGGCGACCGAGCCAGAGCCCATCAACCAAGGTAGATTGGCCGACCGAAGGTCCCAGGACAAGTCCCGGTGCCGAGCGATCGACATCTAAGGCGATCGTCTCTCGGTACTTGGCGATCGACCCCTGGTGACGGACCAAACGACGACCGCCTCATGCCACGCAAAGCCATCGCCCACCTAGTCGGCAAAGGACGAAGATCAGGACAGAGTCCCACATGCAGATCCGGAAAAGGCGCCGCAGAACATGGATCGTTGACCAGCGCCTGTCAGCATCTTTTCACCAACCGACAGACCCGCCGAAAGGTGTACAGTGGGACCGCCCGTGACAGCAACTCAGGATGCGTGCAGGCTCCTCATTGGACCGCACAGCTGGCTGCCAGTAGTAGCCGCAGACTTTAAGGCAGACAATGTGACATAAAGACGATCGCCCCTTATTATATTACAGGAAAGGCGATCGCCCGTCAGTAAACAGAGCATCTCAGCTCCTATAAATAGAAGGCTGCCTGCACTTGGAAAACTCTCTGATTCAGCTCATAACTTGGCTTTCTTACTCTTGGCAACAGCTATCTCTCGTCTTTTCTCTCTCTCAGCACCTCTCAATCCCGAGACGGTCGGCAGAAACGAGAACAAGAACACGCAGAGCTTCGCTCAAGAGCCAGATAAATAGGATCTTTTACACTCATTGTAATCACATTCTTACATTAATATTTGTACTCAAATGTATTCTTATTAATAACATCTCACGAGAGCATTCAATCCCGGGCCTAACAAACCCGGCAAATCTTGTGTATTTCACACCCCCACGAACTTGCTCTCGCAATTTGCTGTTGCTCGACCATTCCAGCAATATCTATCTTCAGATAATATTTCGGGCAACAACAATTGGCGCTAGAAGAAGGGCTCTTAACCCTCATTTTTATTCCTACCGTCTCGAAGAACACTCACTGTTCTCTGGGGCATATACCTGAAGAAACACTCACTGTTCTTCAGAGAAAAGCTTTCAGAAATCATGACTTCTGCCTCGGCATCGAAGAAAGCCGCTGGCCGATCCGCCAGACGCCTCATTCCATCTCAATCTGAGCCACAGCCTATGGCGGAGGGTAGCCGCCGCGGTCCGAGACTCTCGATCTCGCCCCCAAGGGACGTCCCAAGCCTCTCGCTCGATCAGTTCCAAACTGCGGAACAGATCGAAGGAGCCCTGGCCATCCTACGGGAGCGACGGAGAGCTTTCGACGTGGCACCCGCTATAACCCCCTCGGCCATCCACCACGTGAACAAACGGAAGTTCAAGAAGTTACTGACCGAGCGATCGCCAGGAGGCTCCCATTCGCAAGAAGAGGCGCTCGCAAGCCGGGACACCTCTGTTTTCAGCCGCCTGGGAATTGACCCATCATGGCGACCGGGGCAGTCCTGCCCCAGCCACGAGACGACGGAGCTCAAGTCCGTCACCAGGAGTTCGGCGTATCCGACTCCCAGGAGGCAGGCCAGCCATATGGCTCCTCCTCACCAAAGAACCGAGGTTGGCGACCGCGGAGTCAGGAGATCGGTACACGATCGCCTCGGCTCCCGCTCCGAAAGCCGAACCACGAGCGACCAAGCTACAGCGATGGCCGCGATGCAACGCCAGCTCTGCGACATGAAGGCGCTCCTAGAATCTGGGGCAGGCGCCAAAAAAGTGATCGCCGGGCCGAGCGAGCCACTCGCGGTCCATATCGAGCTCGCTCCCATGCAACGAAGGATCGCTCCTCCGCAAACACCTCTGTACGAGGAAAGGTCGGATCCCAATACTCACCTGAGCAAGTTCCGGATCTACATGACTGGGTGTGGGGCATCAGACGCGACCAGTGCAGAATGTTCCGCTTCATTTGGCTGGCGACTGCCCATAGATGGTACGTCTCATTGCTGCCGCGATCCGTCAATTCCTTTGACCAACTGGCGAACGACTTCACAGCGTACTTCGCCGCCAAGATCGCTCGGCCGGAAGGTCCCCATCGCATGATGCAGATCAGGCAAGAGGAAGAAGAGTCCAACGCAGACTACATCGACCGGGTAGACGAGATCATCCTCAACGGCGAGCCCGTAAGCGATGAGATCGCCCTCTACTCGGTCCTGGGGGGATTCCATGGTCTTTCGCCTATGTTCAGGTATCTTACGAAGGACCTCCCCCCGACCTACGCGATCTTCCGCGCCAAAGCCGCAGATTTTCTGGCAAGGCAAAGGTTACTAACCTTATCTGTACAGCAAAGAAGTCTTATAAAGACTAAGTATGGAAGCTGTCTCGAATCAACAATACAGTGATCTTCCATACAGCTCTCAACAGCACAAACAAGGAATCTTCAGTTCCCACTAGAAGTCAAGTCCCGTTAATATAGAAGTATTTAAATACTAAAAGATAAAGTATTTAAATATTGTAAGTCAACAGATCTTCAAATCCCACAAAATCCGGATCGTGCTTTTCATCCCGTTGGAACGGAATCTTGCTCAACGGATTTATCTCAACGGATATATTTCATAAGACTATATATATCTCATCAAGGCGTTGAAGATCAGTTACCAAGTGATAAAGTTATTATTATATACATCAGAGCAAAACATATCTCCAGAAGCTTACTGCAACTCAGATCTAAGAGATATACAGTGCTAAAACAACTTGAACAACACTTCATCAGCTAGAAGCTTAGAAAGTCAAAGTTGTTATTCATACCCTGTTCTATCCTTTGAACAAACCCAAATCAGCCCTGTGTGGACTGAGTAATCTTTGCTTCTCCGGAACTGTGTGTGAAGGATTTGCATCGAAGAAGACAAAGCTTGAGCGTGTGCGAAGAAGCGATCAAGCATTAGCTCAAACCAATCTGTGTGAACGGTTAAAGCTAAGATCTTTATATCAATCTGTGTGAACGATATATTGATTGTGTGTTGTTATAATTACGTAGTTGTGTATGCAGTAATTATATTAAACTTTTTACTACTGTGTGGAGGACCAGTGGACGTAGAGGGGTTTACCTCGAACCACTTTAAATATTGTGTTATTTACCTTCTGCCTTATTTTTTTTATTAAACTGTGATTATTTAAGTATACACTGCACATCGAGTTGCTGTATCCACAGCAACTTACTGTATTTAAGACTTCCGCTATGCACTCAGATTTAAAATTAGTACAACTTGTTGTTTAAAACACTTTCCAAGTTGTATCCAGTATATTTAGTGGCTAACATTCTCCAACAAGGATAGGGAGGGAGTGCAGTGCCCCAAAGAGGATGCATTGGTAATCTCTGCGTGTATCCTTGGGAAAATGGTCGATCGCGTGCTGGTCGACAATGGGAGCTTCTGGAATATCATATTCAAATCTGCTCTTGACCAGCTTGGCAACCTGACCAAGTTCATCAAGCCATTTGATACCGTGCTTCAAGGATTTGGCGACAGCACAGTCCAAGCCTATGGAAGGATCAAGCTCTCTGTCGAGCTAATATGTTATTACGATCCCAAGGTTAGGATTACTAGGAACCTCAATTTTGTAATCTTAGATAGGCCCAGCATCTATAATGGGTTCCTAGGTCGCCCATTTCTAGAAACCTTCGAGGCGGTCGCCTCTTCTTTCTTTTACTGTATCAAATTCCCCAATGCCGATGGGACGGTCGGTACTGTAAAAGGAGACCAACTAATGGCTAAGAAATATTTGAATTACTCTGTATCGTAACTTCTTTCAACACTTCCCATACTATTTATAACATTGAGACGACCGACAATCAACCGATGGAGATCGACGAGCCAAGCACATCGTACCAGCCCGACTCAGAGGACGGCATCTCACATCGATTGATGGACGACATCGATCCAAGGATCGAGTCTGGAAATCGTTCCAAACGAGAAGCGACCATCCCTATTGAAAAGTTGGAAACTATAGCGATAGATCTGGCTCGCCCGGAGTGGGAAGTACATATCGGCGCAAGTGTCGGCCTCGAGTTAAAGGATAATCTGATCAGTTTACTACGTAAGAACATCGGAGTCTTTGCCTGGTCGCATCAAGATATGGTCAGCATAAGTCCTGAACACGCTTGCCACTATCTAAAGATCGACCCGGCAAGGAAGCCTGTTCACCAGAAACATAGGAAATTCGGTCCTGAGAAGTACGCAGCGCTCGACATAGAAGTCAAAAAGCTACTCGACAACAAACTAATCGGAGTAGCTACAAACGAGCCACAGTGGGTAGCCAACGCGGTGCTGGTGAAAAAGCCGAGCAACTCCTGGAGGTTATGCATCGACCTCACCGACCTCAATGCGGCATGTCCAAAAGACCACTTTCCGATGACTCATATTGACCACTTGGTCAATAGCACGGCAGGTTGCGAAATGATGTCGTTTATGGATGCCTTCGCCGGGTACCATCAGATCCTAATGGCGGAGAAAGACATAAAACACACGTCGTTCCACATGGAAAAAGACGTGTACTTTTGGGTCCGAATGCCGTTCGGTCTGAAGAATGCGGGGGCGACCTACCAACGGTTAGTCAACGGTATGTTTGCCAATCATATCGGCAAGACCATGGAGGTCTACATTGACGACATCGTAGTCAAAAGCCTAAAAAAGAAAGACCACCTCAATGACCTTGCCGAGACGTTCGCCATCCTCGAGAAGTTCAACATGAAGCTGAACCCCAAGAAATGAAACTTCGGGGTAAGCTCCGGAAAGTTCCCGGGGCACATCGTGAGCCAAAGGGGTATCGAGGCAAACCCCACCAAGATCCAGGCGATCCTCGACATGCAGGAGCCACGGAATGTCAAACAGGTGCAATGCCTCACAGGTTGTCTAGCTGCCCTTAACCGTTTCATTTCTCGGCTCGGAGATAAAAGCAAGCCATTCTTTGCGACCATAAAGAACAAGAAGTTTGCATGGACAAAGGAAAGTCAAATAACATTCGCCAAAATCAAGAAGTATCTGTCTAATCCCCAAATCTTGGCGAAGCCGATCCCCGGCAAAATGATATTCCTTTACCTGGTGGCTTCGGAGGTCGCGCTGAGTGCTGTTTTAGTGCGAGCAGAGAGGAAAGCCCACTTGCCGATCTATTTCGTTAGTCAAGCACTCCATGACGCGGAAATGCGTTACACGCCTCTCGAGAAGATCGCCTACGCCTTAGTAATGAGTGTTCGTAAGCTGAGGGCCTACTTCTTCGAACACCAAGTGGAGGTTCTGACGACTCTCCCCTTAAGGCAAGTTCTGCACCGGCCAGACATCAACGGGCGACTCCTCAAGTGGTCATTGGAGATCGCCCAATACGGTATCACGTACGTTCCTCGCACGGCGATAAAAGGCCAAGCTCTGGCGGACTTCGTGGTGGAATTAACGTTCCCTCCCAGTCCGACCCAGGTCGGCCACCCTGCTTGGAAGCTGCACGTGGATGGCTCGGCAACCAACTCACGAGCAGGGGCAGGGATTGTCCTCATCAGCCCCGACGGCCAAAGTTTCACAAATGTTGTGTGTTTCGGGTTCCGTGCGACCAACAATGAAGCCGAGTACGAAGCCTTGGTAGGCGGGCTCGGTCTAGCACTCGCCCTGGACGTTCGCCGCCTCCACATTTTCATGGACTCCCTCTTAGTCGTGAACCAAGTCAATGGAGAATATGAGGCGCGCGGCGAACAAATGATCAAATACCAAGAATTGGTCGCCGAAATGTGCACGAAGTTTGAAGAAGTGCTGATCGAACAAGTTCCGAGAGAGCACAACTCCCAGGCCGATGCACTATCCAAACTAGCATCATCAGATAGGGCAGCAGATTTCTCTAACATCCAAATCACAAAATCAACAAAACCGGCGATCGACAGAAGCCTGATTACCACAGTTGCCATCGTCGAAGAGAACTGGATGACTCCGTTCATTAAATACTTGAAGGACGGGACGATCCCCGCCGATCATATCAAAGCTCGCCAGCTTCAGCTCCGTGCAACCAGATACACCCTATTAGACGACCGGCTTTACAAGCGAGCTTTCAGCCTTCCTATCCTCAAGTGCATTACACCGGAGGAAGGCCGACTCGTTTTAGCCGAGATCCATGACGGGATCTGTGGAAATCATGCTGGAGGGCGAGCTCTCATCTACAAAACGATCAGGCAAGGTTTTTTTTGGCCTACACTACAAAAAGACGCGATCGCCTACGCCCGATCGTGTCACAGGTGTCAAGTGATGGGCCCGAACATCAGGCTATCCCCCGAGCAGCTCACTTCTATGTACAGTCCATGGTCGTTCGCCCAATGGGGCATCGACCTCATCGGCCCTTTGCCGACGGCACCAGGGGGATGTAAATTTGCCATTGTGGGGGTCGACTATTTCACGAAATGGGCTGAGGCCGAGCCACTCAACAAGATCGGTCAAGAACAAGTAATCAAGTTGGAAGAACATCATATGCCGGTTCGGTCTACCCCAGGCTATCATCTCCGACAACGGAAAGCAGTTCGACGGTTTGGAAGTTATGCAATTTTGCGAGAAATGGGGAATCAAAAAGTTGTTCTCGGTCCCTTAACACCCTCAGATGAACGGGCAGGTAGAGGCTGTAAACAAGATCCTCAAACACATGATCAAAGCACGACTCGAATCCAAACAAGGACGATGGGCGAGCGAGCTCCTGGATGTTTTGTGGTCCTACCGAACGACGACCCGAAACTCAACCGGCGAAACTCCGTTCGCCCTCGCCTTTAGAACAGAAGCGGTGATCCCTTCAGAGATCGCCGTCCTCAGCCGCCGAACTGGACAGGAAATGACGACGGACAATGATATAGCCCGACGGATCGACTTGGATATGCTCGAAGAACGACGATTGACTTCGGAAATGAAGAACATGATCCACAAAAGGAGATCAAAGAAATTCTTCAATTCGAAGGTCAAGGAAAGGCGATTCCAAGTGGGTGACCTGGTCCTCAAAAAGATCCAGACTCATACGGGAGTATTTGGCCCGAACTAGGAGGGCCCCTTCAGGATATCTAAATGCTGACCAGAGGAGCCTACGAACTCGAACACCCAGACAGCACTCGAGACCAATATCCCTGGAATGTTGTACATATGAAGAAATACTACCAATAGGAACTCTGTATTCAGTTACCCAATGTATAAACAGTTTAATGAGATTTTCCGATCCCCTATATATGATTCGCCTCGACAGTACAAATAAATAAAAAAGAGGATGACTCGCTCGCCCTACAAGAGGTCGTCATCTAACCTGACGGACCTATGCAAGCGATCGCCCCTCCGAGCACAATGTATACCGTCGAGGATCATCATTCAACAGGGCAATCCGAGGTAGAAATGTGTAGCCATGGTCCTGGAGGTCGATGGAGCCGACAGCTTCGTCCATACAAGATTCCTTTGGGCTACGATCGCTCGCCCTTCGTTTAAATACGGGACGGGCGTAGCCGAAGGACCCTCAAAACAAATTTGTGGACACGCTCGCTCCCCCTCAAAGGTGTTGGAATATTTATTCCACACATTATTTAATTTGTGTTTTGATGATTAAAGTTGCTAAACAAACAAAACAACATTAAGGCGAAGCAAAACGACGAAGCAGACAAAGATGCAAAAAGTTGCAATCTGGACTACATTAGCGCACTCTAAGACATATACGTTAGCGCACGCTAACGAGGAGTAATCTGCATTCCAGTTAAGTTTCGAAGTAAGCTGAAGTGAAGTCAGCTGATGGGATAGCGCACGCTACACGTTATCATTAACGCACGCTATCGAGCCTTGTTACCGTTGTGAAGGAATTCAAACACAGAATAACGTATGCAATGAAGTCAGCATTAGCGCACGCTACAAAGTATGAATAGCGCACGCTAAGAAGTTTGAATCAAGTCAATCAGAACGTTGGGAAAAGCAGGTCAAAGTCAGCATATCAAATGGATACTTTGACAATCCATGCAACGGATATATTGGATTAGCGCACGCTACAATGTGTTATTAACACACGCTAATATAAGAAGGTTACGTACGTAAGGGAGAAGGCATAACATATGCTAAAGAAGAAACGAAGCTACTGGACTGAAACTGGGAACAATCTAGCGCACGCAACAAGCACGCTAAGATACTAGCGCACGCTACCAGAGGAAGGCTAGCGCACGCTAGCAAGTCAAAATAGCCAGAAACGGCTAGTTTATGGGAAATGCCTATAAATACCATCCCTATGGTATTGTTTGAGCACAGCAACTTCAAGAAAACGAGACATACATCTGAGAATCATATACTTACATTGTTGTTGCAATATTGAGCTTATATTGTTAGTTTGAGTGTTTATACATTCAACATTATACACGAGCGAGAAAAAGAAAAGATACGATTTGATTCGGTGTTATTAGGATCAAGGATCCGGCATTGTTAGAATCACAATCGCTATCTTAGTGAGGTTTATCTAGTACCGATAGAAAGCTAGAGTGGTTGATTCCTTATCCAATAGAAAAGGAAAAACGGTTTTACTCGGACCGATAGAAGACGAGCTTGTAACGGTAATCCCTCGACCGATAGAAGAGAGGCGTAGAGGTTTTGATCTTAATCCTAAAGAAAAAGATACATCGAGAGAGGACGTAGGCTTCATTAATATCCGAACCTCTATAAATCCTTGTGTGATTTATTTTCCATAATTTATTTACGCTTCCGCACAAACGGCGCAAATATCCGATTTTATACCAACAATTGGTATCAGAGCGGTACTCCAATACGTGGCTTAACATCCGAGGAGAAGATCCAAAATGGCGTTTCAAATCTCTCCAGCCGAAGGCCTTGCTCTCAACCGACCACCATTTTTTGATGGTGTGAACTTCATGACTTGGAAGAAGAAGATGTCGATATTCATTCGAGCTTACGACATCGAACTTTGGAAGGTGATTTGTCTTGGTCCAAAAATTCCAACGAATTCCAACGGTACGCTTAAAACTTTGAAGAATATGACGACTCCGATTGGAAAAACGACCATAACACACGAAGGTACGTCTCAAGTCAAAGAGACGAAGATAAACATGCTCCTTCATGATTATGAATTATTCCAAATGAAGGACGACGAATCCATCTCGATTATGCTCGATCGATTCTCGGTCATCACTAATGGATTAGCATGTTTCGGAAAACCACTTTTGAGTAGTGAGAAAGTAAAGAAAATTCTCCGATCACTACCTCGAGAATGGGACGGTACGGTTACGGCAATAATGGGATCCAAAGATTTAAATACTCTCGATTTTAGTGCTCTCGTTGGCTCTCTTATCAACTACGAGATTGTTCTAAAATCTCGGAATGCCAAACCGAAACCGAAGGAGAGGTCGATAGCCTTCAAGGCTAAGGTGCCGAGAAAGAAAGAAGAAATTCCGGTGGACGACAGCGACGAAGAAATGGCATATTATGCCAAGAATATTAATAAGTTACAACACTTATTAAACCGGAGAAAGAAGGACATCCAAGCGGGCGAATCGAAGAAACCCGACAACACCTGTCGATTATGTGGTAAACCAGGCCACTTTGCCAAGAACTGTCGAGTAAAGCAAAAGGAGGTTTTAATCGCAACATGGAGCGACGAAGATCCCGATGAAGATTTTCTTGACCAAAATAATCTCGCGCTCATGGCCCGGAGTTCATTCGACGATAGCGACGTCGAAAGCCAAGTAAGTAACTCCTACGACGAACTCTTTGAAGCATTCGAGTTATTACATACAGACTATCAAAATGCTTTAAATGAAATTAAATCCCTCAAGTCTAAATATAAAACTTTTGAAATTGAAAATTCCAAAATACTTGAAAAAGGGAAATTTGTTGAAATCGATCATTCGAAATACATTGAAAACGAGAATATTTTAAAGAATGATCTTTTAAAAGTTCAAGATGAACTAAAAATTTTGACAAAGAAATTCTCGTGCGGCAACGATAAATTTGAACAAATGTTATGTGTTCAAAAATATACTCTAAATAAAGAGGGGTTAAGATTCAAACCTCGTTCGAAAAACGAATCCGTCAATTTCAAAATACCCCGATGCGAAAAATGTTTGGAAATCGGGCATCACATTTCAAATTGAAAAAGCCCAAGACAAACGATAAAAATTAAAATTTGGGTTCCTAAAGGAACAAACATTTCAAATATCGTCTACGTTTCAAAAGAAAAACCAACTATAGGTTGGATCCCCAAAAATAAATTTTAACAAATGATATTTTACAAAGGGGGAGAAGGAATATTTTTGAGGGAGAAATAATATTTTCAGGGGGAGCTTATACCCTTATTAATGCATAAATTGGTATCATGCATATTTATATTTCATTTGATATACTCTATATTTTTATACTTTTTGATGAAGAAAAAAAGGGGGAGAAGTAGATGAATTGAGATAAAAATGAGAAAAATCGAAGAAGTCGAAAAGAAAAGAAAAGCATACAAATAGGGGGAGTTGAAAAATTGAAAAACGACGGAGTCGAAAAATAAAGGAGATGTCGAAAAGAAAAGAGAATTGGAGAAACTAACGAACCGATCAAAACCAAAAACTTTGATTCGTAGAAATATACATATATTATTTTTTTTGAGGTTTTATCCAATTCAAGAGTTGTTTTGTAATCATCAAAAAGGGGGAGATTGTTGGAATATTTATTCCACACATTATTTAATTTGTGTTTTGATGATTAAAGTTGCTAAACAAACAAAACAACATTAAGGCGAAGCAAAACGACGAAGCAGACGAAGATGCAAAAAGTTGCAATCTGGACTACATTAGCGCACGCTAAGACATATACGTTAGCGCACGCTAACGAGGAGTAATCTGCATTCCAGCCAAGTTTCGAAGTAAGCTGAAGTGAAGTCAGCTGATGGGATAGCGCACGCTACACGTTATCATTAATGCACGCTATCGAGCCTTGTTACCGTTGTGAAGGAATTCAAACACAGAATAACGTATGCAATGAAGTCAGCATTAGCGCACGCTACAAAGTATGAATAGCGCACGCTACAAAGTATGAATAGCGCACACTAAGAAGTTTGAATCAAGTCAATCAGAACGTTGGGAAAAGCAGGTCAAAGTCAGCATATCAAACGGATACTTTGACAATCCAAACAACGAATATATTGGATTAGCGCACGCTAGGGGTGGGCAAAAAAAATCAAAATCCCGATCCCGTCCCGGTCCCGTCCCAAAATTACCCGGGATGGGACGGGCTCCAAAATTAAAAACACTAGGCCCGTCCCGTCCCGTCCCATTAGAGTAACTACGGGACGGGACACGAGACAAAAAATCCGAGGCCCGTAAGGCCCGTCCCGTCCCGCTAAGTTTTTAACCCTTTTTAAAATCATATATTTTTATTATTTGTAACCATTTTTTAATTAATTTTTAATAATAAACTATTTTTATTTTTTACTATCTATATATTATAATTATACACAAACTTAAACAACCGATATAAAGTTAGTAACTGATATTTTTTCAAAAAAATGGATATGTTGTATTCAATGTTAATAATTGATATTTTAAAAATTAGGCTATTAAATTAGTTTGTTGGATATTTTTCCCGAATTTAAATGTATAAAATTGTAGATTTTCTTACTTTTTTTCTAATGTATATTTTGAACTTTTTTATGCGGGACTAAACCCGTCCCGTCCCGTTCCGTCCCGTCCCAACCGGGATAAGGCCCGCGCGGGATGAAATTTTAAAATCACCAATCCCGTCCCGTCCCGTCCTGCTTGTTATAACACGGGACGGGACGTGGGATGACCCAGGCCCGTCCCATCCCGTCCCATGCCCACCCCTAGCGCACGCTACAATGTGTTATTAACGCACGCTAATACAAGAAGGTTACGTACGTAAGGGAGAAGGCATAACGTACGCTAAAGAAGAAACGAAGCTACTGGACTGAAACTGGGAACAGTCTAGCGCACGCAACAGGCACGCTAAGATACTAGCACACGCTACCAGAGGAAGGCTAGCGTACGCTAGCAAGTCAAAACAGCCAGCAACGGCTAGTTTATGGGAAATGCCTATAAATACCATCCCTATGGTATTGTTTGAGCACAACAACTTCAAGAAAACGAGACATACATCTGAGAATCATATACTTATATTGTTGTTGTAATATTGAGCTTATATTGTTAGTTTGAGTGTTTATACATTCAACATTATACACGAGCGAGAAAAAGAAAAGATACGATTTGATTCGGTGTTATTAGGATCAAGGATCCGGCATTGTTAGAATCACAATCGCTATCTTAGTGAGGTTTATCTAGTACCGATAGAAAGCTAGAGTGGTTGATTCCTTATCCAATAGAAAAGGAAAAACGGTTTTACTCGGACCGATAGAAGACGAGCTTGTAACGGTAATCCCTCGACCGATAGAAGAGAGGCGTAGAGGTTTTGATCTTAATCCTAAAGAAAAAGATACATCGAGAGAGGACGTAGGCTTCGTTAATAGCCGAACCTCTATAAATCCTTGTGTGATTTATTTTCCGCAATATATTTACGCTTCCGCACAAACGGCGCAAATATCCGATTTTATACCAACAAAAGGTACATCATCTAACATGATGGACCCGGACAAGGTGACGCGTCCCTACCCCCATCACAACGTATACCATCGAGGATTGCCATCTAACATGGCGATCCAAGGTATAAAAGTTCTAACAAGCCGCGGACGTGGAGTCGATTAATCCGACGACGCCCCGTGCAAGGACTCCTCCAGGCCAAGATCGCTCGCCTTTTGTTTAAATACGAGGCGGGCGCAGCCTAACGGAGGACCCTCACAATAAAGTGAGTCATGAGACAGACCAACCGGTGGAATGTCCATCGTGCACAAGACACAGCCATGGAGGTCAGTCCATCGAACTCCGCGACCGTGCACAGTTCCTCAAGGTCGAAACAACCGGCCTCCCTCGAGAAATCAACAAAATTGAAGATCGCAAGAAACAAACTAAAGATAGCTCACCAAACGTATTATTTTCGTTCCCTTACTTTCACTAAGCAAACAAAAACAAGGGGCAAAGCGGAGCTATTCATACATGCGGTCAGGAGGACGGAACCACACACGATCGATTTTGTTCAAGAAATTTACAAGTAAGAATTTCAAGTGTACCAAGGCATTCGGATCTATTCAAACAGTTGTGCAAAGTTGAAATGATGCCAAACACTCATAGAGGCGATCGTACAAATAAAGAGTCAGATGCAAAAACATATTTTATTCCATTCAAATTGTTTATTCATACACGTTCAAAGGCAATACAAGGAGAAACTGGAAATTACAAGGAAAGAAAAACAAATTGACTGCGGTCTCACTCAGACCACCCCCGACTGGCCTTTGCCTCCAGCAGACGGATCGACATGTGCTTCCTCACCGGATTTAGGATAAACAAGCTTGTCCGGGGACGGATACCAGCTCAGATCGATCCCAAGGTTGGTGAGGTCGAGGATCGACAGAGAGAAGTCCGGTTGCAAAGGATGCTCAAGCACGTAGACCTTGAAGTTTTCAATCAGAGGGCCGACCTTGAGCCCTCCCTTCTTGGCAGCATGGATGGCGTCGGAATAAGCCATCTAATATGCAAACTCTCCGACGTACTCCACGCTGAGGTAGGGATCGGTCTCGATCGCCTCTAACTTTTCCTTCAGCCCCGCAGATGTCTTGCCCGCATCCTTGAGATCGGCTACCTTGGTAGTCAGTTCCCTCTTCGACGACTCCAGTTCGCCGTTTAGTTGATCCACCATAGCCTTCAGCCCGGCCACCTCCTCCTGTGAGGCCGCATGAAACCGATGAGCATCCGTCATCTAGTCGCGCATCCTATCGACCACCGTCCGGGACCAGTCGAGCTCCTGCTTCATCCGGTCAAGATCTTGTTTAGCTCGCTTGGCCGTCTCAGCATACTCCTTCTCCATGGCCACGATCATATTAGCGAACTCGGCATTCTGGTTCCGAGCAGCCTCAAGATCCAAATGGAGGCGAGCAGTAGAGGGCCGCCCCTCATAATCTTTAACAGCTTGAGCGGCCATTGTCGCCACTTGGAGGGTCAGGGCAAGTGTCGCCTGCATGGCATCTCCAGACCGCCGGCACGCAATCGCGTCCAGGTCGGTCGTCCAAGCCTTCGAAAGAGCGGAGATGGACCGGGAGACGTAGGAAGGGACGTCGATAGGCTCGCACGGGGACTTGCTCGCCAGGAAATCCAGCACCATCGGCGAGGTGTTCGGATCGGCAAGGCGGACCCTGCAACAAAAACGAAGGAGTTAGTATGCACCCTACACAAGTAGCTTAACTCAGAAAGATCAAACCAGTCTTACCTCGTGACCAACTCGGGGTCGCGGCCGAAATAGGGCTTGCCCCGTGGGGTCTCGGCTTCAGCGATCACCACAGTCTTTAGGAAGGCTGCTGAGGCCGAAGACCCCCCGCCATCGGAACAGCGGAGATAGGAGGCGCGGCAACCGGCGGAACCACAATGGACGTCTCCGCAGCAACAGAGGGCAGGGGCTCCTCCGGCCTCCGCCTCTTGCGGTTGCGCTGGAGCTGCTCCTCATCCTGAGCCTCCGGCTCGACGACCGGCGCTATGATAGGTCTCTCCTCGGGGATAGGACGGGACGTCGTTGCAGGGGCATGACCCGCCTTCTTTCCTTGGCGGAGATGACTCAAAAGGTCGGGGTTCGACATTATAATCTCTCTCGGGGGCTCGGAATAGCGGGGAAAGTGGATCTCTGTCAAAGAAGAAATTCAGCCAAGTTAGACAACTCTTTCAATCAAACGATCGTCATGCAGAAAAGAGATAGTAAAAATTCATACCTGGAACCTTCATGTGGCGAGGGAAGCGAAACAATCGAGCGCCCAACCAATGAGCTTCGTTGTTGACCGTGCGAACGTCGAGATAGTTATCCGGCAGACCGCGGATTCGCTTCCAGACAATCAAGAAGTCAAAAGGAAAGCCGTCGATCGCTGGAACAAGGGAGCCTGAAAAAAGGATACCAAATTAGATCAGTTCAAGGTGTATTCGAACAAAGGGAGAGTTAAAACCCTTACTTGGATTCCTCTCCCGAAAACTGGTGGGCTTATCCAACTCATCCTCTGGTTTATCGCTCGACGCCGACCTCTATGCTCTGCCAACCCAGCACCATTTTGCCAGATCGCCCCGAACTTTGTTCGGCACCCCGAGGACCACCCTACCCATGCGACCCTGAATGTGATAGCCGCCAATTGAACCCTTCTGCGCAGTTAGCTTGAAGAGGTAGTTCATTTCCAGCGCATAAGGTAGACGGAACAACCGATGACCGCCAAAAAGTGTCAAGGTACTAATAATCTGAAGCCAGGCGTTCGGCGTCAATTGGAGCGGCGCCACATTCCAGGCGGTCAGCAAGTATGAAACGGCAAACAGCAATGGGAACCGCAAACCGGTCTCCAGGATCAGTTCGTTGACAGCGACCATACCCTCGGGAGGTTGGTCGGCTCATTCGTTCTCCGAGGGCACATACATTGAAACATCAGAAGGGATATGGAATTTCGCCCTCCAGTGACTCAAGTCCTTCCTGGTCGCCGAACTTCGGATCTACGGGGAGCGGTCCGTGGCCCGGAATGACGTCCGCTTCATGGGCTCATACGGGTGGGCGACCGAGTATGCACCGAAGTCAAACTGAGGACGTGGTCCGGCCAGCCTCTCCATAAATCCGGCGAATTCCATAAAGGTCGGGCCAAACACGCTGTTCTGCTCCCAGTACAGCCTCAGCGCCTCATCCTCGTCTACCGGTGAGCCCCTCTGCCCCACCACCGCCGCCGACCTCGCCGCGTCAGCCTCATTGAAAAGCTCTTCAACCTCTGCGGGTGCAATTCCTGAACGAATGGCCTCGACGACCGTCTCCATATGAAGAGACGCAGAGGTTTCTTCCCGGACAGGCAAAGTCACGGCGGCGGAAGAGATACCCGCCTCGTACACATTAGATCCTCCTCCAGACATGTTCGAAGAGTAAAGGAGGAAGAGAATTTTGGCTCTTACCTAGAAAAAAAAGTCGATCGGCGCAAGAAGCTTTAAGTAATTTCGGCAGAGTCTTCATCTAAAGGCAAGGGCGCATAAAGATCTAAACTTCAGTAGCCCCAGTCCTTTTATAGGCGAGAGCAGGGACCTCTGTGCAAATAGGCAGAATCCCGGGGGCTAAAGTGCAACTGTCGGGGGGAACACATTAAATGCAGACCTCGAAACCCGCGTACGCATCGTTTTGAGGGCACATCAGGCGACAAGTCTGACAAAAACCATCGGACTCCCCCAACGGGAGCGCGACGCGTGTCCTTGTGACGTTTCGAAAGCCCGCCTCCACATCCCGCTATTTCCAGCGCCTAAGGAGATCGTCCGGATTCGAAATCAGTTCGTCCAGGCGACGATCGTCCTTGTCATAAATAGATGAGTCGCTCGTCTAAAACAGGCGATCGCCAGCAGTGCCACCTCACCCCACGTCTTCAACATCGCAGCGAGCTGGGGGGCAATTGTTGTGCGGCGATTTATACGCCTCGATGGCGATCGGCATAATGGTCAGGAGCCAGCTAAAGAAGACAGATGATGGGCAAGCGCCTAGCGGACGACATCCAAGGCGATCGTCTATTGGCATCTGGCGATCGCCTCTAATGGCCGACTGGAGACGATCGTCCCATGCCACGTATGAATCCGACACCCGTCAAAGTCTTTGAAGACCGAATCTCGGGTGAAGACCCACGTGCAGATCCGCAAAAGGCGCCACAGGATAAGGCCTTTTGACCCCAGCCTGTCACCGCCTTCACACCTACCGAAAGACCCGCCGAAAGGTGCAAAGTGGGTCCTCCCGAGACAGCGACTCAGGACGCGTGCAGACTTCTCATTGGCTCGCACATCAGGATGCCAACAGCAGCCGCAGACTTTAAGGAAACAGTCTCACATGATGGGACGATCGCCCACCTTATTTTAGTATAGGAAACGGTGGTCGCCCGCGATGGACAGGGAGGACCTAGCAACCTCTTCTCCTATAAATAGAAGGCCTCCAGCAGTGGCCAAAGCAGGGTGAAATTCATTCACGAAAACACAAACGGTGTGAAATACATTAACATAAGCACAGTTAACAACGTGAAAACAGAACACCAAAAGCAAATAATACAGAGAATTCTCCATCTTTGTAACAAGAACTCACAGAGCTTCAACTCTGGTTCTTCCGGCAATCTTCAGCACTCGATAGCTAAGATAACTAAAGTCTTTACACTCATTGTAATTGTACTCTAACATTAATATCTTTACTCACTAGTATTCATATTAATAACATCTTGCGAGAGCATTCAAGCCCGGGACTAACAACCCCGACAAATCTTTTGTTATTTATTTCCTCACGGACGTGCTCTCGCACCTTGTTTGTTACTCGTCCATTCCAGCATATCTTCTCCGGATAATATTTTGGGTAACAACACATTGGATTCCCATCTGGGATGATGGGTTATCTATTCTACATGCCTGAAGATCGAAAGATCATTATTTCTTTGCAAGCACACTTCCCTAAAGATGAGTTCATTCAGGAAGGCGTAGCAGGTAGAAGTATTTCGTTGGAAGAATACAATGAAACTCCTCGGGAGACACCTATACAAGAAATTGGAACTGAACCTTTTGAAACACAAGTACAACCAACTCGCAGGTCTAGTAGGGTGTCTCGATTACCTGAGAGGTATGGTTTTATGCACTTGGAGGAACTGGGTCTCCATGAGGTTCCAGGTGATAACCAAGAGACTGACCCAACGACCTATGATGAAGCGATGGTGGATGTAGACTCCGCGAAATGGAGGGAAGCTATGGAAGCTGAGATAGACTCGATGCATGTCAATCAGGTCTGGACTCTAGTAGACCGCCCCAAGGGCATAATGCCTATTGGGAACAAGTGGATCTATAAGAGAAAGACTGATGGGGATGGCAAGGTTGACACCTATAATTCCAGGCTTGTGGCAAAGGGTTATACCCAGAAAGAAGGGATCGATTACCACGATACCTTCTCGCCCGTAGCTATGATCAAGTCTATTCGCATGATGCTTGCTATAGCTGCCTACCATGATTATGAAATATGGCAGATGGACGTAAAGACGGCTTTCCTTAATGGATTCCCCGAGGAGGAAATCTATATGGAGCAGCCTAAAGGTTTCGTGTCTGAGGTCGATATTCATAAGGTCTACAAGCTTCAGCTTTCCATTTATGGACTGAAGCAAGCTTCGCGTAGTTGGAACCTTCATTTTGATGAGGCTGTCAAAGAGTTTGACTTCGTACATAATGAAGAGGAACCTTGTGTATACAAGAGGGTTAGTGGGAGCAAGATCGCATTCTTAGTACTATATGTAGATAACATTCTACTGATAGGAAATGATGTGGGAATGCTCAGTTCTATAAAAGCTTGGCTTTCGAGTAGGTTTTCCATGAAAGACTTGGGAGAAGCTACCTATATTCTTAGAATTCGACTCTACCGGGATAGAGCAAAGATAATGATAGGTTTTTCTCAAGCCCTCTATATAGATAAGATCTTAAAGCAATTTAAAATGTATGATTCTAAAAGAGGGTTCCTACCGATGTGACATGGAATAAAACTCTCCTCGATGATATGTCCTTAAAGTGAGGAACAATGAAAGGAAAAATGTAATATACCATATGCTTCAGCCGTGGGTAGCCTTATATATGCAATATTGTGTATGAGACCTGACATTAAGCACGCTGTGAGCGTGGTAAGTAGGATTCAGGCAAGCCCAGGTAGGGAACATTGGACTACTGTAAAGAACGTTCTCAAGTACTTAAGAATGACTAGAGATCTGGTTCTTATGTATGGTGGTGGAGAACTGAATGTGATGGGCTTCACTGATTCAGACTTCCAAGGACAGAAAGACGATGCGATGTCTACTTCTAGCTACATATTTACTCTTAATGGAGGAGCAGTATCTTGGAGTAGCGCCAAGCAAAGCGCGACTACTGATTCCTCCTGTCAGGCCGAGTATCAATTAGCCTCGGAGGCTTCTAAGGAAGGGTTTTGGATTAAGAAGTTTCTGGGAGAACTTCAAGTGATACCATGTGCTGATCTGCCTGTTCCACTTTTCTGCGACAACGACGGAGCTGTAGTACAGGCTAAGGAGCCGACATTTCACAATAGTACCAAACAAATTGAGAGGAAGTATCATCTCGTGAGAGAATTTGTTCGCAAAGGATACATTGTGCTGCATAGAGTAGACTCAGCCGACAACGTCACTGATCCACTGACCAAGCCACTTTCTCAGATTAGCTTAGAGCGTCATCTGGAGAACATGGGTATTAGATACCATAGTTTTTGGCATTGAGTGCAAGTGGAAGATTGTTAGGAGTATGTCCTCGAATGCCACTAAGAGGATGTTGAGTGAGGGCATTGTACTTGTTATTATGTAAAACATTATCAGAAGGCAATTATATGTTTCTTTATTTACTGGTAGTCGCTGGCATTCCTGACTCGTAAGTGTATATATAGAAACTAGTCTGTGTATTTGAGAGCAAAACATTTCACTCCTTATTGGATAATGAGATCGGCACTGGAAAGGTTATGGCTCAAATACTTAATCGTTCCCAAGTCGATAAAACTTGACTGGGCGTTAAGTTTATGTGAAGACTTGTATGATGTGTTCTTTGACTTGGAGAGTGTCTGTCGATCACTAATGGTTAGTGGGAGCACACGTTATAGGTATGCTAATGATATTAGTATACCCGAACCGACTCACCCTCGATTCGTCACACGGATTTCACTCCGGGACAGTCAATGACAAAATCGTAAGGTTGTGATAGGTATTCGTGAACCTTCGACTTGAGGATTTAGTAGGGATGTGCTTGTGATGTTAAGATTTTCATTAGAGTAGTTCGACCCGGAAAATCGGAAGGTGGGGGTCAACCTCGACATGCGTCTTGACGGGCAAGTAGTAGGTTCTACTAAATACCAAGATAAAATTCTTTCTCCTGTTAGTGAACAGGTATGTGTCATATGCGGTTATTGGCAGATGAGATCATAAGTCTTTAGCCAAAGCATTGGAGCTAGATGTATTGGATACACGAAAGCCCAGTGATCTCGGTTTGTATTAACTCATGCATAGAGTCAAGTACAGATAGGGTCTGACTGACCGTGACCCTATAACTTGATCAGGACATTTGAAAGAAGGGTTTATACGTATACTGGTATTCACGACAGAAAATTTTTTGAATGATCCCAATCATTTGTTCTCAGTTAGGTTACAGTGTAGGCTGCGGGATTGGCTAGGTGGTGCTATCACTCTTTGGTTCCTCCCATTGCTAACTGAGACGGACCTACCGAGTCGCGCATTTGGATAGACGACGGAATAAATCGAGCTTAATCTCTCTTTGATAATATTAGATATTGGATATCTAATTTATTGGACATTGGATGTCTAATTAATTTTGGGAACATTGGATGTCTAAATTAATTTATTGGATAAATTAATTTCGACCTAATGAATTAAATAAATTACTGGGTGATTGATTTAAATTATAGATATAATTATTTCTTAGAGAAATTAATTATGTTGTTTTGTATTTGATATAATTAATTAGATTAATTAATTGATATAAATATATCGGAACGGAATGGAGTTTATCTGATTGGACTCTCGAGAGTTCGAAACGAACTAAACTAGCCCGGTTCTTCTAGATGGCCGCCCACCTTCTTCCCACTTTCCTTGGTCTTTATCTCCACCTTAATTGATGGAAGACAAAAGACGTTAAGAGATAAGATATCTCTTTTGATTTGGTGAGAGGTGACTTTGTCTTAGGTGAAGAATTAAAGGAAGACTAAAAATATAACTTATCACACTTCTTGATTCCTTGTGAATTTTACAACAAGAACTAAGAGAGCAAGTGAGAGAAAGTGTTTTTCCAAGTCTTCTTCTTCTTCTTCTTCATCTTTCTTCTTCATTTTTCTTGGAGAAAAATTGGGAGAGAATTGAGAGAAATAATTTGATAAATATACTTGGAGTGTATTCATCAAATCATATAGTTTCATCATCCTATTCTAGCCGTATCCTCAGAGGATAATATGATGGTTGTTATTTCGGTCGACTTCCAGCGCGTGGCAAGTAGAGGCACGGTGCTTTTGTGCTCGAGATTTCAAAAGCTTGACGAATCAAATTTATTATGAAGATCACCTAAAGCTTGGGGAATCGCATTTGTGAAGAACACCATTTAATCAACGAACTTCGAGTGTATGATTTCAGATCTTCATTTGTTTCGTTTTATATTCGTATATACGTAGCATGATCGATCATCTTGAGAGATTCGTATTGCACTTCGTGTTTTCGCTTCCGATGCGCCTTCGTTTTTGGTGTGCGAATCTCACCTGCAAGACAATTCTAGCAAAAATATTCCAAAGATCATAATATATGAAAGTTTTTAAATTGCTAGAAAATAATCTCAAAATTAATTAAATTGAATGGAACCTAAAAACCAGCCCCGATACCAATTGTTGAAAATAAAATGCAGCGGAAGCAGCGGGTTGGGATTTATTAAAATCGGCCCTCAAGAATCAGATCTATTTAAGTTCGTCAAATATTAATTAAACAGATTAATAAGCAATTTAAACGAACAATAATAATCTGCGCATCTAAGGCCCTGTTCTTTTGGACTTATTTTTCAGTTTTTCAGTTCAGCTCAGTTCTTCTTCTTATTATTATTATTATTATGAATCTTAATTATTATTATTGTTATTATTACTAATAATATTACTACTATCGTTGTTGTTGTTAATTACTATTATTATTATTATTTACCATTATTATTATTATTTACCCTTAATATATATTTGATTCGATTCGATTCGATTCGATTCGATTCCATTCAATTGATTCGATTCGATTCGATTCAGATCCATTCAGTTCAGTTTAGTTCAGATTCATTCAGTCTAAAAGAATATAGCCTAACTATGATAATTCATAGTATTCTTATCTAGATCTAAGAGATCTAAGAATACATTACCTTTGAAGCAAAGTCTTTGAATCTTTACTCGATCTCCTTGTATTTCTAACTTTATATCTTCTAGAGTATGATTCCGCCAATATCCGGATGTTGTGTTGGCAACAATCTACCAAACTTTCTTGAACAACAGCTGGATCGGCAGATCACTCCCAAGTAAATTCCCTCATTTTTTCTCTCTATTTTTCTTGAATATATTGGTATTTTAGAAAATATTGTGTTACTCACTTATGGAATCGAACACACAAGTCAAGATCCATAATCAAGCACAAAGCAGAAAAATCAAAATTTCTTGGACTGTAAGAGTAACAATTTCGGCCGAACCAATTAGTCTTATTTATCGGTGTTATGGACTACTCTAGGGATCTTAAGGAGGATTAGGGAAGAACTCCTAATAAACCTCAAATTTCCATATTATGACTTTTCCTAATATATTGAGTCTATTAATATCAACTTAGTCCACTGGAGAGTTAATATTGCACTTCCTACCCAAATCACAATTTATGAAATCGGGCTCCTTATTTAAATATATTACTTCCCGTGTTTAAGATATCGAATGTCCATTAATTAATTTAAGCTACTGACACCTTTAATTAATTAATATCTTATCCAAGAGTAGTATCACTCAAACCTTATTATTATATTAGAATTAAATCTACCTGCAGGGTTTAATATAATAATTATTGTTGACCTCCTCAAGGGGACATCATCAACCCGCACGCGTCGGGACATGATTTCTAGTAAAAATAAGAATTGTCATGTAAGTCAATCACTTTGACTCTCACCCATGGTAAATCAAAGCAATAAATATTATAAATACACAATTAAATACTATATACTTAGAATTAAGAAATAATAATTATCTGAGATTTACATTCTTCTTACAGTCAGTACAGAAGACACTATCTCATTTCGATCTAGTTCAACGTATGCAAATACGCTAATGTATGCTAAGAGTCAAGAGCAACTAATCTCAAGCATACACTACAACCTTTCATATAATTTGTCTAATAGGTTGTGAACTATTATATTATTTTATAAGACACCGATAATGTGATCTTCCGTGTGACATTAACACACCACTTATTTACAATATAAAATAATTAGACATTTCATTTGCATAATCATAACGTGAATAAATATGCAAAACATGTGATTATATGTAATTAATATTCTCATAGGTAGTTACAGGGAAATAAGGTAATACAATATGCCGAGGTGTATTGAATTTCTTAAATCATGAGTCGATATGCTCAAAGAGACAACCTATCACGAGCTGAGCCGAGTTGTTTATCAATGACCGATCATAGTGCGAGATGGGGACCGATGGAAGAAATCCTTGAGGCTAACCCGATGTAATTTTAGCCACCCAAAGTTCTGTCCAATCATATTGGAGGGACTAAATTCATATACACACACACTCAATCGTACAAACATACAAACACATATACCCGCCTTCACTGAAAATATTCACACAGCACCGGTATCATGGCGGCGCTTAGCGACAGTCGATCGAATGGTTTACTCAGGCGAGGGGTTGGCCCTTTTTAATTATCGGCTCGGACTTCTCCAGACAGATTTAGATTATGGTCAGGTTTTCTGGTTTAGGATGGTGGTTTGAAGATGTCGTATTTGAGATGGCAGTCGACCGTGTTCTGGAAGAGGGCTCGAGTTTGAGTTTGTGGCTATATAGATTCTTGGATCTAAATTAAAGAACTAAATCGAATACTCAACTCGAATCGAATAAGAATATTCATATCGAGTCGAACTCGAATCAACTTTTAATATTCGAAAGACAACCTGGTTCAAATAATATCACGACTTCGAATCGAATACAGTGCTATTCGATTCGATTTGTTTACAACCCTACCCCGACATGTTGTATCGCCTAATATTTTTAAATGATAGGCAATAGTTTTCCCAAGCTTTCATATGGTAAGTAGCATATTGCTCTTGATCTTCAAGACCCCCCTCCTATCTTATAGAAACCCTATTAATCCAAACCTCTAAATACCCTCTATTTGAACTTTAAAAGATCACACACTCCATCTACTCTCTAATACCCTATATTTCTAAGAGAGTTCGTCGGAAAACCAATATGACGATGTCTAACTTATTTTATCGGTGTTTGTTAGTATGAGAAGTTCGTAACGATATACGGAGGAGGTGAAACAATAACCAAATTACGGTAAATTTATAAACAATGCTACATGCACAACCAATCTACACGACCAAACTTTATAATACACCATCTCACCATACGTTTATCACTAAATTAATTATTTATTCCGACCACTCACATAATCTCATTGTACCACTTTCTAAATTTATTCAACATCGACGGTATTGGTAATATCAATGTTGAAAATTTTATAGTCACCCGAGGAGAATTATGAATTTTGCAAGGGCGCAAAATGCATTAAAATGATATTACGGGCAACCTTCTCTAAAGATGTTTTCCTATATCAAGCAAGGAATCAACAAACGAATCTCTCTGTGCTCGGGAAAACTAACAAATTATCATTACCTGAGATTTTAGCTTGGGCTGAGTTTTCTGCCTAACATGCCCGGCGGCAACCCCCCCAAACCCCCTCCATCCTCATCCGCCCACTCCCACCACCGGAATTCCGGCTGGAACTCCTCCGCCTCCGCATCTGCCCCCGCGCCCGCCGCCGCCGCCGACCGTAAACCCTTCGCCGCCTCAAAATCTAAACCATCCCCTAGCTCCACCACCGCCACTCCCCCAAAAAACAAAGATCTCAACCACAAACCCCCAACCCCAAAGCCTAAGCCTAGGCCAGGGAACCCATCTCCGAGGCCCGAAAACCCAAACGCCATATCCGGGCCGAGGCCCATCTTTCCTTTAAACGATCCGCCTCCGCCCCCATCTTATGGATTCCACATGCTCGACCGCCGGACTATAGTCCTCGCAGATGGCTCCGTCCGATCTTACTTCGCTTTGCCCCCAGATTACGAGAGTTTCACACATATGTCCCGGCCCGTTTTACGCCCCGAATTCTTGGTTCGGGGTGAATTCGGGCTGGAAAGGCCCCCTCTACCAATGAGTCCCGGATTTCTTTGTCCTGATGTTAGGACCCAGAAGCCAGAGTTCTGGAATCCGGGCCCTGAGAGTTCGTTAAAGCGGAAGTTCGGGGAGGATGAGAGGTTAGGGAGGGATGATGGGTTTGAGAGGCAAAGGCAACAGCTTCTGCAGTATGGAAGTGCAAACGGACCGGGCCCAAGTGCTGGCTATAATTTAGGGAGTGGCGAGGAAATGAGAGCCTCTAAGAACATGAGATTTCTGGAAGGAAGTTCCAGTAGGCTTAAGCATGGTGAAGTGGATCAGAATGCGTTAAAGAAGGCATTTTTACATTTTGTCAAGTTGGTTTTTGAGACTGCAAATCATAGAAAGAGTTATTTGGCTGACGGGAAACAAGGACCTGTACCATGTCTAGCTTGTGGCAGGTCTGATGGTGATTTATGGTTAAAATTGTGATTTTCTTTTTTGAGATTTCTGCTTTGTTTTCTTTTGTTGTTTGTGGTAAATGTTCTATGTAAACTTTGTTTTATTAGTTATGTTATGTGTCTGCAGGTATGCATATAAATTGTTTAAATTGACAAAGCAATTTTTATGTATGTATGTATGTATGTATTATGCATAAAATATCTGTCCTTGCTAGTTCCAATGCTTACACAAAACTTGGTGCATTTATATGTATACACCTTGATGCTGTTAGACAAACACATATCTTCACACTTCACTTGAGAACTGATTTGTCTTTTGTGGTTAAGAAAGTTTTATTTGTAGAAAAATCTTACTTGACAATTATGCTTGCTTCGTTGTTGTTTAGATGGTATTTGGTATTAAAGATAAGAAATTTGCAGGAGATACTGGATCATGTGCACTTTAGTATTGTGTGATTTTGGTCGTCTAATTTGGTCTATGGATAACTAATATTGGTGGTATGGTATCATCAACGGTTTACAACGACTGATACCAGTGATGAAATTATGGTTGTCACGGTGGCCTGTAAAGTCGCGGCGCCATCATACCGCCTGGACGCCTAGGCGACCAGTTATATGTAATAGACAGTATTTTCTAATATATAATATATGAATTATTCTTAAAATATGAAAAGTTAGATAATAAATAACATTCATCCAACTACTCTTATTCTATTCTGAAGTGCTAGCCATGATGCAGCAGTAATACATTGGCTTTTATAGGTTTATCAGAAATGATTGCAATGGTGGATTTTTTACACACCATATCTAGTTATATGATTGCAGTGATGCAGCAGTAATTATTGCAATGATGCAGCAGTAGCCGTGATGATGCTCGATATATTTTATTGTGATGCTATCGTTTGTGTAGCATACTTAGGATTATTACTTTTGCAAGAATTATATTTTTGCATGTGTTGTGTTATTTCTCAGTTTTGGTGAGATGTATCTAAAATCTTTGGGCTTGGGACTTGAGCTTAGATTTTGAAGTACATTGACCAGCATGAGTGGTAGACATAAAGAACCCTCCCACTGGGGGTTCTTGAGAAGTCTATTAATTTATGCTGAAATGTGGGGCTTGATTTGCATTCTCTCTCCCTCTCCCTCTCTCCTCTCTCTCTCTCTCTGTGTGTGTATGTGTGTGTTTATCCATCTTTCTCGTGCAAGTTAACTTTTATGTGATCAGAATTGTTTTCGCCTTTCTTAGGTCCTACTCTCATTCAGATGTGATTGTAGACTGTTTTTTTTTTTACTCATGCATATTTCTGTGGTTAATGTAGAGTTGTCGATGATGCCTAGGCAGATTCGAATGACACTTTTGAGGCTAGGTTGGATGATTTTGAAATATTTATTTTTAGGCTTGTGAGTCTATCCATTCATTTTGGAATTAAGGCTCAGACGTTGTTGTAGCCTTTTTGAACTTAGTCCCACTATTCTGAAAATGTGCTCTCCTATAAGGGTCTTGATATAGGTTCTGTTTAGTGTGTGCTGATACTTAATGCCCATCTGTTAGCTCTAACATATTCATAGTGACTGTATTTTGAGTACTTTGTTTTGTATGATTTCTTCATCTAGGTGAACCTGCAAAGAATTGTTGCTTCGTGACCTGTAAATCTCGCGAAATGGTTCTTTATTATTTTCATCTCCTTTATATGTAAATTAGAGTTGCTTGATTTTTTTGAATATCTCGCTCATACCTGTTCACTGTGTTTGCGGCTGTCTATAAGCTCTAATTAGATAATTAGACACTCTATTTTGCCTTTCAGGGGATAATTGTGAAGATTAGTTTATAGTTTATGTGCTCGGCTTATATGTCATAGATGTCCATACAGAAGTTTGGGAAATTTTCTTTTAATCTCCCTGTCAAGACTAGCGTCTTATTTGACTCTTATCTTTTTCTCCCTATTTATGGAGCTGTTTGACAGAGTTTGTGTTAGTACTTCATCGATGTCCTGCCAACAGTTTTGGTGGGACCTTATAGGTGTATCTGACTTCGGTATATTATTGTCTTCTGTATGTCAATCTTTTTGGACCGTTGGGGATATTTTGTTCTATTTTTTTATACTGTTTGGTGTTTTAGCCAGGACTTTTAAGTAAGTGGTTAGAATTTGAAGCAAATTGTTGTGTGATTAGATCTGGGTAGATAATTTTAAGTGCTGATATGTCTTGCTGCCCGTGATCTGTTTTTAGCTGCTATTTTTTTGTACTAACTAATAATTAGCAAGGACAAATAGACAATTCTCGTTTGAGATGAAACGAGAGCGTGATGCAAAGGGGTATTGTGATATAAAGTCATTACTATTTTTGTGTCGCGACTTAAATATAAAGTTGAAGTACGGACTTATTCTCTTAAATAGCAACAGTAGGACTTACGGGTGTAACCGGACAAAGGAACATTTGCCAGACTTGAGCTCCATCTGGACTACAAAACTCTAAGCTCGAGCTCGACGGAGCTCTATTTTTGAGCTTGACTAATTTGGCAGCTCGGTAAGCTGGAGGTCGACTCGGCTCGACTTTAATGATGTAATATTAGCAAAATAGTCTAAAAATGTCATTTAGTTTTGTTATTAATAATATTAGTTATTATATAAATAGGGTCATTATCAACATCATTATCATCATCATCAGTTGCACCTTAATTTCAACTTATGTTGGGGTTGGTGGCATGAAAATTATAGTGTCAAATAATGCTCAAAATTAATTAATAAATCATGCAAAACACAAAGTAGCAAAGGTTTATGCCGGATGCCTTCTTGTCGCAACCTTCATATGAAGGAGAAATGAGATAAAATTCCAATAACCGTCATCACCATGAGACGGCGATGAGTTGAGGTAATTGTTATAGTCATGTCCAATTACAGATGTGATATTGTAAAATCAACATGTACATTGTGGAACATGGCGGTTATTCTATAAATAGGATATATCTGTAAATTAGTAAAACATATTAAGTGTAGAAGGGTATGTCTACTAAAGTTCAATTAGGCTTGTGAGCCTATCCATTCGAGCATTACTAAGCTCGAGTTCGAGCTTGAAACCTACTCGAATAGCTCGAGCTCGGCTTGATTAACGTTGAGTCAGTTTCAAGCTTTCTTCGAGCCAATCCTGAGTAGCTCACGAGCCTGCTTAGTTAGCTTTACACCCCTAGGTAATATCACTGGTTTTAGGCAGTTGGATTAAAAATAAATTTCTCCAGTGGTTTTGTTTTTGTGCAAATTTTGAATATTATAGAAGAAATAAAATCCCCATTGCGTTGGCAAATATCTATTTCAGTTCTGTTGATATATAGATAGATGATCCTATGACGGGAGAGGGGAAATACACATGTGATTATAAAAACTTTCTTCCAATATCTAATCAGTAGCTGAACTTATTGTTTGTCCAGAATTTGAATTCTGCCCGATTCAAATTCTTCGAGCAAATACAGACAGTGCTAAATCTGACATGAAAAAAATACAGGTCACCAAAAGGTTTTCCAGACACACACAGTCTTATCATGCATGCATACACCTCGGACAAAGCAGACACGGTCGTGGATCACCTGGCCTTTCACAAGGCTTTGTGCGTTCTGATGGGCTGGAACTATTCGGCTCCTCCTGATAACTTGAAAGCCTATCAGAATCTTTCTGCCGATCGAGCAGAAGCTAACCGGGATGACCTGATTATGTGGCCGCCGTCCGTTTTAATTCATAATACCATCAAGGAAAAAGGTAGAGATGGGCGTATGGAAGGTATAGGGAACAAGGCGATGGATAGTATTCTTAGAGGTACCGCCCACCACCCTCGATTCTCTATCTTTATATCTGTTGTTGTCGTCATGAATGAAGTTAGAATCGTTCTCTGATCTATTCATGATGGCTGCATTAGTGGTTGCTGTGTGTAGTTTCCATAGCATTTTCTGATACTCTTCCATATTATATCTATGGTCTTACCCTGTTATTTTCTCTTTAAAATATAATTTCTAAATGTGTGTGTTGGGGGAGGGTCTGGGCCTCAACCGCACCCCCAGCGCCCCTCGGGTCCTCCACCCCCCAATCAATTTACTTGCCACTTTTTGTAGTTGGTTTCTTTAAGGATAAAAGTGATGTCGTTGGCTGGTTGCTACATTAGGAAAGTCCGATTCTTTACGAACTATTTTTTTTTCACCTCCAGATTAAGTGTATTAACTGTCTTATATTTACTGTGTTTTTCTATATGCCTCTCGTTTGTTATAGGGGTAATACTTGTTTGAAAGAGCACTTGGACAGATTCCTTCAGTCTGCCGTTGAGGCTGGGCTCGTTTTAGTCTAAGCTTAATGGTCAGTTAGTTGGTGAAAATAGTAGTGATTGAATGTCACCGCATAATTTGAAGTTGACGTTGTGGAGATTCATGATATATGGTGTCCCTAGCTTCTGGGATACCCTTTGCGTCTATCCGACGAGAAGCACAAACTACCGGAGTTATTCTGGTTTTTTCCCATTTAGAATTAGGTATTTTAGATTTAGGCTTTTGTTCGTTTTGGTTACCGACGAGCTCATCGCTTATCAGCACCTTGAGACCATATCCTGGCATTAGTCTTATTTTGTTGGATTATAGATTTATAAGTGTGAGTGCTCGCCATTGTATTATTGAGGTCTTCAAACTCTATAGTGGTTCGGGTGCTGTTCGCGCGCTCCGATAATTTGTAGTTCAATCATTTTATATTTGCTTGTGGTCTTCTATTGAAAGCTTTGGTGGTTCAGTTGCTGGATTAGGCCATGGATGGTCATTTCTATCTATAAGAATTCTTAATATAGAAATGAAAAATAAAACAAAAAATCTCTGCACATGGGAGTTTCCATATGCATTTCTACGTGAGATCGCAAATGAGTCACATTAGGAATTTCTATAAGCATTTCTACTTGCACAAATGGTGCTGGAAATGTATATGACCTGGCACAATATTTGTTGGTCAATTAAATAAGTGAAAAAAATAATGAAGACATGAAGAACCATCGGCAACCAACTTTTCTATTTCTTTCTGCCTATATTAAACTTTGCCAACTAGATTTAGAAATATTATAAAGTAATATTAACACAGAAATGAGAAAATAGAAATGACCATTGGAGATGGCCTTTAGTGTCTTGCAACAACAGTAAAGCGTTTATCCCGCCCCGTGGAGTCGGCCATATCGGATCACTCCCTGACATCATTTGGTTCGGTTAAAGTTATAGGTTCATCATTTTCTTTTATGCGTCTCTACACAAAGTAATTACTAATTATTAGCCATTTTATTCCTCCGATTTTTCTTTATTCTACTAGGCACCTTAGTTTATTGATTTTTCTTTGTTCGTTAACCAACTAAATCAATTAAAAGAGAAAATTTAGCCTGTAACAAATAGGGGCTAGTGGATTGGGATTAACCATAACTACTTCCCCCTCCCCCATGAAGTTATTGGATTCCCCAACGTTGCATATGCGATTGGGAGTATGAGCTTATGCCAGTTTACGCTTGTGGTCTTGTTTTTCTAGTTTACACTATAAAGCTTTGGGAGTTTCATGACACTATGTATCATGGTCCAGGAGATCACTTATTCACCTCTTTCTCTCTCTCTTACTCTCTCTCCCCCTCCCTCTCTCTCTCTCTCACACACACTCTTTCTCTCTCTCACACACAGAAATGAGAAAATAGAATTGACCATTGGAGATGGCCTTTAGTGTCTTGCAACAACAGCAAAGGGTTTATCCCACCCCGTGGAGTCGGCCATATTGGATCACTCTCTGCCATCATTTGGTTCGGTTAAAGTTATAGGTTCATCATTTTCTTTATGCATTTCTACACAAAGTAATTACTAATTATTAGCCATTTTATTCCTCCTATTTTTCTTTATTTTACTAGACGCCTTAGTTTATTGATTTTTTTGTTTGTTCGTTAACCCACTAAATCAATTAAAAGAGAAAATTTAGCCGGTAAGAAATAGGGGCTAGTGGATTGGGATTAACGATAACTACTTCCCCCTCCCCCATGAAGTTATTGGATTCTCCAACGTTGCATATGCGGTCGGGAGTGAGCTTACGCCAGTTTACGCTTGCGGTCTTGTTTTTACAAATTTATACTATAAAGCTTTGGGAGTTTCATGACACTATGTATCATGTTCCAGGATATCACTAATTCACCTCTTTCTCTCCCCCTCTCTCTCCCTCTCCCTCTCTCTCTCCCTCTCTCTCTCTCTCTCTCTCACACACACACACACACACACTCTCTCTCTCTCTCTCTCACACACACTCTATCTCACACACTCTCTCTCTCACACACACACTACACTAGGCTGATTGCAGACACTCTTCCTTATTGGCTGTTCTCCCTTCTTTGAAGAATTTTTTATTAAATTAGGACCTGCAATAAGAGACACCTGCAAGACGGTTGACGCAGAATTGGCCAAGGAAGAACTAATCTAATGTTGAATACCATTGGGGGTGGTAAAACACCCATAAAGAAAAAAAATCTGTTTTCCTAATTGGTGAAGGCAGTTTTTATGAATTTCCTATGCACTCGTCGTCTTATGAACTTGTTCGCCCAGTCTCTGATTCGATGCAGGTGCTGGAAAACTGCTTCATATCCATTGATCAAGCGTGTTTATTTGTCTTCATTGACATTCTATAAATAATACAGGGATAAGTAATTTCACTGACCACCCTTAAGGTTAGTCTAATTACGAATTCTCTGAAACTGCCTTCTGCAGTTTACTGCCGTACGATGATGTTAAACTGTACTTTTTTGAAATATTTGGGAAACTCATTCTAGCCTCTATTTGTGTTTGTGTCCTTTTTTTTTTTTATCTTTTTATTATTTTTTATTATTTTTATTTTATTTTGTAGATCTGGGATTCTCTAGTGGCAAGTCGATGTCCTTGTACTCGAGGGAAGGACATTTGGGCATTCATATTGTGAAGTTCTCGGGCGATGAATCTGGTCTGAAGGAAGCTATGAGGCTGTCCCATTATTTCGAGAGGGAGAAGCGAGGGCGGACAATGTGGGCCCGCGTGCAGCCGGGGAAGGATGACGATGAAAACAATCCGAACCTCGTGAAGTTGGATTCCAAGACGGGAGAGAAAAAGAGGGTGTTATATGGTCATCTAGCGGCTGTTGCTGATCTAGACAAGGTTACTTTCGAGATCAAGAAGAGGGTCTCGATTGTGAGCGCAAGCGAACTCGAACAATCCAAATAAACCCCCTCCCTCCACATTTTCGTGCATTATGATAGTCATAATGGAGATTTAGAGGTAACAAATATTTTGCTTTTTTGTAATTTTAGATGCTAATGGAATTTCTCTTCTGTGGATCATCACTGTATTTTAAGAATTGTCCATGACATATTGCTCTATTATGAACCTTTTTCTTTTTTTTTTTTCCTTGGGTGATGTATTAAAAAGCTGTCTGATAGTAAATGAGAGAGACCGCAAAAAGTAAAATTTAGGATGAATTATTTAAATATTTTTGGTGTCTGTGTTCTTAAAAAATATTGAATTATCTATGTTAATAAAAATATTCCCTAATTTTACACCGTGTCGTGTATCTAAAGGGTAAACACAAAACTGACACTAAATATCGATCGTGTACTTTCGTGTTCGTGTATTTTCGTGTTGTGTACTTAAAATGCAAACACAAACATTAAATTTTCATGTTGTTTTCGTATCGTGTTTTCGTGTTGGGTCTACGTGTAACGCGTGGGACGATCAGTAATTTTAAATTTATAGTTGAATAAAATCTTGAAGGATAATATTTTATTATTGATTTAATTATATATATTATATATATAGAACGTGTCACTAACGAAGGAGTTAGTGGGCACTTCTATAATATGAGATCTTGTGCTAATATATGAGTATACTTTTAAATTAAAATTTTAACATAATATTCCTTATATAAATTACAAGAGGTAAAATGTGTAAAAATCTCGTGTCTTTTGCTGAAAATTGCATAAAATCTTCGTATGTTTTATAAATTGTATGAAATTATTGTGTTATAAGAAATCATACACAAGATTTCCTTCCTTTGCCTTTCCCTTAAATATATTAACGGACTTAATTTTGTCAGTAAAAAAAGTAAAATTCAGGAAATTATTTAACAATATGAAAAATATAAATTCTAAATTACATAAATATCAGAAAATTAATTGAGAAATTTATTTTAAATAATATTTATACTTCTTAATTATTTTTTAAAAATAATTTTTTAAATAATTTATGATATTCAAATGAATTTTCATAATGCAGAATATTTGGGTTTTTTTTAAATAACTTATAATTTTTAAATATTTTTTATTTTTAAATAAAAAATTATCTTTAATACTTTTAACCGAAAGGTAATGGTAGGGGATCTTGGGTAGAATTTTTTAAACAACGATTTCCAAATAGATATTACTCTATTCATCTTCTAAATTTACTTTTGGAAAGATGCAAAACAAGTTTAATAAATTATATATTGAGTGTATTGTAGAGTGTAGTATGAATGGAGAAGCAGTCTCACAATATTATAGTGTTAAGTTGACTAATGTCTATAAATAGTATTATCTTTCGTGTGACACCACCACATCACATTATCTACAATATAGAATAAATAAACAATACATTTGCATAACCATAACGTGAAATAATATACAAAATATGTGACAAATGTAATTAATATTCTCAGGGGTAGTTACAGGGAAAAGATGTAATACAAGCATAAAGTATGATTTGCAATATACAGCCCTAACAAAATATACGTGAGCCATAGAGTTGAGGGTTCAATAGGAGATGTGGTTGTGACACCAAGTTATTCATTAGAGTAGTTCGATTCAATCACCAATTGGTGGGGTCAACCTCAAAGTGCAACTCGATAGACAAGTATCAGTCTATACTATATACCAAGAAATTATTCTCTCTCCGATAAGTGAGCACGTGAATATCTTATGCGGTTAATAGCAGATGAGATCATAAGTCTTTGACCAAAACATATGAGCTAGTAGTATTTGATATACAATAGCTCAATGATTTCGATTTGTATTAACTCATGCATAGAATCAAGCGATAGGGTTTGACTTATCGTGACCTTATAACTTGATCAGGACATCTGACCGAATAGCTTATACATATAATGTATTCATGACAAAAAATGTTTTGAAATGATCTTCATATTCTCTTCAACCTTTTCGAAGACCATAGGGTGGAGTGTTGACGTCTGATTTGATCAACGTCACGTGTGCTGATCTGGACGAATGGATCGAAGCCACGTAGAAAATAATAAACAAGATGAAAGGTGTTTGATCACTAAATTTTATTAATGACCTTAATATAGAGTAGAGCCGAGCAGAATATTTTTATGCCGGTCTATCCTTTTGCTTGCTAATTACAAGTCTTATATTTTTTCTCAGTCAATACGAATTCTCTCTTTTTTTCTCTCTATATCATAAATGCTAAAAATCCAAAGATCCTATTTCACTGTATATTCCTTCTATATATAGACAATCTGGGCCAGTCGGGAGATGACAGCTGGCGAATGTTTGGGGAATATGCCCAAAACACTTGTCAGTCTGCAAATATGCCTTGAACACGTGGCGGCCTCTAAGGATTGCCTTGGGAAGGGGCATGACTGCATGCGTTAATTGACATGCGGGTCTGTCTCGCATGCTTCTGGTGGTGCTTATCCGCTGGGGTCGGTCCTCGGGTCTCCCGCCATTCGGGTCGGCCTTGTTGTAATCTTGAACCGGGGCATTTTTATCTTCTCTCTGCTCGGCCCTCCCGGATCGGATATCGGGTCAGCTCTGACGTCTCTGCGCGGTCCGGTTCTAACGAGCCCGGGAGAAAATCGGGTTTGTGCCCGGTCCGGCTTCAGGCTCTGCTCGGCCGGTTCAGCTGCCTTGAGTGCCTACGTGGATTCCAAGGTGGATGGACTGCTAACAAGTGATGGGTACGGGGTCGGATATTTGCGCCGTTTGCGGAAGCGTAAATATAAGTGCGGAAATAAATGACGCAAGAATTTATAGAGGTTCGGCTATAAACGAGCCTACGTCCTCTCTTTATCTTTTTCAATAGGTTAAAGATAGGAACCTCTACGCCTCTCTTCTATCGGTCGAGGTATAACCGTTTACAATCACGTCTTCTATTGGTCCGTGATAAACCACTCGTACTTGTCTTTGCGTCGGTCCAAGTTAAACCGTTTTCCTTTTCGTAGGACAAGGAATCAACCTCTCTAGCTTTCTATTGGCACTAGATAAGCCTCACTAAGATAGTGATTGCGATTCTAACAATGCCGGATCCTTGATCCTAATAACACCGAATCCAATCGTATCTTTTCTTTTACCACTCGTGTATATGTTGAATGTATAAACACTCAAACTAACAATTAAGCTCAATATTACAACAACAAGTATATCAATATGAATCTCTGATCAATGAGTTGTTTGCTTTGTGTTGTTGTCTTGAATCAATACCATAGACATGGTATTTATAGCCTCCATCTTCAAACTAGCCGTTAGCTGCTGAACCTTCTTTACGTACGTTATCATCCCCTTATTACGTACGCAAGCCTCGTTACGTACGTTAACCACCACGGGTTACGTACGTAAGCCTCTTCCAGTTTCAGTCCAGGGAGCTTCGTCATATTGGTTACGTACGTTAGCATATACTCTATTACGTACGTTAAGCCATACGTCAGTGCTGACGTCATATGTCCGTTGCATGCTTTTCTGACTTTGACTCCTCCAACGTTCACTTGGTTTGAACTATATTACGTACGTTATATTACTCTCATTACGTACGTAAGGCTGCTTCATTTACGTACGTTAATCATGCTGAGTTACGTACGTTGGGCTTGTGCAGAACACTATTTTCCAGCTTCGTTTTCTTCGATTCTTGGCTTCGCCTCTTCGTTGTTTTGTTTTGTTTATCGCCTTTAATCATCAAAACACTTTTAATTTATGTATGGAACAAAATGTTCCAAAAATCTCCCCATTTTTGATGATTACAAAACAAAACTTCGTCGATGGGATTTACCTGCAAAAATACAAATATATGTATATGTGCAAAAATACAATCTCCACTTATAATTTGAAATGATTGTTCCTTTAGGAACCCAAATTTTCTTAATTTTTATCGTCCGCCTCGGGCTTTTGCAACTTGAAATATGATGCCCGATTTTAAACACTTTTCGCAATGGGGTATTTTAAAATTAACGGATTCGTTTTTCGAACGTGGTTTGAATCCTAACCCCTCTTTATTTAAAGTATATTTTTGAACACATAACATTTGTTCAAATTTATCGTTGCCGCACGAGAATTTTCTTGCCAAAGATTTTAGTTCATCTTGAACTTTTAAAAGATCATTCTTCAAAATATTTTCATTTTCAATACACTTTGAATGATCGATTTCAACAAATTTTTCCTTCTCGATAATTTTGGAATTTTCACTTTCCAAAGATTTAATTTTAGACTTAAGGGATTTTATTTCCGATAAAGCATTTTGGAAATCCGTATGTAATAATTCAAATGCATCAAAAATTTCGTCACGGGAGGATGTACTTACTTGGCTTTCGACGTCGCTGTCGTCGAACGAACTCCGGGCCATGAGAGCGAGATTATTTTGATTGATGAAATCATCGTCTTCGTCTTCATCACTCCATATTGCCACGAGAACCTCCTTTTTCGGTTTGGCACGGCAATGCTTAGCGAAGTGGCCTGGTTTTCCACATAGTCGACAAGAATTGTCGAACTTCTTAGATTCGCTCGAGATATCCTTCTTCCTCCGGTTTAATAAGGTTTGGAATTTATTAATATTTTTGGCATAGTATGCCATTTCTTCATCGCTTTCTTCCACCGGGATTTCTTCCTTCTTTCTCGATATCTTAGCCTTCATGGCTAGCGATTTTTCTTTCGGTTTCGGCTTGACACTTCGTGATTTTAACACGATCTCATAATTAATTAGCGAACCTACGAGGGCGCTAAAATCGAGCGTGTTGAGATATTTGGATTCCATAATTGCGGTCACGGTGCCGTCCCATTCGCTAGGTAGTGATCGTAAAATTTTCTTAACTTTTTCACTACTAGATAATGGTTTTCCGAATGACGCAAGTCCATTTGTGATGACCGAGAATCGGTCGAGCATATTGGTGATGGACTCGTCACCTTTCATCATAAATAACTCGTAGTCATGGAGAAGCATATTGATTTTCGTCTCATTGACTTGAGTTGTCCCTTCGTGTGTGATTTCAAGAATTTTCCATATTTCGATCGCACTTTCACACGACGAGATTCTATTGACCTCTTCGGGATTTAAGGCACAAAATAAAAGTTGGGTGGCCTTACAATTTAGATGGTCATTTTTCCAATCGACATCGTCGTATTCTTCAAAAGATTTGAGCGTACCGTCGGATTTGATAGGAACTTTTGGGCCGAGACAAATAATCTTCCAAATCTCTATATCGTAGGCACGAATAAAGATCGACATCTTTTTCTTCCATGTCAAATAATTTGAGCCATCGAAGAATGGTGGTCGGTTGAGAGCAAGGCCTTCGACAGGAGCAAATTGAAACGCCATTGTGGATCTTCTCCTCGGATGTTAAGCCGCGTATTGGAGTACCGCTCTGATACCAATTGATGGGTACGGGGTTGGATATTTGCGCCGTTTGCGGAAGCGTAAATATAAGTGCAGAAATAAATGATGCAAGAATTTATAGAGGTTCGGCTATAAACGAGCCTACGTCCTCTCTTTATCTTTTTCAATAGGTTAAAGATAGCAACCTCTACGTCTCTCTTCTATCGGTCGAGGTATAACCGTTTACAATCACGTCTTCTATTGGTCCGTGATAAACCACTCGTACTTGTCTTTGCGTCGGTCCAAGTTAAACCGTTTTCCTTTTCGTAGGACAAGGAATCAACCTCTCTAACTTTCTATTGGCACTAGATAAGCCTCACTAAGATAGCGATTGCGATTCCAACAATGCCGGATCCTTGATCCTAATAACACCGAATCCAATCGTATCTTTTCTTTTACCACTCGTGTATATGTTGAATGTATAAACACTCAAACTAACAATTAAGCTCAATATTACAACAACAAGTATATCAATATGAATCTCTGATCAATGAGTTGTTTGCTTTGTGTTGTTGTCTTGAATCAATACCATAGACATGGTATTTATAGCCTCCATCTTCAAACTAGCCGTTAGCTGCTGAACCTTCTTTACGTACGTTATCATCCCCTTATTACGTACGCAAGCCTCGTTACGTACGTTAACCACCAAGGGTTACGTACGTAAGCCTCTTCCAGTTTCAGTCCAGGGAGCTTCGTCATATTGGTTACGTACGTTAGCATATACTCTATTACGTATGTTAAGCCATACGTCAGTGCTGACGTCATATGTCCGTTGCATGCTTTTCTGACTTTGACTCCTCCAACGTTCACTTGGTTTGAACTATATTACGTACGTTATATTACTCTCATTACGTACGTAAGGCTGCTTCATTTACGTACGTTAATCATGCTGAGTTACGTACGTTAGGCTTGTGCAGAACACTATTTTCCAGCTTCGTTTTCTTCGATTCTTGGCTTCGCCTCTTCGTTGTTTTGTTTTGTTTATCGCCTTTAATCATCAAAACACTTTTAATTTATGTATGGAACAAAATGTTCCAACAACAAGGGCCCCCGAGTCCAGGGCCGTGCCGGGTTGGCCGGGGCTGGGGTCGTTTCATGTTGAGGCCGATCCGGCTTGTGGGAGGATAAGATCTCTCGAAGGGACGCCTCTTCGAGAGTCGCGTCGATTCGATTTCAGGGTCATTAAGTGTCATTATGAGGGGGACGGGTGGCATAATCTGATTTGATGGCGCGTTCACGCGCCTTTGAATTTCGTGAAGGTTCAGTAGGAATCGCCGCTCCACGCGCCTGGCATTTAATGCCCTTTTCCTCTTATAAATATAGAATGCCTTCTTCTTCATCGTCTCCTTCGCCATTTTTGTGTCTTATTGCAGAGGAGAGAGAGAATTTTCTGGTGATCTTTTCCCGATTTTTATAGAGACTTTCCCGGTAAGCTCTTTTCCCCCCCTTTTTCATTTAATATGTCGGAGCTGAGGGGCGAGACAGGGGCGGAGTTGACCGTGTCGCCGGACCGCACGAGTGTGGCAGATCTGTCGGTAGGCGGAGTTCCTGTCGACTGGAGTGTCGAGGAAGAAGAAGGTGAAGTCGCGAAGTCGCCGAAATCTGGAGAGGTGGAGATGGTGGTGCCGTTGACGGTCGTCGGAGGGACTCAGGCGGAAGAAAGAGTCGAGTCGGTGGTGGCTTAGATTCACCCTCGTCCGTCCCCTTTTGTGGAGGCGGAGTAGGATTCGACCTCAATTCGCAGCACTGTTACAGAAGAGCAATTAGCGGCTTGGCGGCTGCGATTTAAGATCCCGGCGAGGGTACGGATGTTCATTCCGAATCCCAAGGAGAGGCCTCACACTCCGCTCGTCGTTTGTACGGCGGTGTACTACCGCTCTCTACTGGCCGGGCTGAGGTTTCCGCTCCCGTTAGCCTTTTCCCGGTGGCTAAGGCAGTGGGGCCTTCCTGTCCCCCAAATCCATCCGAATTCCTGGGCTCGGGTGGTGGGTCTTTTCATTCTTTTCAACCAAGACGCTCGCTTGAGCCTACTTTGAGGAGTTCAATGACCTCTTTCTATGGAGGTCGGCCACAGATCCTCTACTGGTTTTACCTGACGGCCCGGCATGCCATGCATAAGTAATTAGTGGGTGTGCCTGAGACCATCCATAGCTGGAAGGAACAGTGGTTCTTCATAGGGGGACCGTGGAGGAGCTCGGTGGATGAGTGGGAGCCTGGTGTGATAGATGCCGAGCTTCGGGTCCCAGAGCATTTTATGGCCAAAATGAGTAAGTGTCGTATTTCATATTCCTGTTCCTTTTTTGTCTAACACTCATCATTTATTGCATGTGCAGAACGCATCCCGGCGCAAGAGACCTCTTCCGAGTTCGACGACCAGTTTGAACAGCTTTTGGACCTTCCTCTTGAGCAAAAGAAGTCGCATCTTTTGGTTACCGAGGAAAACCTCTGGGCCGCCGGACTTAGATCAACCGATCCGAGTATAATGTCTTCATCAGGTAGCCCCCTTTTTTTTTGACATGTCTTCTTTTTCCAGCTCCTAGGGCCAAGACTTCATCCGGGCGGAAAGAGATGCCCGCGCAGCGCGTGGCAAGGCTGGTTGCTGAGGCCGCCGAGCGGAGGGAGTGGGCTGGCAAGCGGAAGAGGGTGGAGGGCGAGCCCACAGACAGTGCGACCAAGGCGGAGGGCTCGTCTGTTCCTGAAGTTGTCGTACCCGCCCCGACACCTGTCCGGACAGGTCGTGTGACCAGTGAGGAGCCCGTAATTGATTTGTAGGGCCATTATCTCCCGGTTAACAAGGACTGGGTGGAACCATGCGACCAAATGAAGGGGAGACGGCCGCGCTGGTTTCTTGACTACGTCCGGGCAGCTACCCCGACCACTGAGATGCTTAACCGGGTTCCTCCTGCGGTGGCCGTGTCCAGTCATATTCCGATCAGGGGTTGGACGCCCAAGTTGGAGATGATGATTAATGACATGGATCCGGTTGAGCAGATCCAGTTTGGAAACGCTCTGGTCGGCCGTGCCATGTGCACCTACGTGAAGGCCTCCAACGAGCTTTTGGCCTTGTCTGAGAAGCATAAGAAGGCAGAGGCCGATCTCAAAGACTTGCAGGAGGAGCACCACCTCTGTCCTTCATTGATCAAGTCCCTGGAGGGGGAGATAACCTCCATGAAGGGTGATATGGAGTTCCTGGACAGTCGGGCCCTCCAGCCGATATATAGAAGGTGAAGGCCGAAGAGATGACAGCGGCGTCCGAGCAGGCGCATAAGCGGTGGTTGGATACCCGGGCTGAGCACGAGGCTTACTTGAAGGAAACTAAGGCCCAGGTTGAAAACATGACCGAGCGTATTAGCACCTGTGAGGCTTCGAGCTATGCCAAGGGTCTTGCCGAAGGGGCGGAGGCCTTTAAGGAGACACCTGCGTTTGAGGAGCTGATCAATCTTAATTATATCTCCACCTGTTACGAGATATTAGATCTCATGAAGGGTGGGAAGACCTTTCAGGAGATCGAGACCTACATAGCATCTCAGGCGACCGATCTGCATGTTGACATCTATGGAGTCGATGAGCCAAAGGTCGCTGAGGTTGAAGATGCCGGGCTGGCTCCGCATGGCGAAGGTGAGGGACAGTCCTTTCAAGTGGCCGGCCAGGAGGGTGGGGCCGAGTAGTTTCCTTAGATTTCGCTTCCCGCATGGCCTACGTGCCAGTATCTGCTTTTCTTTTGTTTTATTTCATGTACGGCCTGCATGCCAATCCGTCTTGGTTTTCTGTTGTTACCATGTGTACTTTGCAAAAATGATTTAATTGAATAAAATCTTCCTTGTAGCATCTGTTGTTGCTCTTTAGATGTTTAGGTCCAGTTGGTTGGACCGTTGCCCTTATATCATGTTCATCACTTGTTGATTGTGCCGAGGCAAGCTCGGTCTTATAGTGCCGGGTGAGCCGGTCTTATGAGGTGCCGAGGCGAGCTCGGTCTTATAGTGCCGGGTGAGCCGGTCTTATGAGGTGCCGAGGCGAGCTCGGTCTTATAGTGCCGGATGAGCCGGTCTTATGAGGTGCCGAGGCGAGCTCGGTCTTATAGTGCCGGATGATCCGGTCTTATGAGGTACCGAGGCGAGCTCGGTCTTATAGTGCCGGATGAGCCGGTCTTATGAGGTGCCGAGGCGAGCTCGGTCTTATAGTGCCGGATGAGCCGGTCTTATGAGGTGCCGAGGCGAGCTCGGTCTTATAGTGCCGGATGAGCCGGTCTTATGAGGTGCCGGGGCGAGCTCGGTCTTATAGTACCGGATGAGCCGGTCTTATGAGGTGACGGGGCAAGCTCGGTCTTATAGTGCCGGATGAGCCGGTCTTATGAGGTGCCGGGGCGAGCTCGGTCTTATAGTGCCGGATGAGCCGGTCTTATGAGGTGCTGGGGCGAGCTCGGTCTTATAGTGCCGGATGAGCCGGTCTTATGAGGTGCCGAGGCGAGCTCGGTCTTATAGTGCCGGATGAGCCGGTCTTATGAGGTGCCGAGACGAGCTCGGTCTTATAGTGCCGGATGAGCCGGTCTTATGAGGTGCCGAGGCGAGCTCAGTCTTATAGTGCCGGATGAGCCGGTCTTATGAGGTGCCAAGGCGAGCTCGGTCTTATAGTGCCGGATGAGCCGGTCTTATGAGGTGCCGAGGCGAGCTCGATCTTATAGTGCCGGATGAGCCGGTCTTATGAGGTGCCGAGGCGAGTTCGGTCTTATAGTGCCGAATGAGCCGGTCTTATGAGGTGCACCAATATTAAAAAATGGAATAACGTCAAATTTTATTGATAATACCTCTTTAAATACATAGCATTCCATGGGTAAGTTAATCTTTGGCCGTTCAGATATTCCAGCCGGTAGGCTCCATTCTGAAGGACTTCACTTACTTTATATGGTCCTTCCCATTTGGGCTTGAGTGGTCCGGGATCCGGGCCCAATACCCGTTTAAGGAAGAGGTCGCCGACCTGGAAGCTTCTAGGGTGCACCTTGGAGTTATAATATTTTTCACTCCTTCTTTTGTAGACGGCGTTTCGCATTTCCGCCTGAGCTCGTTTTTCGGCAAGGAGGTCCAGGTTCACTTGGAGGGCTAAGTCGTTATCTTGCTCTTCAAAATGGGCTACTCGGTAGGTAGGTGCTCCGATTTCAACCGGGATGACGGCTTCAGAGCCGAAAGCCAAGGAGAAAGGCGTTTCTCCGGTGGCGGACCGATGCGTTGTTCTGTAGGCCCATAAGGTTCCATGGAGTTCCTCGGGCCAGGAACCCTTGAGTTCCTCAAGGCGCGTCTTGAGATGTTGTTTCAGAATCTTATTGACCGCCTCGACCTGCCCGTTGGATTGTGGATAGTAAGGCGTGGAAAAGTTATTTCGTATTTGGAGGCCGTCGCAGAAGGCTCGAAACTTCTTATTGTCAAATTGTTTTGCATTATCCGAGACAATAGATTGAGGGATCCCGAACCGGCATATGAGTGACTTTCATATAAAATCAACTATCTTCTGTTCGGTTGTTCGTGCCATAGGCTCGGCCTCTGCCCATTTCGTAAAATAATCGACTGCGACGATGGCGTATTGTACTCCTCCCCGACCTTTAGGTAGAGGGCCGATCAAGTCGATTCCCCACTTGGCAAATGGCCATGGGTAATATACGGAAGTGAGAGTTTCCAGTGGGGATCGGATCTGCGGAGCGAAGATTTGGCACCGGACGCACTTCCGCACGAGCGTGATGGCATCTTTTTTTAGATTGGGCCAATAATAGCCTTGCCGGATCAATTTATAGGCCAATGCCTGGCGGCCGGAATGATTACCGCATATACCCTCGTGCACCTCCCTGAGGACATATTCTGCCTCTGATTCGGACATGCATTTCAACAGTGGAACCGAATATCCTCTTTTGTATAAGGTTCCATCCACGATGGTGAACCGGGCGGACTGAGTTCGTAATGATCTCGCTTGGGCTCGGTCCTCGGGTAAAATGCCGCTTTGAAGATATTGCATTATAGGCTGCATCCACCCTTGCGGTTCGGACTGTTCAGTCGCCCGGACTTCGGCCATTTCCAGGGCTGATGAGGCATGATACCCTATGCTGACCTCATCCATATGTTCGGCTCCGGAGCTAGATGCGAGTTTGGCCAAAGAGTCGGCTTGGATGTTCTCAGTTCTGGGAATATGTTGTATTGTTCCCCGAAAATCTTGCAGCCGGGCTCGTGCCAGGCTGAGGTACTTAACCAGTTTGGGCTCTTTGGCTTCGTATTCGCCGTTGATCTGGTTTACCACTAATTGAGAATCACTCAAGATAGTGAGGCGGGCAAGGCCGAGGGAGGTCGCCATTTCTAGACCGGCCAAGAGAGCTTCATACTCTGTCTCATTGTTGGTGGTCGGGAAACCTAAGCGAATAGCCGAGCAGAACAGACGTTGGTCGGGACTGACGAGGATTATTCCTTCACCTGATCGGTCGGCGGTTGAGGACCCATCTACATAGAGTGACCACTCTTCTGATCGGTCGTCCTCTTGTGCGATTGCTGGCGTGGACTCTGCAATGAAGTCCGCTAGGGCTTGTCCCTTTATGGCAGTACGCGATTCATAAGTTATGTCAAACTGTCCGAGTTCGACGACCCATTTGACCATCCGTCCGGAAACGTCAGGTCGGTGCATGACTTGCTTTAAAGGGTAGTTTGTTAAGACGACTACCTGATGTTCCAAAAAGTAGGGTCTTAACTTCCGGGATGCCATTACGAGCGCATAGGCCAGTTTTTCCATTGGGGCATATCTGAGCTCGGCATCGTGAAGGGCCTGACTAACATAATAGACCGGATGTTATACTGCATTCTCCGTTCGAATCAGAGCGGCGCTGATCGCCGAGTCGGAGACCGCGAGATATAAGCTGAGAAGTTCCCCTCGGGTCGGTCGCTGCAAGGTCGGGGCTTCTGCCAGGACTTTCTTGATAGCTTCGAAGGCTCTTTGGCAAGGTTCTGTCCACTGAAAATCCTTGTTCTTTTTTATCGCCTCAAAGAAAGGTTTGCATTTATCAGTTGAGCGAGAGATAAAGCGACTTAGCGCGGCTAGTCGGCCAGTTAGGCTTTGCACCTTTTTGACCGAATTTGGAGGAACAAGTTCGGTCACTGCCGTAATTTTATTGGAGTTGGCTTCGATCCCTCTTTGGCTTACCATGTAGCTGAGGAATTTTCCAGAACCTACCCCAAATGAACATTTCTTCGGATTTAACTTTATTTTATACTCTCGCAAAATAGCAAACATTTTATTGAGGTCATGTACATGATCGGCCGAGCGCAAAGATTTTACTAACATATCATCTACATATACCTCCATTGTATGGCCTATCAAGCTATTGAACATTTTATTTACCAAGCGTTGATATGTCGCGCCGGCATTCTTGAGCCCGAAAGGCATCACCCGGGAACAGTATAGGCCGCTGACCGAGTAGAAGGAGGTGTTTTCTTCATCAGCGGGATGCATTGGGATCTGGTTGTATCCGAAATATGCATCCATAAAGCTCATTAGCTTGTGCCCAGCCGTTGCATCCACCATGTAGTCGATATGGGGGAGGGGGTAGCTATCTTTCGGGCAGGCTTTGTTCAGGTTGGAGAAGTCAATGCAGAGCCTCCATAGCCCGGTCGGCTTTTTTACCAAGACCGGGTTGGCTACCCAGGTCGGGTATTGGGCTTCCCGAATAAACCCGTTATCGATTAGCTTTTCTACCTCCTCTTCCAGCCCCTTCTGTCGTTCCGGCCCCATTTTCGTTCTTTTCTGAATAACCGGCTTTGAACTGAGGTCGATATTTAGCCGGTGGCATGCAAGTTCTGGGTCAATCCCTGACATATCCGAATGGGTCCAGGCAAAGACATCCAAATTTTGTCTCAGATGGAAGATTAGCTCGGAGCGGATCGGCTCTTGGAGGTTGTGGCCGATCTTTAGTCGTCGGGTTGGATTAGATGGGTCCATGTCGACCTGGTCTAACTCTTCTGTTGGCTCAGCATGGCGAATTTTCCTTTTGGATTTTGGTATCGCGGGTCGACAGGATCTTCTTCTAGGATCGGCTCCTTTTCGGCCTCGCGCCCTGCCCGCTTCTGCTCGCTTTCCATTTCGGGTTTATGCGGCCAGGACCTTCGGTCTCCTGTTCAAGTAGGGTGTTTCCTGCCAGTTGTTCGGAGCTGGTGGCCCCCATTTCTTCCGACAAATTTTCCGGGATGCCCTCTGCGGCGTTGATTTCGCGAGCCCGGATGCTGAGGTTGCATTCCCGGGCGGCCCTTTGATCCCCCCTATGCACCCCGACGCCGTCCGGGGTGGGAAACTTCATGCACAGGTGATACGTGGACTGAGTGGCCCTCAGCCTTGACATCACAGGTCGACCTATGATGGCGTTATAGTCACTGTGCACATCGATGATCTTGAAGGTAGTGATCATCGTCCTTCTGATCGGCCCCTGACCAAATTCCAAGGTGAGGTCGATTTCCCCTAGGGGTGAGGTGCGGCAGTTGGCAAATCCCCTAATGTCCTCGTTGCAGGGCCGGACATAAGATTGGTCTACCTTCATCCTGCGAAGGGTATGAAGGTAGATGATGCTAGCATAGGCCCCGGAGTCCACCAACACCCTGTGGACCGGGATCCCCATTATGGGCAGGGTGATGACAAGGGCGTCTGAATGGGGATGGTCCAAGCCATCTGCATCGGACTCCTCAAAAGTAACTGCCAGCTGGGGGTTTTTGGGGGCTTCTTCGGCCACTGATAGGAACCCCTCTGCTCGGCGTTCGGTCCGTTGATAGGAGGTGGTGGCTTCTCGGATGGATGCCTTTTTCTGGCGCTTTGACCGATGATCATCGACCTCGACGGTTCCCATAATGGTTAGAATTTCCCGGGGGATTTGGGGGCTGGAGGCACCCGATCATTCTTGGCTCTTGTCGGGTCGTCCCGATCCTGGTGATCCCGGTGCAGGTTCCGGGTAAATCGCCTTAAGCCTGTATCGTCGCATACCGCGATCAAGGCGGCGACGAGGTCTCGGCACTGTTCGGTGTTGTGACCCGATGATTCATGATATTTACAAAAGCGGGTCTGGTCCATGTCCTTTTGATCTTTATAGATCGGCCGAGGAACTGGGAGCAGATTTTTGTCCTTTATTTGATCGAATATGGTCGCGGCTCCGACGGAATATATTCAGTGAAATTAGCCATGAGCTCGGGTCTATGCTCCCGATAACTCTGAGTTGTTGGGACTGTCGAGGAAGAGGCGGGAGTTTTATTTTCCCGGTGGGATTCTTGACGGGCCTCTTTGTAGTCACGCCTATCTTATTTCTTTTTATATGATCCTTTCTGATCGGAGGGCATGACTAACACTGGTGCCGGCATATCTTTTTCGGCAGCTATGTGGGAGCTGGCGCGCTCCAAGAATTCCTGGTAGGTGTGTGGGACATTCTGGCACACCGTCCAGCGAAAAAAAGAATTTTTGAGGAGGCCGGCCTGGGCAATAATGGCCAGCGCATCGTCCGACATGGGTTCCGTCTCTAATATCCGTTTATTGAAACGAGATATATAATCTTTAAGGGACTCGTTCGTGTAACACCCCCAGATCGAACCGGGAATATTACACGCCGCAGACCCTCTCCGTGAGGATCCACCAGGCTAGACATCAAAACAACACATTACATTACATACCGACGAATCAAAATAACGAACCAATAGACCGATTTGGTCTTTCATCACTGACTTACAAATCAAAATACATAAACTCATCCAGACTCATACGCAAGGGTAAAATACTTACAACAACGAACAATAAGACAGCAGAAAAGACAATACAATGGACTTCGACTAACTTAACCCAAAACTGGCCTTCGTGTGATTAGTATCATTCGTCTTTCATCATCCCTCGTACCGATCCTGTGTCTTGCTCCCGAAAACCTGCATGTACCTGGACACAATACAGATATCCACCCCCCGATTACTCGGGGTTAGCAAAACTCCACTGTTTCGCTAGTGCAAGTATAAAGTGCAAAAACGAGCCATACACAACACATTCCGAGAATACAACGAAAGACTTCCCGAGATATTTTTAGTTAAAAATAGTTCAAGTCTTGAAAGTAGAAACGAAGCAAGTAAGCACTTTGAAAACACTTCCAAATCTCGGGAGTTTTGAAAACATTTGAAATTGAAAAGTTCTTAATTCCTCGAAAGTCATTTAGGGTCACAGCCCCAAAGTTCATTTTCCAAAATGCAAATCCGTTAACAAAACACGGGGTCCACTGTTGGGATTCGGTGCCTAAAACGAAGGCCCAGCGGAAGCGGTAAAACGAAAATTAATTCGATCCGAATCCCTACGAGGATCGATCGAGCTACGTATATACGAATATATAAACGAAAAGCAAGAGTCGTAAGAAACTAACCCTCGAAGTCCGTTGATTAAATGGTAACCTTCTCTTGAGCTATTCCCCAAGCTCTTGAACGATCCAACGCCGAAAGTACCGCGTCTCTACTTGCCACGCGCCGGAGAAACGACCGGAACGACGATCACCTTGCTATCCTATGAGGATACGGCTAGAGCTAAGTGATGAAGCTTCCAATATGAGATTATCACACTCTAAGTGTATAACTCACAACTCTCATTTATTTCTTGATTTTTTTTTTTTTTTCTTTTAAGAATCACCAAGAACAAGTTGAAGAAGAAGATGAAGATAAGTGTTTGAACTCAAAGTCTCACTTTCTCTCTCTCTCTCAATGTATCTCACGTTGGAAAGGCTTGGAAAATTACAAGTGAGAGATGTCTTCATCTTCATTTATTCAACTCTCCACATGCACATCTCATAATTATGAGAATCAAAGCCCCACTACCTCAATGATCAAGCATTAAAGAATGGAACATGGGTCCATATGAAAGTGGGTGGAAGTGTGGGGTTTGGCCCATGTAGAAATCGGACAAGTTCGGTTCATTTCGGACTCCGCGAGTCCAAACAGATAAACTCCGATTCGTATCGATGTATTTATATCGATTAATTAATCTAATTAATTAAAAATATAAAATACATTATAACATAATTATTTTCTTGAAGATATAATTATATCCATGAATTAAATTAATCACCGGTGATATATTTAATTCATTAGGCCGTAAATCAATTTATCCAATAAATCGATTTAGACATCTAATGTCCTAAATTTAGATATCCAATATCTAATATTCATAATGAGAGAATTAGCTTGATTCATTCCGTCAATCCTAATGCGCGACTCGGTAGGTCCGTCTCGACAAAGAATGGGAGGAACCAAAGAGTAGTAGCACCACCTAGCCACTGTGGCCTACACTGCACTTCGATCGAGAACGAATGATTGGGATCATTCAAGAACCATTCGTCGTGAATACCAAGATAATGATAAACCCTTCTTTCAAATATCCCGATCAAGTTATAGGTCACGGTCACCAAACCCTATCTCGTACTTGACGCTATGCATGCGTTAATGCAAATCGAGATCATCGAGCTCTCGTGTATCTAATACAACTAGCTCCAATGCTTTGGCCAAAGACTTATGATCTCATCCGCCAATAACCGCATAGGACATATAACCCGTTCACTAACAGAGAAAGAATTCTATCTTGGTATTCGGTAGGACCTGCTACTTGCCCGTCAAGATGCACGTCGAGGTTGACCCCGCCTTCCGGTTTACAGGGTCGAACTACTCTAATGAAAATCTTGACGTCACAAGCACATCCCTACTAAATCCTCAAGTCGAAGGTTCACGAATACCTATCACAACCTTTCGATTAGTCATTGATCGTCCGGAGTGAAATCCGTGACGAATCGAGGGTGAGTCGGTTCGAGTATACTAATCTAATTAGCATACCTATAACGTGTGCTCCCACTAACCATTAGTGTTCGATGTGCACTCTCCTTGTCAAAGAACACGTCATACAAGTCTTTACATAAACTTAACGCCCAGTCAAGTTTCATCGACTTGCGAACGATTAAGTATTTGAGCTATAAACCTTTCCAGTGCCGACCCCCTTATCCAATAAGAAGTGGAACGTTTTGCTCTCAAATACACGGACTAGTTTCTATATATTTATTTACGAGTTAGGAATGCCAATAACTACCAGTAAATAAAGAAACATTCATTTGCCTTATATAAATGGTTTACATAATTACAAGTACAATGCCCTCACTCAACAACCTCTGAGTGGCATTCGAGGGCATACTCCTAACAATCTCCCACTTGCACTCAATGCCACACACTATGGTATCTAATACCCATGTTCTCTAGATGACGCTCCAAGCTAGTCTGAGAAAGTGGCTTGGTCAGTGGATCGGCGACGTTGTCGGCCGAGTCTACTCAGGCAAGACAATGTATCCCTTGCGAACAAATTCTCTTACGAGATGATACTTCCTCTCAATATGTTTGGTCTTGTTGTGAAACCTCGGCTCCTTGGCATCTTCTGACTCCGTCGTTGTCATGATAAATGAACAGCAAATTTCAAAGACATGGTATCATTTGAAGTTCTCCTAGAAACTTCTTAATCTAACCCTTCCTTGAAGCCTCCGAGGCCGCTTGATACTCACTGACAGGTGGAATCGTGATCGCGCTTTGCTTGGCACTACGCCAAGATCTTGCTCCTCCATTAAGAGTAAATATGTAGCGAAGTGGACATCGAGTCGCCCTTCGTCCTTGGAAGTCCGAATCGGTGAATCCCACCACATCCAAATCTCTACCGCCATACATAAGAACCATATCTCTGCTTCTTCTCAAGTACTTGAGAACGTTCTTTACAAAGCAGTCAATGTTCCCTACAGGTTTGCTCGAAATCTACTCACCACGCTTACGGCATGCGCGATGTCAGTCTTGTACACAACATAGCATACATAAGGCTACCCACGGCCGAAGCATATGGTATATTACTCATTTCCTTGCGTTGTTCCTCACTTTGAGGACACATCTTCAAGGTGAGTTTTATTCCATGTTGCATCGGTAGGAACCCTCTTTTAGAATCATCCATCTTAAATCGCTTTAAGATCTTATCTATATAGAGGGCTTGGGAAAGTCCTATTGTTCTCTTCGCTCTATCCTAGAGAGCCGAATACCAAGAATATAGGTTGCTTCTCCCAAGTCTTTCATGGAGAAATTACTCGAAAGCCAAGCTTTCACAGAACTGAGTATTCCTACATCATTTCCTATTAGTAGAATGTCATCTACATATAGTACTAAGAATGCGATCTTGCTCCCACTAACTTTCTTATATACACAAGGTTCCTCTTCATTTTGCACGAAGTCAAACTCTTTGACCGCCTCGTCAAAATGAAGGTTCCAACTACGCGACGCTTGCTTGATCCATAAATGGAACTGAAGCTTGCACACTTTCGAATATCGACTTGCACACAAAGCCTTTAGCCGCTTCCATATAGATTTCCTCCTCGAGGAATCCATTAAGGAAAGCCGTCTTTACGTCCATTTGCCATATCTCATAATCGTGGTAGGCAGCTATAGCAAGCATCATGCGAATAGACTTGATCATGGCTACGGGCGAGAAGGTATCGTGGTAATCGATCACTTCCTTCTGGGTATAACCCTTTGCCACTAGCCCGCCTTATAGGCGTCAACCTTGCCAACACCATCTGTATTTCTCTTGTAGATCCACTTGTTCCCAATAGGCACTATGCCCTTGGGGCGGTATACTAGAGTCCAGACCTGATTGACATGCATCGAGTCTATCTCAGCTTCCATAGCTTCACGCCATTTCGCGGAGTCTACATCCACCATCGCTTGGTCATAGTCGTCGGGTCGGTCTCTTGGCTATCACTTGGAACCTCATGGAGACCCGGTTCCTCCAAGTGCACAAGCCCATACCTCTCGTAAATGAGACACCCTACTAGACCTACGAGGTGGTTGTACTTGTGTTTGAAAGTTCGGTTCAGGTTTCTTGCACAGTGTGTCTCTCGAGGAGTTTCATTGTATTCTTCTAAAGAAATACTTCTACTCGCTCCGCCTTCTGAATGAACTCATCTTCCAGAAGTGTGCTTGGAAAGCAACAATGATCCTTCGATCTTCGGGCATGTAGAATAGATATCCCATCGTCCTGCACGGAATCCAATGAAACGTCCCTTCGCAGACCTAGCTTCCAACTTTTCCACCTTAGTCTTCTTGACATAAGCGGGACATCCCCAAATCCTAATATGATTAAGACTTGGTTTCCTTCCTTCCCACATCTCATGTGGAGTTTTAGGAACGGATTTGGAAGGACATCTGTTCAAGATATACGCGGCGTCGAGTGCATACCCCCATGTAAATCGGCAAGTCAAGATAGCCCAAGATGGAACGGACCATGTTCAACGGTCCGGTTCCTTCTTCGACACACCATTTAACCGAGGAGTACTGGAGGTGTTAGTTGTGAAACTATTCCATGTTCCTTAAGGAACTCGTCAAACTCCGTACTCATATACTCCCCACCTCGGTCCGACCAAGTGCTTTGATATGATTACCGGTTTGTTTCTCGACTAGGGCCTTGAATTCTGGAATTTCTCAAAGGCCTCGGATTTATGTTTCATTAAGTATACATAACCATACCTAGTATGATCATCTCAGAAACGTAATGAAATATTGATATCCGTCACGTCCGCTTCCAAAGCACCACATACATCGGTATGGATTAATCCCGATTTATCGCGGCTCTTTGAAATGTCCTGTGAAGGGGACTTAGTCATTTGCCTTTAAGGCAAGATTCACAAGTAGGAAAGGGATCCGATCCCAATGGACCCATAAGTCCATCTTTTTCCATCTTGTAAACCTTGGTCTGACCAACATGACCAAGTCTAAGATGCCATTTCAAAACTTGATTGGTTTCATCCCTACCGCGTTTTCTAGTTATAGTATTCACAACTACTTTGTTGCTGAGATTTAGATGATACAATCCATTCAACAATGTAGAAGTACCCACTAGTTTATTTTTAAAATAAATTTTGCAGGAACCATCACCAATGAAAAATGAAAAGCCTTTTCGGTCCATGACCGGAATGGATACAATGTTTTTGTGCCCCTTGGGCAAAACAAGTACATCTTCTAAAGTCAAAACAAAGCCGGATTCTAAACCCAAAAGAAGTGATCCTATGTCGGTCGCCTCGACACTATGCCCGCTTCCGACTGTGATCATAACTTCTCCAGCTCCAAGCTTCCTACTTTCTTCTAGATCCCGATTCACGGTACAAATATGAGAACTAGCACGAGAATCCATTATCCAGGAAGTAGAAAATACGGTAGGAGAACAATTTGTTTCCAAAACTAAAAGTTACAGACGAAGTGCCATGAAGAATCGGACAGTCTCTAGCCCAGTGGCCCACTCACCGCACTTGAGACAAGTATCCTTCTTCTTCTTATTCTTTGGAACCATCGGGCCTTGCCCTTTCCCTTAAGGTCCTTAGCTTGTGGTCCATCCGCTTCTTGGTCTTTTTCTTCTTATTCTTAGACTTCCGAAGTCCGAAGAAATCACAAGTGCACTCCTTCATCCGCGGGGTCTTCATCCGAGACCGAGCGGTCACCGCTTGTTCATTAGCCCGGCTAAGTTACATGCAATCTCATTGCATTGAAGTTCATAACAAATCGTGAGAGAAGGAATCGGGAGAGACTGTAGGATAAGGTCGGTTTGGAGAGAAGTATCCATTTTAAAATCAAGAGCCTCCAATCTCTCGATCATGGATATCATTTTGAGGACGTGTTCCCCAACCTTCTCACCTTCCTTCATCCTTGCACCGAACAGCTTGCTTGGATATCTCATATCTAGCGATTCTGTGCTCACCATAAAGCTCGGTTAAGTGAGATAGAATGCACAGCGAAGTCATTTTCTCATGAGCTCTCAAGCTCATTAGACATGGAAGCCATCATATAAGCACGGACTTTCACGTCATCCTTAACCCACTTTTCGTGGTTTTCAATCTCTTCACGATTGGCTCGAGTCCGCATAGGAGGCGCCGGAATGTCCGTCTCCAAGACGTATCCCAGTGTCTCTATACCGAGGACAATCATCGATTGCGGAGCCAATCCACAAAGTTAGGTCCCATTAAGGTGTTCTTTTCGAGTAGAATTGCGAGTGGATTCATTGTCATATTGAGATTTGTCTGCATTAAGTATATGATTAATTAGTGACTCATTATATTATGTTCGAGTATAGAATTAAGGTCTTTTCTATTTTTGTTACCCGGCTCCCACTATTTTTATCGGAATAACACACTCCCATGTGAAAACCTAAGTATCGCTGCTCTACTTCATAGTGGTGATCGAGTTCTTTATAAATCTTAATAGAGGGCAACCGAATGTGTTTCTAGTCTATTAATTTTCATAAAGTGGTGTCCAACACCAACCCATCTAATGGATGATTCGATCTTCTTTTTCCCCTTGTTCACTCCCCTCAACCTATACGGTTTCTATGGTTCGTGAACAAGTTAAGTTTATACCATCGACGCAAATCAGTTTCACAATTGAATCTTATCCGGCAACCTATCGGGTTTCTAGGGATAAAATTTGCTCCAACCGAAGGCATCCAATGCGCTCCCGGTAATTTATCCGTCCTCCCCGAACGACTACCCCGATAACTCGGAAGCATAGCACATCCGGTTTGGATTTCAATTTCCCGAAAACTCGATGGAGGGAAGGAATACCTTGAAACCTTATAAACTTAATATTTTGTTGTGGGAGAATTTTCGCGATTAACGTTACACTTTGCACATTAATCGTTTAAGCGCGTTTGTGGCATTCATACAATATGAAACAACCATTCACAACCTAGTTGCTACCAACATGTGGTTCATGGACCGTTCCTAGAAAACAAAAACTCCGTAATCTAATTACAAGTCTTTGTCTTGAATCTTCGTCTTCTCGAAATGGATCTTCCTCCGGTCTTCGTCATTACATATAAATTTTACATTGAAAATTGCATCCTAGATACAAATTTTTCTAGTAAAATAAATAGGCTCAAAACGGCCTTTACAACCCAATCGAATAAAACGAACGATTCAAAAACTAAGTCCACGAACCACATCCCCATTCAAAAGCATTCATTCAATAAATACTAAATAGATGGAAAGCGTAGAGATACATTGATCCAATCAACAATACAAACCGATCCAATCGATTCACACAATCGGTAATATGATAACGTTCAAAATAATTCGGTCGACCATAAATATTCCAATTAATCAAATTTCCCTTATAAAATGAAATACCATAAATCATTTTAATCATATTAAATCCAATTTAACATGCGGGAGATTAATTTTCAAGAATACACGAAAAAATCGAGCCGGGCGAAAATGGCTGCCATGGCCGAGTCATCGCCGTGACCTTTTCCGGCCGATCAGCATGGCCGAAGTCACGCCGGCGGCTACGGCCAGGCACGGCCGTGTCTCTGACACGGTCGGAGTGCAAAGGGCTGGGATCGCCGACACGGCCGTGTCACGGACACTGGCCGAGTCACCTGGCACTTCACGCCTTTGTCCAAAAGTCGTCCGACTGACGATTGAGCCCGATTTTCGATAGGATATCGATATCAATATTTTTCAACATTCATATCTTCAATATAAATCATATTTCCAAGAAATTAAGATTTATATTTAGACATAAACTTACGAAAAATATAACTACAACGAACGTAAAAATATATACCACGATTATGACTAAAATGATTCCAAATCATTCACCATCTAATCAAGCATTCCAAATGCCAATATCGTATATACGATCGCAAGACCTACGCTCCGATACCACCGTTGGGATTCGGTGCCTAAAACGGCGCCCGGGAAGCGGCAAAACGAAAATTAATTCGATCCGAATCCCTACGAGGATCGATCGAGCTACGTATATACGAATATATAAACGAAAATCAAGAGTCGTAAGAAACTAACCCTCGAAGTCCGTTGATTAAATGGTAACCTTCTCTTGAGCTATTCCCCAAGCTCTTGAACGATCCAACGCCGAAAGTACCGCGTCTCTACTTGCCACGCGCCGGAGAAACAACCGGAACGACGATCACCTTGCTATCCTCTGAGGATACGGCTAGAGCTAAGTGATGAAGCTTCCAATATGAGATTATCACACTCTAAGTGTATAACTCACAACTCTCATTTATTTCTTGATTTTTTTTTTTTTTTCTTTTAAGAATCACCAAGAACAAGTTGAAGAAGAAGATGAAGATAAGTGTTTGAACTCAAAGTCTCACTTTCTATCTCTCTCAATGTATCTCACGTTGGAAAGGCTTGGAAAATTACAAGTGAGAGATGTCTTCATCTTCATTTATTCAACTCTCCACATGCACATCTCATAATTATGAGAATCAAAGCCCCACTACCTCAATGATCAAGCATTAAAGAATGGAACATGGGTCCATATGAAAGTGGGTGGAAGTGTGGGGTTTGGCCCATGTAGAAATCGGTTCGGTTCATTTCGGACTCCCGCGAGTCCAAACAGATAAACTTCGATTCCGTATCGATGTATTTATATCGATTAATTAATCTAATTAATTAAACATATAAAATACATTATAACATAATTAATTTCTCCAAGAAATAATTATATCCATGAATTAAATTAATCACCTAGTGATATATTTAATTCATTAGGCCGTAAATCAATTTATCCAATAAATCGATTTAGACATCTAATGTCCTAAATTTAGATATCCAATATCTAATATTCATAATGAGAGAATTAGTTTGATTCATTCCGTCGTCAATCCTAATGCGCGACTCGGTAGGTCCGTCTCAGTCAGCAATGGGAGGAACCAAAGAGTAGTAGCACCACCTAGCCAGCCTGGTGGCCTACACTGCACTCGATCGAGAACGAATGATTGGGATCATTCAAGAACCATTCTCCGTGAATACCAAGATACGTATAAACCCTTCTTTCAAATATCCCGATCAAGTTATAGGGTCACTACCAAACCCTATCTCATTTGACGCTATGCATGCGTTAATGCAAATCGAGATCATCGAGCTCTCGTGTGTATCTAATACACTAGCTCCAATGCTTTGGCCAAAGACTTATGATCTCATCTCGCCAATAACCGCATAGGACATATAACCCGTTCACTAACAGGAGAAAGAATTCTATCTTGGTATTCGTAGGACTGCTACTTGCCGCCAAGATGCACGTCGAGGTTGACCCCCGCCTTCCGGTTTACAGGGTCGAACTACTCTAATGAAAATCTTGACGTCACAAGCACATCCCTACTAAATCCTCAAGTCGAAGGTTCACGAATACCTATCACAACCTTTCGATTCCGTCATTGACTGTCCCGGAGTGAAATCCGTGTGACGAATCGAGGGTGAGTCGGTTCGAGTATACTAATCTAATTAGCATACCTATAACGTGTGCTCCCACTAACCATTAGTGTTCGACAGGCACTCTCCTTGTCAAAGAACACGTCATACAAGTCTTTACATAAACTTAACGCCCAGTCAAGTTTCATCGACTTGCGAACGATTAAGTATTTGAGCTATAAACCTTTCCAGTGCCGACCCCCTTATCCAATAAGAAGTGGAACGTTTTGCTCTCAAATACACGGACTAGTTTCTATATATTTATTTACGAGTTAGGAATGCCAATAACTACCAGTAAATAAAGAAACATTCATTTGCCTTATATAAATGGTTTACATAATTACAAGTACAATGCCCTCACTCAACAACCTCTGAGTGGCATTCGAGGGCATACTCCTAACATCCACGACCCAACCATTCCAGTCACAAAACACAGGGCCTACGACCCGATCATCCACTGCAATTCACTTACAATGACACATTACACATAACACATTATTCCTATGCCATTCTAGCCAAGCACCAAGACTCGATATATAATGTCTCTCGACCCCAAGCACAAAGCATTGTGATACTCCGGACAATATCACAATTAACGAAAACATCAACATCATCCTCAAGATGAAAACTACACCTGGTAACCCGCGACCGTACCCCTTAGTATCGGCCCCCAGACGCCCCGTCGAACGCTCCGGGTGGGAAACCACTTCTGCGGCCGTACCCCTTAGTATCGACCCCCAGACATCCCGTCGGACACTCCGGATGGAAGTTCATCCACACACGCACCCAAGTCCACTTCCGTGGCCGTACCCCTTAGTATCGACCCCCCAGACATCCCGTCGAACACTCCGGGTGGAAGGAACAACACACACACACGTTCCAAAATCACAGTTGCAAACCACAAGCCTCGAAGGTCAATCGCAGTATATATAGTCGAGGTACCTTACTAGAATGTCCAGTTCATCCAACATATACTCACGACCAAGTAATGATACGATTCATGCTAGAATTTCAACGATGCAGCTAGTACCAATAACATAGCAACGAGGGAAAATACCTATCCAACCACGCCGAACGACACAATGTCACAGGATCATCAATAGGCATATGTTCCACACATACCTCAAGGAAAGGTTAAACTATAAATCTACAACTTCATAATCACACAAAACGATACCCTACACATACTTAGACAAGCACAGTTAACAACGAAATCATATGAGTCATCTTTTAAGGAAGTATTGAAAAGCATATCGATTCCTTTGAAAGTTAATTATAGACATTCATAAATCACGTATCGTAAATTACCAACTAATATATACACAAAACACGTAATGTATGGGCAAGATACTTGCCTCGAATAAGAACAACGCGGAGAATCGACCGAAGTAGGTTGACACGAACCGACTACGAACCCGCCGACTCCACCGATCGCCAACTCGCGGTCATAGACTACGAAGGGCAAGAACAACAATGAAATGAATTCCATAACACGACTCAAAATCGTTGAATTCAAGGAACGAAAGACGAAAGTTCAAGTGTTTCCCCCAAAACGGCCAAGAACACGATTCGTCCCGTCAAAACACGAAAACAAAATTCCAAGTCGAAATATGGATATACAATCCATAGAATATGTTTAACAACATCATTTAACCACAATCTATCCAACAAAAATGGATGGAAAACGAGATCGAGAACAAATCCCCCAAAAAGTCGATTTGAAGGAAATCAAGAAATATACTTCGATTCGACGAAGAACAATGGATTAAATGATGTTAAACACAAGAATACTACCAAGATTAATCATACCCATCATGAATTAATCAACAACACGGAACGAATCGGACAAAAATGCAAAAACCCCCAAATTCACGAAATTAGGGTTCTAAGGAAGACTACCTTGATTCGCTGGATCAAAGGATGATAACGGATGATTGATTGATGTTATGAACTCAAGAACTTCGTGTATTTGTTCTTCAACAACATAGCTTCAAGATCCCCAAGACCACATCCGCAGAAGAGAAAGAAAAGATTGAGAAAAAATGGTGAAAACCCGTCTGCAGGGCCTTAAATAGGCAGCCTGCCGGCCGAGTTACGTACGTAACCGGCCAAGGGCTCACGTACGTAACCGGCAATGGCTGAGACGCTGCCCAAAAATGCCGGCATCCTTACGTACGTAACCAGCCAAGGGTTACGTATGTAACCGGCATTACGTACGTAACTGCCGAGCGCTACCGTACATAACTCAGCCAGTGCCGGCCTGGGCCCAGACTGCTCGGCCATGACTCGGCCGGGGCTAACTCCGACGGCCCGAACAACCCCGAAACCCGAACCTGAATACGAATCGAAGATACGAATATGAAGTACTCGCAACGACGAATTCGAGCACTAAGAGAACACACGATTCCGACCACCCGAAGGCTCGAAATTCGACAACGGAAAGTAATTACCCCAAACTTTGGGAAATTACGAAAATGGCCCAAAACGTCCGAAATACACGATACATGATCGAAACACCAAGCCGAAGCTTGCAACATGAATAATAACATTAAATGAACTTACGAGAAAGTCGAAACAACAGTTTCGGACGAGATTCGCAAGAATCAAACTCAAGTGCGGAAAAACCGCTAAAAAGCACGGAACTCAACAAAACGACACCGAAACGAACTCGGATGTCAAAAAGTGTAGAATTAATCATTCTCAGAATGACGAAATAGTCATGAGAGAGTCATCGAAACGGACCTCCGCCGAAAAATAAAAATTACCAGAAATCCGAAATTGCAGATATTACAGTTCGGCCCCTGTATGACGGACGCGATGGATGAGCGCGGGGCGACTCGCACAAGGGACCCCATGAAATGGGATCGGAACGTCGCCGATATCTAGGCCCATGTTTGAATAGAATGGTGGGGCAGCGTCCGATACCATCTCTAGGCCCTTTCCCCCAGAGTCAGGGAGAACATTCGGCATCGGAACGCGTCCTGAGATCCATGCAGGTCCATCCAGGAATTATAATGTCCAAGATGGGCGTTGGGGTCTGTCTCCTCGTTGTACAGCGGAATTTGAGGAATCTTGAACTTCTCCGGGAGGGGTTCCGCCAGAACACTGGGGGCCAGGGGACTATCCTGGCTGTTAAGCCATTCCGAACTTTAGGATGGCTGGAGTTGTTTATTTTCGAGCTCCGTAAGGCGTTTTTTAAGAAACTCGATCTCACTCGAGTTATCGCCGGGAGTTGGAGGTAATACTTGTGTCGGATTTAGGGACTGGTGGGGAGCTTTTTCTTCCTTACGGCTCTGACTCTGGATAGTGAGAGCCGGCGCTGCTTTTTTGATTTTCTTCCCCGCCCCAAGGCGATCAAAAACGGATGTGTGGCGCGAAAGCTTACTTTTTCGAGAGGGATGTGAGCTTTCGCCGTGGCTTTCCGCCCTTTCTCCGGTGACCCCAGAGGCTGTCCTCTTTTTGTTTCGTCCCGAGGCAGCTGGACGGGTCGTCTAAGATTCTGCCTCGACATGGTCTTCGGGTTTTTTAAGGGTCCCGCCCCCTGTAACCCTCGCCATAAGGGCCGCCATGCCCTGGATGAAGGTTCAGGCCCCCCTTCTTCTAGCGCCAATCTGTTGACGTCTGATTTGGTCAACGTCACGTGTGCTAATCTGGACGAATGGATCGAAGCCACGTAGAAAATAATAAACAAGATGAAAGGTGTTTGATCACTAAATTTTATTAATGACCTTAATATAGAGTAGAGCCGAGCAGAATATTTTTATGCCGGTCTATCTTTTTGCTTGCTAATTACAAGTCTTATCTTTTTTCTCAGTCAATACGAATTCTCTCTTTTTTCTCTCTATATCATAAATGCTAAAAATCCAAAGATCCTCTTTCACTGTACATTCCTTCTATATATAGACAATCTGGGCCAGTCGGGAGATGACAGCTGGCGAATGTTTGGGGAATATGCCCAAAACACTTGTCAGTCTGTAAATATGCCTTGGACACGTGGCGGCCTATAAGGATTGCCTTGGGAAGGGGCATGACTGCATGCGTTAATTGGCATGCGGGCCTGTCTCGCATGCTTCTGGTGGTGCTTATCCGCTGGGGTCGGTCCTCGGGTCTCCTGCCATTCAGGTCGGCCTTGTTGTAATCTTGAATCGGAGCATTTTTATCTTCTCTCTGCTCGGCCCTCCCGGATCGGATATCGGGTCGGCTCTGACGTCTCTGCCCGGTCCGGTTCTAACGAGCCCAGGAGAAAATCGGGTTTGTGCCCGGTTCGGCTTCAGGCTCTACTCGACCGGTTCAGCTGCCTTGAGTGCCTATGTGGATTTCAAAGTGGATGGGGTGCTAACATGTAGTAATACTGCCCTACCGCTGCTCCAACCTAATTCTGGTGAATGAGCGCTTTCCTAGGTTCATTTTATGTAATTCAATACAATACAATATCACTTTTATAATTCAAACTGAGTACGTACGATACAACATTACAAAAATAGAAAAAATACAGTCAAATATTACAATATTATACTTTGTGTATTTGCAGCAATATCTTTGCTGCTATTGATGTGATATAATATGTTCGTGCTATTGATGTTATACTTAATATTTTTAAAAGAATAGAATAACATTATTAATTCATCATCGAAAAATCCACGATAAAATCCAGCGCTGCGCATCGTCGTATTCTCTGATAAATTTTTCAACGAAGAATGGGAAATGTATGCGAGAATAACTTAGTGATGATGACCTCATTTCAGTTTCAGGACCAAACTTATTTTTAAAGAGAGAGTATATAAAATTCCATCACTCTATGTTAAATAAAAGGATAATAAATAAATATTACTCTCTCCGTCCCACAAGAGTGTGTTCAATTTGCTGTTTTCGTCCGTCCTACAAGAGTTAGTGAACATTCCATTTTTAGAAATATCCCTTATACTTTTACTCCACCTTTCAACTTATTTACAAATAATACCAAAGAGGCTCACACTCTTTATCATTTAATTAATCAACAACAATAATTAGCATATTCATATAATAAAAATTGGGACCATTTCTCCATTCAAATCCATCACTATCTAATTTTTATTAAAATTCGTACCCATAAAGAGTGAGCACACTCTTATGGGACGAAAGGAGTATTATGTGAAAAATAATTAGTGAGATTATTTTGTAAAATAGTTTTATAATATTCTGATATTTTTATAGGTGAATTTGAATTCTTAATACCATCGCATTTATTTTTCACATATGGCGCAACTGGTAGAAGAAAGATGGCATCAAGATTAAATTTGGAATTTTTGGAGCAGATCAAGATTTGATAATTTTGACTCGGTTGAAAATACATCATCGGATCACCAATACTATATAAATACTTTCGAATTGTTTTAATATTATTTAAATAATTCATTCCGGGCATTTTATGTCGTTAAGGAGTCGGGAAAAATCGGCCCAAAACTGCCGGAACCGGCCAGGACAAAATTGTTCGACTGCCGAGCACCGTCGGCCAGGCCGACCAATGATCCCGCGCGCGGATCGCACGTCAATGCGCGTGTGGAGCCTGACAGTCAACACGCAGGCGCCGCGAATCTCGATCGACCGAAGACCCTCTCATGTTTATTTTGACTAACCACCCAGTTCGACCCTATAAATACCTATCTTACCGAATGCATTTTTCCATCCCGATTGCTATATCTTGTATACAAGATAGACCTCTTCCACCCCGTATCTTCACATTTTAGTTTTCGTATTTTTAAGCCCCTCAAAGCTACAAATCCGAGCGAGTCAGAACACTTTCTCCATGCGACTGTGTCCAGCGAAAGTCCCCAGTGAACCTTCATAAATCATACTGAGGTGCTATTTTTTGAGCTCGATTTTCTTCCAATCCATAAGTCCTTTTTAAAATCTATATTTGTGAAGCTTCTATGAAGATTTTAACATAGATCATATCAATAAAATCTCAAAATACTTCAGATTTAACACATGCATCACAAGTAAAAGAAGAGATTCTACTTTGTGGCGTCGCCATGAAGGCCCATCAGCCGTAGAGTTTCACATTTCATACATATTACATAGGCAACTTAATCCAAATATTCAAAATTGAAATTCTTAATCTTTCCCCCCAAAAATTTAAAAATGAACTACGAGTACTTTGATTTTGATTCCTAAACTCTAAAGTTACGGATATCGGATACGTAGGCACTTAATTCAAATATTTAAAATTACAAAATCTAAGTTTAAACTTTAAATACTTGAATTAAGCTCAAGTCCAATTTTTACCTCATCTCATCTCCGCCTCCGTTTCGCTCCCTAAGGTAAGTATAAGGTAAGAGAACCACGAGGACTTTGATTCCTAAGGTAAGGGGCTTTTAATCTAACTTTAAACTTAAAACATGCAAACAAAATACTCACCTTGGGGTGCATGGTGATGGCCGAACCATATAGTGTGAGAGGAGAGGTCATTTTCTAACTTCCGAGACCTATAACCGACTAAATCCGGCAAGATCGAGGTGGGTGAAAACTCTTTCAAACCTTTAAAGTAGAATCTCTTCTTTTACTTGTGATGCATGTGTTAAATCTGAAGTATTTCGAGATTTTATTGATATGATCTATGTTAAAATATTCATGTCAAAATTACATACTATGATATTGCGTATAGCTATGTATAATTCGTTTTTCTTAAATTTAATTCTCTAATATTATGAAAAATGTGGAAGCATGTACTAATCTGAAATTCTTGTGTAAATGCATGCTTTTAAAGATGTATGTTATGGTTATAGCAAGATGCACCCAAGTCAACTGAATCATTACTAGATCCGGTATCATATGTATCGCTGTCTTTTTGTTCATTATAATTTGGTTCTTGTTGGCGTAACTCGGCTTTCACCCAATCATTCAATAATGCTTGGGCTTCAAGATTTTGAGGTGTCATCGTCGTTCATACAGAATGTATCCTCCTACACTGAAGGCTTGTTCAACAGAAATTGTTGAGGTGGGGACAACTAGTATTTCCTTTGCGATCGTGGCAACTACAGGAAAGATTGTAGACATTTTTGCCCACCACTTAAGAAGATTGTTATTACCATATGGTTCACGTTCTAAATCTCCCAAATCAAAGGTAGTTAAATAATTTTCAGGTTCTTGATAAGCATTACTTTGGTACCTTGTTCATTTTCGGGATAAATCTTATTGATAGGCATTTCACTCACCAAGATCCGTAATAGCAAAACCAAATGAAGATATACTACTACTACTAGAAGGAATGTGAACATGAGAAGAAGAACCCGTACCAAGATCAAGACTACCACTATAACTACAAGCATATTCGCGATAAAGAGCAGATAAGGAATTTTTTGCACTTTGAACACAATCGCTAGGATTTGTAGTAATAAAATTAGCAATAGAATTAGGAAATAAAGCATTGTAGTAAAGTGTAAGTAATTTCAGCAAACCTTCCTCTCTAACTTGAGGATCTAAAAGTTTAGCAACTAAAAAACCCGGAGGAATGTAGGCGAAATATTTAATCCATTTGTCTCTCATTTCTTTTATACAATTAAATAAATCGGGAACTTTAATTAAAGACTTGAATACAAGTACATTTTTAACACAATGTTCAACAATAAGTGTAGAAGTGGGATAATAAACACCGGACAAAGACTCAGTTGTCTCTTTATTTTTTTTTTAAAAGTGCCATTAACTAGAGCACTTATCCTATTGACTTGGCAATAAGCAAACGGTTACTTGTTCTTCATTATAAAAATTGCACAATGAAATATAATATTCATAACTATCATTTAAAAAATTATAAGTAGAATTCCAACGATTTGGACATCTTTTGAAAATTTCTTTGGATGCATATTACTTTTTATGCAATATCTCCTCCATTTTTTACCTAGAGAAGAATGTCTAATTAAATACATTATTGTTTCACGGATAGGAGTATATGCTTCTTGTAAAATATCTAAACCATCTTGAACACATAAATTAAGAGCATGACAAATGCACCTAACATGAAAAAATTTACCACCAAGAGATGGCTCACATATTGTAATAAGTGATTCTGAACTACCTGTATTGGAGCTAGCATTATTAAAAGAAATTGAAGATTTTTTTTGTACTAAATTATATTCAGATAAAATTGTATGAATTTTATGCAAAAATTTTTGGGCGGTATGTGCGGTATTAAATTCTTTAAAACTAATTAGACGTTTTTGCATAGTCTAAGAATCATCAATCCAAATACAAGTAATTCCCATATATGAATTTGATTCCCAATGATCACTCCAAGCATCGAAGCATATACACATTTTATGATCTAGTTTTAAAAACATATTAGCTAAAATTAATTTTGCCTCGCTAGTAGTTTTTCGAACATCACGAGTTACGGTAGAGCGTGAATTTTTTTTACTAGTAGGATTAAAACTTAGTTGAGTAAGATTTTCATACATTTGGTCGTCGGCAAAGTTAAAAGGAAGAGATTTACCACAAACAAATCTAGCTAATTCTTTTCTAACGGTAATTGGATTAAATTTAAATAAAGAACTAGTACCTTGATTAGGGGCATTAGACGACGTCGCTGTGTCTCGAAGTTGGGTTTGATTAGACTCTATACCAATTTTGTCGGGATGTTGTCTTTGTATATGGCCATTTAGTGTCCCGTAACCTCCTCTTTTTTAAACTTGTAAGTTTTCTCGCAATAGTTGCACTTGGCCAAGAAATGACCGGGACTGGAGGCAACGTCGTCCATTTTTGTATAATGCACCACAAACAATGGAGATTTGAGCTCAGGTGGTTTCTTTTGTTTTGGTTTTGTTGGTTCCTCATCATCTTCATTATCTTCGATATTATGAATCGATTTTGAGGCTTCAAACATTTCGCTGATTTGTTCCTCGGTTATTTCTTCGGGAACATAATCTCTAGAATTCGGACTTGGACTCGGAGTATGAGTAGGAGTATCACTACCACTAGCACCACCCCTTCCTCGTCGAGGAATGCCAGTGATAGCCTTTTCTTTCCCCCGGTTGAATTGACCACTTGACATATTTTTTCAATTAAACGTGTAATACTTGAGAGTTGAGAAAATAGAAATTAGAATGAATGTAGAGAGTGAAAATAGATAGATAATTAGAGTTAGTGTGTGAAAAATGGAGGGTGAGAGGGGGATATTTATATGTGTAAAAATGTATTAATAAAAAATTGGCCTAGTGATAGTTGGGAACCACCGGTTCCTAGTTGAACCGCCGATTCCGATTCGAACCGGCGGTTCGGAGCAATAGATATAAAATTCAAAAATTCAATTTTTTCAAAAAAAATCGGCAGTTCGTCAAAACGCCGAACCGAAACCGAACCGTCTTAAAATAATTGACGGTTCCAATTTTAAATCGAACCGCGATCAACAGTTCAAAACCGTCGATTGGATCGTAACCGTGAAGCCTCTACTCCATACTCATCCATCCTACTCCATACTCATCCACTAGTATAACACCCGTGTAATTACACGGGAACACAAAAGAACTCTTATATAAATATATAATATGTAAATCGTTATAGGGTACTTTTCAGGCACTGAACTTCATATTTAAGAGTACTCAATTCAAGAAATTTTACATTCAAAAGAAGAGAAAAATAATTAGAGTATTTTTAGTAATTTGTGAAACTTGTGTTACAAAAAACCTAAGTGACATTTGGTTCAATTGAAACTTTATATCAATTTTATATTATTTTCAAACAGTTAACTTAATATATAGAAGTATTAAAGTTGGTACATTTTACATTCAAAAGAACACATAAATAGTTGGTCCATTTTTCCTTTTGCCAAAATGGTCCAAATCGTTAAGTATTAACCGATTTCTGTTAAGTGACCAAAAAAGAAACAATTTAATCCTTATATTTAAAAAAATTATGTAAATTATTTGGGTATAATTTAAAATACAAAAGCAAATCCAAAATTTTTAAAAATATATAGTTGATTTCAAAAGTAGATAAATTAATAAATTTTTTAAAATTAAAAATAAAAATCACTTAAAAATCACTTAAAACGATCAATTTTTATTTTGTGAAATTCTCTTTATACAAAGATGAATCTACATATTAGTATATTGCTATTAAATGTAATTTCTTATATATTTAGAAATATATCTTCGAAAATTCATAAAATCGGTAATTATATAATTTAGTAAATATGACTTTTTAATTTATTTTGTTATTTTATATTAATTAAATAAGATTTAAAACTAAAATAGACAAATTGATTTATTCTATAGTTTTTTGATTTATTTATAATAATAATTAAAATCATTGTTTTTACACGTTCAATAATATATTTAATAAGATTATTTCGATTTATTTAATTAATTAGGACTTCGAGTAACTTTTAATTATATATATACAACACTTTTTTTGTAATACGCCCAAGCATCTTTTATTTGAGTTGATAGTTCTTTTATTGATATACCTAATTATAGTAACTAAATAATATAAACTAATTAATTAGTATATAATATTTTCACGAGATTTTAGGTTTAAATTTTTAATATATAGTGCACACTACTATATTAAATTTCTCTTTATCTGGGATTTATATTTTTTAATTAATGAAAACGTGAAATATTTCTGTAATATAATCAATTCCTATTTATTTGTAATTTTCATTCGTTAACTCGTAAAAATTAATAAGGTAGGTAGGAGTTATTTGAAGTATAATTATAATGTAATTAATGCAATGATGATTAGGCCAATAATTGATTATCTATCAGTTCAAGCATGAGAGGTTGGCATATAAGCGCGGCACGAAAGAAGGCGTGGCGTTGAGCGTGAGAAGGCTGCGCCACTTCACGTAATGCATTATTATATAAGGGAGATTGGTGATATGAGGAGTGCGGTGCTTTTGGGTACCAAATCTGATTTCTTTAATTTGTATGATATTTTTCAATTTTAATTTAGGTATGTTTATTATGTAATTTTTAGCATGTTTAGGAGAAAAAAAGAATTTCAAAAATCGGTGGATGGTATTAAGGAAGAATTAGATATAATCGAGGCATAATATGAATTAATTTTTGGTAGGTTTAATATTTATTTTAAAGAATATAAAGACTTAATAAGAGAATATATTTTCGTTATTTGTTGTAGGAAATCATCATATTTATAGTATCAATAAGGTTAATTATATATTATTTTCCATTGGATATCAACATTAAATAGTACTTATCCTCCTATATTTTGTTATTTATAAACTATACCTGTTGAAAAATCTCAAGAAATATGTAAATTTTTTAATATACTGTTATTGAGCTTACTCGGAAATGAAATTAACTTGAAGGGATTAAGTAAAATTAACAAAAAGAAAATATTAAGAATTATCTAAAAAGTAAATATTAAGAAATCTGAAGGCGAAAAAGACAAAATCGATTATGTGTTTTCAAAGAAAAAGACTTAACAAAGAACAAAATTTGTCCGAGTGTTTCTTTTTCTCTGTTTTTCTTGCTTTTATTTTAGCGTAGGAATTGATTATATTTATAGAAATATTTCATATTTTCATTAATCAAAGAACTATAAATACGATTATCTGAAATATATAATAAATTTAATATTGTTGAAAGTGTTATTAAAAATATTATTGAAAGCGTAGAAACAATGGTTTTAAATATTATTTATATATAAATCAAAGAACTTATGGAATAAATAAATTAGTCTATTTTAGTTTTAATCTTATTTAATTAATATAAAATAACAAAATAAATAAAAAAACTTATATTTACGAAATTATATAATTACCGATTTCATGAATTTCAAAGAGATATTTCAAATATATAAGAAATTAAATTGTCAGAGTGTTTTTTCCTCTGTTTTTCTTGTTTTTATTTTACATATGTAAAACTAATTGAATATCACTTTTATTGTGTTTTTCTAGCTTTCCAATTTTCATAATTTCATAATTTCTAGCTTTTCTCTGCAGACCTATTTTTTTTGTTTTGGAAAGGATATGCTTGCTTTTTGTGCAAACTTTTTTTAAGCGGCAGCCAATAATTGTAATATTATTTACTACTTATTAATTGAGGAAATTAATTTAGATAATTGAAATAAATAGGTTAGGAAATGATGATATGTTAACCAAAGCATGAGAATATGACACATGAGCAACCGAAGCATCAGAAAATGATATGTAACGGCCAAAACATGGAAAGCTGCCGTGTAGGCTCAACGTATTGTGCATATAGGAGAGATAGCTCTCTCTTTCTCTTTCTCTCTCTCCCCCCCCCACACACTCACTCACGCACCATAGTCCACCGTCTCCCTCAATCACCTCTCCGTCTGTTCTCGTTTTCCCATTCATCGCTGTCGACCTCCCGCCGCCACCCACTCTTATAAATTGAAGCAAACACCACCTCCTTTCAAGTTGCTCAATTAAAAATCCGAGCTATTTTGGTGAGGTTTCAATTTTTAGATGACAAGGTTAGTTTTGAAGTCATTTCGTCAAATCAGTTTTCTGGTGTTCTGATTTTTCTAATTTTCTTATTTTCATTTCTGTTTCAATCCACCACCTGAATTTCAGCAGCGTGGACAGAAATTTAGTCCGGAAAACCTCCCGCTTCTGCTGATTTTAGTACGATTTTTTTCGGTTCCAACTTCTGTACAAGGCTTAACCATTTTTCTGCTGTTTGCTTGTTCTGTCTATGTAATACCATTCGTCATTTCTAGGGCTGCACCGAGCCGGAAATTTTGAGGACCAAACATGACCCTGAAGTTCTCGGGCCAGATTCGAGCTTTTTTGAAGTGTAAACCCGAAGTGAGCTCGGCTCTTTCGGGTTCCGAGCTTCAGTCTTTTCGCAGTTTTTCAAAAACTGTCACACAAACTATTTTTTCGGCTTCTTTTATTATTTTTTCAGGTTTTTACTAGAACATGTTCAAAATAAAATGTCGGACAACCTATAAATTCAGTTTTTTTTTTTGGGTTTTTGGGCTTTCTGAAACTGAGATCTGAGCTCGGGTCGAAAATTTTTCTTCTGGGCTGGGTTCGGTCAAGTCCTGTTTCTTTATGAAGCCCGCACGGTCCGGATTTGGTCCTGAGTTTTTTCGGTCTGAGCCCGGGTTTTCGAGCTCAAAATCCCAGCAACAGCCACAATATTTCAGTTCTTCTTATCTATTCAGGTGGAGGAATAGCTGAATCCCCCCCACCCCCCACCCCAGCTGTTGATGTTTTCTGAAAGTTGCATGCTAATAGTTTGGTTTGGTTAGAAATGTTGATGGATAGCTCATGTGGTGACATGAGGACCTAGAATGGTGAATGATACTAAATGAGTGGAGGAGAAATTAAATTGAAAATTAGGCTTGCAAGCCTAGTCGAGCTCGATCTCTATCATACTTGAGTCAGTAGGCTCGCAAGCCTAGTCGAGCTTTCTTATCTTTGCAATTTTACCCATAGTATTTTTATTTATTTAAATATGTATCTTAATTATATAATAAGTAATATTATTAATAACAAAGAATGATAATTTTCAACTATTTTACTAAAATGATTCAATTTGAGTCGAGCAAAGGTGAGCTGGATCTTACCGAGTTTCCAAACAAGTCGAACTCGAGTGTTATAATAGAGCTTGAGCTCGAGCCCGACGATGCTCGAATAGACTCGGTCCGTTTACACCCCTAGATTTTGTATTCCCGAGCTTTATGGGTGTTTTAGTAAGTGGATTTCTAATTGACTGGTAAATATTGCCGACATGAAATGTTAAGGATATTATTATTGATACATAATAATAGTATTAGTTAATTACATTGTGTTAGTATTAAAATTATGTAGTCTGGATTCTTCTAGAATTAGAGCTAGTGTCTTGGTAGATCAAGTCACCCTTCTATTTATTATACTCATGTTAATGGTAAATATTAGACTCTCCAATCTTAATATCTAGCAATTTGCATCACCAACCATGGGCGTAGCCCTCTGTCTTTGTTCAACACATCTGTATCAAAGTTCTCCGCATGCTTGGCCTAGTAAACTGCTTAGCTCTAGCATATTCATTTAATTTCTGTTGAGAATCTTATGTTGCATGCTCTGTGCTTGAAAACAGTCATAAGCTTAGTATACTGGCTTGCCAATTTCATGGCTTTCATCCTACTCATGAGAAAGATGATAAATTCTCTTAGCTAATAGAAAAACTAGCATGAAAGCTATGACTAAGTTCAGTTTTCCTTCAAGCTTGTCACGAAGCAATGCTAGTTTGAAATTTGAATTATATACTAGTATTGTTATCTTCCGCATTCATCATAAAAACAAAGTTGAAAAAACTGTAGTATCGAACTTGTTCTGAATGTTGAAACTGTGCTGCTGCTCTTCGTTCTTCAACTTTTCATATACATGTGTCATCCCCTTCAACATTTTCTTGCTTTCTAAATACTTTTCATTGGTCTTTGTTAGAGAATTTAGATTGTCCAATTAGATCTCCTTATATATGTAAATTCTGTTGCTAAAATGGAGAAGTCTTCTTGCTTTATGCTCTCTTTTTATTTTTACTGATAACTAACTGTTAATCTATGTGATCTTTTAACTAGCTATTGATTTTGTCATTTGTTGGTTTGGGTATTGTGGTGCTTTCAGGTCTTACATGTTTCTTAGTTGCCTTATTATATGTCAAATAACCAACACCAATGCATTCCTGTGTGAAATTGTGCTTTAAACAGATAAATTTAAAATAATCAAGTATTGAAATTAAACAATGTCTAGTAGTTATTGTATTCATAACAAGTCAAGAACCTTTTAAAGAATTTATAATAAGATGAACATTTTGAATACAATTGTTAATATAGTCTAATGTTCATATTGACTAAGGGCAGACATGTCATTTCAAATTTTTAAAACATCAGCTTTCTTCTCTTTCCAGCTGCCTACTTTTATAAAACCCTAAAACACCACTTCTCTTTTTAATTTCCAGCCGCCTCCTTCCTCCTTTCTCTCTATCAGATTTGAGACCATCTCTCTCCTCCATTATTCCTCATGAAGTACTAGTCGTTCCATGCAATTCTCGATGCGATTTTCATTTTGGATCATCCGGAAACAGCCTCTCTGTGTTAAGACAAAGGTAAGGCTGCGTACATCCGACCCCCTCTTACCCCGCTTTTTGCGGAAGCCGTTGAGGCATTGGGATAATGTTGTTGTTGTTGTGTCTCTCCTCCATTATTCCTCCTCTGTTCTCTGTTCTTCTTTCTTTATTTTCCTTCTTTCAGATTAAACAAGAGGACCCCTCCTCCTGTGGTAACTCGGAATCCAAACAGGAAGAACTTGGAACAATTGGACTACCGGTCGTGGTGCGGGCGAACCACCTCGTGGTGACTGGGGAACTGAATATATATCAATACGATGTGAGTGCTTATTTTTGCCCGTGTTGAATATAGGTTTTGTTTTTGACATTTATATTGGCCCATAATAGATTCATAGTTCTGCTTCTCCATATTGACATTTTATATTTTTTTCATTTGTACCTTTTTCACCTTCTCTCCATGCTATATATTTAATCTTTTTTCATTTTCTTTATTTTTCTTTCTTGTAAGTTTTCTAACCTGTGTACTGTGTAGATTGTCACATATATTCTTTTTGACCAAAGATTGTCACATATATTCTTTTTTTTTTTTTTTACCAAAGATTGTCACATATATTCTATTTCTTATTATATTTTTATTCAATTGAATTTAATGTTAATACATAGTAAAAGAAACCTTTTATCATATTTGAATTATGCATGTTGCTTTCGAGTACTAAAAAATAATTTCTTCCTAGGAAATGGTCATTGGTGAAACTATAAAAATTCTTCCTTCGACCCAAAAGGGGCTGCAAAAATTAAGCATATACTGACTCATTGCGTACATATTAATCAATGGTGGAGCTGCCAAAAGCTGGCCCTGCCCGGCCCGAGCCCGCCGGGTCAAATGAAAAAACTCATGGGTCAGTCCGGCTGGAAATAAAGCCGGGCCTCTATTTTGATGGCCCAGTCCGGTCCATGCAGTATAAAATTGCACCGTGTCTGCAGGGCCGCTCGGGTTTGCCCCGCCCGTCGGGCTGCTGGGCCGGCCCAAAAAAGTCCCCTGATTTCGGCGGTCAAGGAATTCTATAAAGGATAAAAAACTATTTCATTAATCAACAATGATATGACTAACATTATTAACAAATTGTTCGGATAACAAAAGAACTCAAATAAGATACAACCATAATTGTTGTTAAAGGTGAAAGGCGCACCAAGGCGATATGGGCTCCCATCACTTGAGGCGCGCGTCTGAGAGAGGTGAGGCGCATACAAGCTAAAAATTAAAGTAAATTAGTTATAAAATTTATAAAAACTAATCACAAGAAAATATAACTATTCAGAAAAAAATTAATAAAATTAAAGTGTCGGAACAGCAAAATAGCTTCTAAAGTAGTCTAAAAAGATAAAAAAGAACAAAAGAGTCCTAATGCAGAGGCGCAGGAAAAAGGCGCACCAAGGCGCGCTCATGGTTGAGGTTCTGTGCGCCTTGCGCCTGAAGCGCGTTTTTAACAACTATGTATACAACAAAGACGATCTCGTGCACTGAACCTTGCTAGTGGTTATAAATATTTTATATGTATCTTCTGACTATTTATTCATTATCTATTAAAATATTTATGTATAATGATGTTATGAATAGCGGTTTGAATATACTGGTGGAGCAGACCTGTATGGAAGTAAGTTCCCCAACTTTTATAGTGCACCTAGCATATCCCATAACGTTATAATCACGCAGCACCTGCATATGAATATTGGTAAGAAACGAAATTCGCATCACTAAATGAAAAGTTCAGTAAAAAGTTACATAAAAAACAAAGAAATAAAGGATAATTCTAATGTTTTGCAATTTTACGTATAATGCTTGTTTTATGTTCTCCCCTCGCTGTTGTTGTAGAGTCTGGCTCCTAAGATCTCGCAAACTTTGATCTTGCCACTTGCTCAAATATTCCGACCACCGTTGTTGGTCAGTAATTTTGCACTTCTCTTCAAATTTTGAGCATCACCTTCTCCCGTTATAATTTGGTGGAAGTGTAGGTCGCACCAATCGCATCTATTATGTTCCCATTGTAACAGGGTTCGATATAATTTCCTGATTAGCAAGATGGCGCATTCAGGCATGTGCATCTCTGCTGTTCAAACTAAAATCACTCTTGTGGCGGTCCACGAGAAACATCATACCATTCCTTTAATGGCCTTGGTGGTAACACCGTGTCAGGTACCACGGGCTGAATTTATGTTTATATATCCATTTCTAATTTTAGGTTATATGTAATTGTTTTTTCATCAACATAATTTGATTTTTACCTTTGTAGCCATGTAGGTGGAGAGATAAATGTTGTGTAGTATCACAGTGGTGATATAATAATGCCGGCTTTTAGTATATGTAAATAATACAAAGGTGTTTTATTAAATATAATCTATATTTTTTGCTTTTTTGCAGGGAACCACCTATCCAACGTTTTACCATGTCTTGCATGATAGATAATGGGTTCGCTGCAGATCGCATGCAATTGATGACAAATGGCTTGTGTTGTATGCAAGTCTTTTAAATTTCTATGAATCTTTCTCGAAAAAAGAGAAGAGGAAAAATTATTATGGGTTACATTTGTAATTTATGAAATTCTCCTTCTACAGTATGGTAGGGATACTCATTCGACTTCTACTGGTTAGTACTCCTACCGTTTGCAAATATTTTTTAGTTTTCTCTCTTACTTCTCAATTCTACAAGTCGAATAATGTGATGATGTTTTGGTGAAAACTTATGTTCAATGACACCATTTGTTATGCTCGTCTAGCTGCAAAAAATGCATGGTGCTACATTCAAACAGTTGATGAGATTACTAGCCCAGAGAGCAAACATGTGCCATCAATCTGTGAGTTATTCGAAAAAAAATATCCTATGTTTTATTGCTGATTACATGGTGGATTAAGGATGGATTGTAATTCACATTTTTGTAGAATCAATTTTGAAAAGTAGGCTATTAGATATCACTAACCCATCAAAATATATGTCACAGTATACATTTTGCTGATGACATGTATTTGTTTCTACAAAAATATAAATTACACTCCGACCTTGATCTACCGTGTAATCAGCAATAAAACCTAGGATATTTTTTTTCGAATAACTCATAGACGGATGGCACATATTTGCTCTCGGATCTACTAACCCCACCAGCTGCTTGAATGTAACACCGTGCACATTTTGCAGCTAGACGAGCATAACAAATAAGTTTTCACCAAGACATTATTAAACTTGTGGAAGTGAGAAGTACAAGAGAAAATTATTGCAGACGATAGGAGTAGTAACCAATAGAAGTCGAATGAGTATCCCTACCATACCCGTAGAAGGAGAATTTTCTAGATTACAAAAGGAGCACAAACTAATTTTTTCTTTTCTCTTTTAGAGAAAGGTCCATACCAATGTAATACAAGAAGACTTACGTATAACACAAGCTATTTTATCATTAATTGCAGTTTACCCGTAGTGACCCATTATCATCATGCAAGACATGGTAATAGTTAGTTCCCTGCAGAAAAGAAAGACATATTATATTTAATAAGACACTTGTGTTTTATTTAAGTGCGGACAGTAGTTTTTTTCTGCGTCTTTCTCATTTCTTACCTTTGACCGACAAAAGGGTGAGAGAGAGAGGCGATTCTTCTCGGGAGATCATCAATATTTCGTTTTCCATTATCAAAAAGAGAACCTTTCTTGCATGAAGATAATGGGTTCGCTGCAGATTGCATGCAATTGATAACAAATAGCTTGTGTTATACGTAAGTCTTTTAATTCTCTATAAACCTTTCTCGAAAAAAGAGAAGGAAAAATTATTCTGGGCTACATTTGTAATTTAGGAAATTCTTCTTCTACAGTATGGTAGGATACTCATTCGACTTCTACTAGTTAGTACTCCTACCTTTGCAAATGTTCTTTAGTTTTCTCTCTTACTTCCCACTTCAACAAGTCTAATAGTGTGACGATTTCTTGGTGAAAACTTATTTTCAGTGGCACCTATTTGTTATGTTCGTCTAGTTGAAAAATGTGCATGGTGTTACATTCAAGCAGCTGGTGAAGTTGGTAGATCAGAGAGCAAACATGTGCCATCAGTCTGTGAGTTATTCGAAAAAAATATCCTATGTTTTATTGCTGATTACAGGGTGGATCAAGGTCGGAGTGTAATTCATATTTTTGTAGAAACAAATATATACTGTGACATTTTGATGGGTTGGTGATATCTAGTAGTGTACTTTTCAAAATTGATTCTACAAATATGTGAATTACAATTCATCCTTAATCCACCATGTAATCAACAATAAAACATAGGATATTTTTTTCTCGAATAACTTCACAGACTGATGACATACATTTGCTCTCTGAGGTACTAATCCCATCAACTGTTTGAATGCAACACCGTGCACTTTTTGCAGCAAGACGAGCATAACAAATGGTGCCATTGAACATAAGTTTTTCACCAAGACATAGTCACATTATTAGACTTGTAGAAGTGAGAAGTAAGAGAGAAAACTAAAAAACATTTGCAAAGGTAGAAGTTCTAACCAGTAGAAGTCGAATGATTATCCATACCATACTATAGAAGGAGAATTTCCTAGATTACAAATGTAGCCCAGAATAATTTTTCTTTCTCTTTTTTCGAGAAAAAGGTTCATAGAGATTTAAAAGACTTGCGTATAACACAAGCTATTTGTCATCAATTGCATGCAATCTGCAACGAACCCATTATAATCATGCAAGACATGGTAGCATGTTGAATAGCTAATCCCCTGCATAAAAGCTGAAAAGATAGATTATATTTAATAAAACACCTCTGTATTATTTACATATACTAAAAGCCGACATTATTATATCACCACTGTGATGCTACACAATCTTTATCTCTCCACCTGCATGGCTACAAAGGTAAAAATCAAATTATGTGGATGAAAAAACAATTACATATAACCTAAATTTAGAAATGGACATATAAACATAAATTCAGCCAGTGGCACCTGCCACGACGTTACCACCAAGGTTATTAAAGGAATGGGTATAATGTTTCTCGTGGACCGCCACAAGAGTAATTTTAGTTTGAACAGCAGAGATGCACATGCCTGAATGCGCCACATCTTGCTAATCATGTAAAAGGAATTATATCCAACCCTGTTACGATGGGAACATAATAGATGCGATTGGTTCAATCTACATTTACACCAAATTATAACGGGAGAAGGTGATGCTCAAAAAATTTGAACAGACGTGCAAAATTACTGACCAACAGCGGTGCTTGGAAAGATCAAAGTTTGCGAGATCTTATGAGCCAGTCTCCACAACAGCAGCGAGGGGAGAACATAAAACAGGCATTATACGTGAAATTGCAAAACATTAGAATTATTCTTTATTTCTTTGCTTTCTATGCAACTTTTTACTGAACTATTCATTTAGTGACGTGAATTTCGTTTCTTACCAACATTTATATGCAGGTGCTGCGTGCTTATAACGTTATGGGAGATGTTAGGTGTACTAACCAATAGAAGTCGAATGAGTATCCCTATCATACCCGTAGAAGGAGAATTTCGTAGATTACAAATGGAGCACAAACTAATTTTTTGTTTTCTCTTTTTTTGGGAAAGGTCCATACCAGTGTAGCACAAGAAGACTTACGTATAACACAAGTTGTTTATCATCAATTGCAGTCGACTAGTAGTGACCCATTATCATCATGCAAGACATGGTAATATGTTGGATAGCTAGTTCCCTAAGACACTTGTGTTTTATTTAAGTCGGACATTAGTTTTTTTCTGCGTCTTTCTCATTTCTTACCTTTGACCGACAAAAGGATGAGAGAGAGGCGATTCTTCTCGGGAGATCATCAAACTTTCGGTTTCCATTACCATCACAAGGGTTTGGGGGGTGGGGGTGGGGGGTGGGGGTTGCGCTATTATCCGATTCGATATACTCTAGGAATCATAGTGTAAATGATTTAACTATCCCGAACAAATGACTTTCCCTACAAATTTCCGGTTTGATCCTTATGATTTGAGAAATCGAGAGGGTTTTGGTTGAAATCCACCATGTATGTGTTATGTGGTGAATTGTAGGTCGGATATTTCTAGATATTAATTCCGTCTTGTATCAATGTCAATGATAGTTTTACGAATCTTGTAGGTTCGGAGTTTTCGGTTCGTTTTAATCGCGGGCGTTTTTCCTTGTAGTTTTTCATCATGTCAGAAAGGCAAGTAATTTCCTTGACCTTACATTCTTAAAAGTGATACATATGTGTGTGATATGCGTTCGCTGCTGGAGGGTCCGTTGGGGCCTCAAAGGGATCCGTGTTTGGTTGGATCTATGGATTTTGGGGTTTAACCACTGTCCGACGTGGCCTTTGAGGGATCCGTGCATAGTTGGGTCATGGTTAATCATGAGTGTTTGTTACTATTGTGGTTTGTTTTTTAGATATTGCATTTTCGTGAATCATTATCTCGACTTTCGAAAATATTGGTGCATGTACTTTAATGTGTAAGATGTAATAGATCATTTGTATTATTTGCACTAGCTATTCCACGGCTAACCCATTTGGAGTAAACACGTATTATGTTATTTCACGTCTGGAGCGACTAAGTGAACGGGTACACGGGGCAGTATGATGATGATAGTTGATATTGTGCTGAGTCATATTGTGTTCATTTGAGTTATGTCTTTTGCGTTCTTGTGTCACACATTTGTTAGCTCGTACTCGAGTACTATAGGAATTTTTACTTCGTTTGTTGTATGTTGGATTGTTTTTCTTGGTATAATGTGTTTTTTTTTTCAGTTATACCGGATAATTCGGATGGTTGATGTTATTGGATATTGTTATTACAACCTTAAAAGGTTGGGGTATGGATGTGTTTGAGATTAACCTTGTAGGTCCCAGGTAGGGAGGGATTTACGGCGCTCGAATATCTCAGGGTGTTACAAAGCCTTTGTTGCGTACGTAAGCAAGCTCAATTAATGTATATTTGATCTATGCTTGGCGTACGTTAGGTCTTGTGGACTAAATCATGCGCATGCACGCCAAAATATGTTCATCACCAGCTCCATTTGTCGGTCATTGTCTGGATCATTGTCCTATATAATATTACGTATGTTAATTTCACCTCTAATGTATGTAATGCTTGCACATGATCGTACATAATGTATGGAAATTAACGTACGTTACATAGGATACACTTAGCCACTTTCATTTGGTCTTCTTTGACGTCTCCACATCCTAGATACGTATTCATATCGATAATATTTCCATACGATATACTTCGATATATCTGGTACACCATATCTTCAAATGCAATTGTCGGTCAATTATGATAATTATATTAGTACAATTATCTCAATCTTCAAAATATTTTATCCATACTGTGTAGATTCTAGAGCATGCAATACAACTCAGATAAAGTATGTGGAATGACCATAATAAAAGGTCAGAGAAATTACAGATGTCCTTGTGCAAGTATATTAAACATGCCATATTATATAAGGTAGTTGCAAGTATAGTTAGATGCATGTTAGTTCTGTGAATTTTCAACAATGTAATTATAATAAAAAATTACAAATAAGGGCAACCTATTACAATTTTAATAAATTAAAAAACCGTATTAAAAATTACAACTTAGCAGAGGCGGGAAAACTCTTTCCGTAAGATAATTTTTCCCTCGTATAAGAGCAGACGGCTCAGGCAAGATGTCCCCAAGATACAACTGCTACGTTTCTGAATTATGTGCTCTATAAAACTCAAAACTCCGACGAACATTCAAGTGTTAGAAACTGGCCACGAAAAGCCAAGAAATAAATATGCTGCAATATGTGATATGCTCGTGTTTCGTTCTGTTATTGTGTATGAAATGAAATGCATAAGACGCCCTTTTATAGGGTCGAAATCCACTATATCAGGTGGAGAGTTACTACATATTAAAATGTCATTAGTTCTCTTTAATCCATCAGGTGAAGAGTTACCTCCATAAATAGTCTAATTTAATTCGAACCTTACATTATGGAATGTGAAGAGTCATATTTTAGAAATTGAGTTCTCAACCTGGTTCATTTCATCTGGGACCAAATATCAGCTGGGTTTTCAGCCTCCAAATTGCAGGGTTTTCAACCACCAAAAGTCAGCTGAGTTTTCATCCTGAAAAAATCAGCTGGGTTTCCAACCTCCAAAAAATAAGCACCTCCAATAAAAAATCAGCTGGGTTTTAAATTTGGCTCATGACATTGGACTTGGCTGTAAAATTAATATATTTACAGCACAAGCTCCCAAGGCCCAAGTCGCCCAAGTCCACCCCAAAGTCCAATTGCCAAGAACCCGCGCCCGCGCACGCGGGCGGCGGCGGCACGCTTGTGGTCTTTGCATCGTTGGCCCACTAGTGTATACTACTAACTTGTTGAACTACCCATGCACCTTCTTACTAATAAACTAGTCAAGAAGAATTTGATTTTTCAATGTGGGGTAACTTTTCATACCTACTTTAACTCTTCACCATTTCAGTTAAATGACAAACTTTAATTATTTATTTCTCACTAATTGAAAATCCATTTTGAGAAAATTAAAATTTCATGTTTATCTTCTCGAAATGTAGGTTTATAATTTAATATTTAATTCTCAAAAATAAGATATTCTATCATCATTAAATTAGTTTAAATTGACCCAAAACTTATTTTTCTAAAATCAATTTCCAACATACAAATCTTGGAATGGTGATCATATTTAAAAGATCACATAAACTAATCTCCTGCAAGAACTCACCATCTCATCTAAAAGCTTCATGTCATCGATTTTGATCTCATTCGTCTATTGAATATGTGCATGACCTGAATAAATCCATTTATATACTTCAAATATTAAATATTGTTTAATATTTTAAATTAGAAATAAAAGTATAAAACCATCAAGTCATACACGTCAAATTTCCGACAGGTTACATAATCAAACGCAGAAAAACTACGCCCTAAAAGGTGACTATATTCTATTTTGTCTCTCATATTTCTTGCAAATCCAACTTTAAATTTATATGCTCTGATTTGTCTCTTAACTTTGTCCCGAAATCTGAAAAATTAGTCATATTTTTTTTTGGCAAATTCATAAATAATAAAGCACATGAAATATCGTCATTTTTTATCTTCAAGGTAATTTTGTATTTTTCCTTAACATTATTACATGAAAAATGATGAAGGAAAACATGGCGTGAACGAAGAGGTGGATGCTGGATCAGCAACGATTGATGGAATTGTAGGAAAAATAGCTTAAATTAATACCATAATTAATTAGGGTAATTAATGACATTAAATGGTATAATTAGAATATACATTTTGTGTAGATTAATTTAGTATATTTATTTGTTCAATTTCATTAAGAAATGAATGAATAATTAATGCACAAAGATTAACCATTTAACAGATGGGAATGTGGTGTGGAATTTCATCCCACGTTGGAAAAATAAAGAAGTGTTGAACTATTTATAAAGGACTTTCCACCATAAAGGAACAATCAAGTGTGCTCCATTATGGTGTACCCAAGTTGGCTTTAATTAGTTTTTAAGGCTAAAATCAGAATCCTACGAGGAAGGTGCAAAGCACCTTCCGAGTCTGAGACCGAGCACGTGCACGTCACACTTGTCGCAACGGGCGCTTCGTAGATGCACTTCGCATTAACATTGATTCGGACAGGGTCTTTTACAGGCTATAAATAGCCCCCTGCAGATGATGGTTATATACACAGAATTAATCAAGATAATTAATACACTCATACTTGCATAGAATTCATACTACAAGTCCCGAGTATTCAGTAGTTCGCCCGAAATTCGATTCCTAGTACAAGGTATCGAGTTCAGAGAAAACTGTTGTATCTTAGGGACGTTTGCCGTTGAGCTGTTTGTACTGTGCGGGGCAATTTCATCTTACGGAGAGAGAGTCCAACTCTTGCCTCGGTTTTGCATTATTCGTCATTTTCTACATTATTCCAAAACAACAATCGTAAGACGAAATTTCTGTAGAAGATGGCTTCGTCAAGCAACAATGTTCATGCTCCTGCCCATGCCGAGAAACCCGGGAAGTTTTCAGGTACTGATTTCAAACGTTGGCAATCCAAAATGTTGTTCTACCTTACTACTCTCAACCTGTATCGCTTTCTTTCCGAATATCCTCCTGTTGTGGGGGATGATGAAACTAACACCCAAAAACGCACGGCGTTGGATGCATGGCATCACAGCGACTTCTTATGTCGAAACTATATTCTAAATGGGCTGGATGATACACTTTACAGTGTTTATTCCACAATCAAATGTCCAAAGAGTTGTGGGACTCATTGGAGACAATATGTAAAACAGAAGATGCCGGTTTCAAGAAGTTCATCGTAGGTCGTTTTCTCGACTTTAAGATGGTGAACAACAAAACTGTTCTTGAGCAAGTGCAGGAAATACAGTTGACCCTGCATGAAATTTTGGCGGAAAGGAATGAGTCTGTTTGAATCCTTTCATGTTGCTGCCATAATCGAGAAGTTGTCCCCGATGTGGAAGGATTTCAAAAACTACCTCAAGCACAAGCGCAAGGAGATGGGCTTTGAAGATTTTATTGTGCGACTGAGGATCGGAGAAGACAATCGGAAGACCGATGTCAAGATGAACAAGTCATCTATGGAGGCAAAAGAAAATCTCGTCGAGTCAAGCCACAACAAAAAGTAGAAATTTAACGGGAAGAGGCAAGAATCGAAGAATTAAAAGAAGATCAAAGAAGAATGCTACAACTGCGGCAAAATCGGGCATATGGCGAAAGATTGCCGCAAACCAAAGAAGGACAAGAAGAGAGATCAAGCAAATATTATCAAAAATAAGTATGTGCCCGTCGATTTGTCCAGTCTTGATCTGTTGCAGTTGTAGATGAAGTCAACATGGTCGGTATTCCAGTCGGATGGTGGGTGGACATCAGCGCTACCAAACACAATTGTGCCGATAAAGCCATGTTCTCCTCCTACGAGCCTGTCACCGAGGATAGAAAGTTGTACATGGGAAACTCCACTGCCTCAAATGTTGTCGGAACTGGAGAGGTTATACTCAAGATGACGTCGGGATTGAAAATGACGCTCAAGAATGTGCTACATATTTTGGACATCCATAAGAATCTTGTGTCTAGCTCAGCATTGAGCAAAGCCGGATTTAGGCTAGTGTTTGAAGCAGATAAAGTTGTAATAACCCAAAATGGTCACTTTATCGGAAAAAGGCTACATAGATAACGGCCTTTTCAAGCTTAATGACATCAATGTACGTGGTGATAATGAAATAAACGATAAAGTTGTTTATTTGGTCGAGTCTCCTAATTTATGGCATGATAGTTTAGGACATGCAAATCTAAATATACTACGTCGTTTAGTAAATTTAGATTTATTGCCAAAAATGATACACACACAGTGTGAAATCTGTGTTGAAGCGAAAATGGAAAAATCTCCTTTTCATTCAGTGGAAAGATCGACAAAACCTCTTGAATTGATTCACACCGATCTATGCGATTTAAAGAATTATTTTATAACTTTTATAGACGATTGCACAAGATTTTATTATGTGTATCTATTGAGAAGCAAAGACGAAGCATTCGAAGCTTTCAAAACATACAAAACAGAAGTTGAAAATCAACTCAACACCAAAATCAAAATGATTCGATGTGATCGAGGTGGTGAATATGTTGCACCTTTTGAAGAATACTGTCGTGAAAATGGTATTATTCACCAAACGACTGCACCTTATGCACCCCAATCCAATGGTGTTGCAGAACGAAAGAATAGAACATTGAAGGAAATAATGAATGCTATGTTGATAAGCTCGGGCCTATCACTTAACATGTGGGGAGAAGCTATTTTTTCGGCTAATAAAATTTTGAATAAATTACCCAAAAAGAATCAAGATAAAACTCTATATGAATTATGGAAAGGAAGGAAGCCGTCCTATAAATACTTAAAATTGTGGGGTGCTTAGCAAAAGTTGAAGTAGCGAAACCCAAGCAAGTAAAAATAGGACAAAAAACGGTTGATTGCATTTTCATAGGATATGCAAATAATAGTAGTGCGTACCGATTTTTGGTACACCAATCGGAAGTACCCGATATAAATGAGGGAATGATCATAGAACCAAGAAATGCCATATTTTTTGAAACTATATTCCCTAAGAAAGAAAAGAATGACATAAGTTCAAAATAGAGGACTTATGATGAAATCTCGCCAAAAAAGTAATGGACCAACACCGCAACCAAGGCGAGGAAAAAGGATAAAAACTGCAAAAACCTTTGGTCTGGATTTTGTAGTCTACTCTTTAGAAGACGAACCGAAGACAATCATGGAAGCATTGTCTGGTTCTGATGCCGAGGCAAGAAGCTATTAATAGTGAAATCGAATCAATCTTGAACGATCACACTTGGCATATTGTTGATCTTCCTCCGGGAAATAAACCTTTAAGTTAGAAGTGGATTCTCAAGAAGAAATACAAAGGCGATAAATCCGTTGGCAAGTACAAAGCATGTTTGGTAGTCAAAGGATACAAACAAAAGGAAGGGTATGATTACTTCGATACATACTCACCAGTTACTCGGATTACATCCATTGGAATGCTACTTGCAATACCAGCATTATACAATCTTGAGATACACTAAATGGATATAAAAACGGCCTTTCTAAATAGAGATTTAGAAGATGAAATTTATATGGAACAACCCAAAGGGTTCGTGGTTCCCAGCCAAGAAAACAAAGTTTGTAAACTTGTCAAGTCTTTATATGGACTTAAGCAAGCACCCAAACAATGGCATGAGAAACTTGACCAAGTAATGATGTCAAATGGTTTCAAAATCAATGAATGTGATAAATGTGTGTACATCTGACAATTTTGTCATTGTGTGTCTATACGTTGATGATATGCTAATTATGGGTAGCAATAATAAAATCATCATAGGCACTAAGGAAATATTAAAGAAGAACTTCGACATGAAGGATATGGGATTAGCCGATGTGATAGGAATCAAGATCTCCAGAATGTAATATCCAGGGGAAATTTTTCGTTTCACTATTGAGTTGTACGTATTCATTTGGAATTGTACAAGTGTTGTTATTTTGGACTGATACAATGTATACTGTATTGGGATATTTTGGAATCGAGACATTTATACTTTTCGTTAGCTTTGTTTTGCCGTTTAGATGTTGCTTGGTGAGTTTGGAATTTTGGCTAGGTATACTAGCCATAACATACGTTATATGTATAACATTACGTATTCTATGAGCTGAGTATTACGTATGTTAAACCTACAGGGTTACATACGTAACGATGGGTATCAGATCGCATCTGACTTTCAGCGTGTGGGACCGGGCCAGGCTGGATTCGCGGAGTTCGATTGGGACTGGCTGGTCAACGCACATTACGTACGCTATACCTTGAGGTTAACGTACGTAATGATGAGGTTGGTTACGTACGTAATGTTGTTAACGTATGTAATGGGTAACCCGTTTTGAGGCAATAAGTTTTGGACTACGTAGCGTACGCTACATAGAGGTGATAACGTACGTTAAGGGCATAACGTACGCTAAGGTGGCGATATAGCGGCCGTAATGAGCTTGTCAGGTTATATATTTTGGTTTCGTATTTCATTTCTTCACGAACCAAAACCGATTTCCTCTCCGTAGAATCGTCCCTCTGGACTTGTTCTTGATACTTAGCCTCTTCCAATTTGATTTGGAGCTTCATAACTTGGATGGGAGCTTAGGAACTTGAAGATTGGAGTGGATTCTTGATGGTTTGAGGTTGTTCTTCATTTTTCAGGAGGTATGTTGATTAATCTTGTGTTTAACTCGAGATTATGTTGATGTTGTTGTCGTGTAGTTCGTGTATTGATGATTTGTTGGAGGATAGTATGGTTCTTCATAGTTTTTATGAACTTATGATGAAGAGCATGATGATATAGCTTGAGTTTGATTGTGTTCTTGATGTTTAAGAATACTTGGAGGTTATAATCATGTTTAGGAAGAGTTATGTTAAGATTGTTATATGATTAACATAGCCTTGAGATGATTATTGTTGTTGGTTGTGTTCTTGAGAGATTATAACCATTTTAGTAAGGATTTATGATGAATTAGGAGGTGATTATCATCATTTTTAAATGGTTAAGTTAATCTTGTTGATTAATCCGAAATTCTTGAGGAATTGGTGATTGATTTTGATGGAGACATCACGTTTGTTGTGATGATGATGTTCATGAGGTATTGATGATGATATTGGTGATACTATCATGATTGATTTCATGTTGTTCTTGATAATCCTTGTTGAATTGTTTTTCACAAGTGTTAAGAACATAATGATCATGTTAATTGATCATTGAGGTGTTGGTGGATGTTAGAATTCTTATTTGAGGACTATGATGTTCGTGGAGTGGTTGTTCGATTCGTGTTTGAATCGGAGTTGTCTATTATGTTGTTTTCGATCGATATTGTGTTATTGAATGAATTATATTTCATTCAAGGTTGTTCGGGTGCTTGTGATTGTCGGAGGACGCCGTTTGTCGTTCGTTGGAGGATTTAATCGCTTCAGTTTGAGGCAAGTTTTATACTTGTACTAGTCAATGAGATTAATATTATCATGTTTGTGTATGAATGTGTGTATCATTTCAAGACTTGGTCTTTTTATGATTTTGTTGATATCAGGGGATTGTTTGATACGATACCCTTCAGCAAATTATGCCAAATGTTTTTGTTGTTCGTAAATAGCCGGTTGAAGGCATTGCGATGCTTGTTGGTAATATTGTTGTCGATAGCTGGTTCGCGGTATTGACGTACCGATTGTTATTGTTGACTGATGTCCCATTGATATATTGTTGTGATCGTTGTTATTGATATCAGTGTTTTTCTATTGATATTGTATTGGCCGATTGAATTCATTGACGTATTCGTTTATCATCTCCGTCGTCGGTAACCGATTAAAGGTTTCGAGGCATCCATTGTGTCGTGTTTATCGATTGGCCATTCTAAGGCAATCGAGGTATTGAATTGAGATTATAGAGGATAGTTCTCATCCATTGTGTCGTTGTTATCGATTGGCCATTCTAAGGTAATCGAGGTATTGAATTTGGATTATCGAGGATAGCTTCCATCCGTTGTGTTATTGTTATCGATTGGCCATTCTAAGGCAATCGAGGTGTTGAATTGCGACTGTCGAGGATAGTTCCCATCCACTGAGTCGTTCGATTGGCCATTACAAGGCAGTCGAGGTATTTGAATTGGGACCGTCGAGGACGGTGCCCATCCGTGAGTTATTGTTGTCGTGTTGGCTGACTCAAGGCAGCACACTATCATTTTTGTGAATTCGGTAATCTTGGGATCGTTTCCGTTTGTGATTAATTGGGTTTTGGAGGCCAGTCTCGGCTAGTGCTCGATGGGTAAGTTTGAGGCTTGAACCTTCGCGGTTGGTTTCCCAGCACCTACAGTTCATTAGGTCACGTTCACTGGGTGATCTCATTATGGGTAAGTATGGGGCTTGAACCTTCGCGGTGGTTTCCCAGCACCTGCATTTTAGTAGGTCACGGTCATTGGATTGTAACACCCCGAAATCCTATTGGGTTATTACAGTGCCGTGAACCCCACGCCAGGAGATCCACCAGGCGAACATGACTAATATACATTAAATTAAACAAAAAGGGGAAATCATAGTCCCTACCATGATATCCGACAGAATATTCCGATAAGGAATTTCAACGACAACGATGGGCCTACATGGCCAAAAATAAAATACAACAACATCCACGAGCATCTGCTCGGGTAATACATAATGACAATGACTGACAGACTGAAGAACACTCCAACTGACTGACCAACATGAACAACTCGGACTAGTATCGCTCGAATGCCTCGTCGCCATCATCATGCCCCTGTGTCTTAACTCTCTCCTCTCAAGCACCTAAAACATGAAAACATGTTCCGCCCCCACGGGGTCAGTCATCCAGATAATGAACATCAAATACATGTATAACATGATATGCATCCAAGGCAGAATGAAACGGTACAATGATAATAATGATACGAGATGCTCACAAACCAATGTAAGAATCGAGCATTCGTGAAACACTATGCCCACGGCATACTATTAATACCTGCTTGACAGGTTAGAAAATAAGTGCCCAACGGCGAATCATAATCACAGAGTACCACAATGAATTACACAACATGAACCAAACCAGAACTGAATTAAATATGAATCACAATGCCCGAAGGCTCCAATGAAATTATCGAGACAATCACAAAGGCCTGAAAGCCACTCAGCCGAATCCGTCGAATATCACAATCACATGAAACTGGAATAACCCGAAGCTATAGTTAATGAGGGCTAATAAGGTCATAACCACGACCGTGACCTACTGAGCTGTAGGTGTTGGGAAGCCAACCGCGAAGGTTCAAGCCCCAAGCTTACCCATAAGATCATAAACACGACCGTGACCTCCTGAGTTGTAGGTGTTGGGAAGCCAACCGCGAAGGTTCAAGCCCCAAACTTACCCATAATAAGGTCATAAACGCGACCGTGACCTACTGAGCTGTAGGTGTTGGGAAGCCAACCGCGAAGGTTCAAGCCCCAAGCTTACCCATAAGATCATAAACACGACCGTGACCTACTGAGTTGTAGGTGTTGGGAAGCCAACCGCGAAGGTTCAAGCCCCAAACTTACCCATAATAAGGTCATAAACGCGACCGTGACCTACTGAGCTGTAGGTGTTGGGAAGCCAACCGCGAAGGTTCAAGCCCCAAGCTTACCCATAAGATCATAAACACGACCGTGACCTACTGAGCTATAGGTGTTGGGAAGCCAACCACGAAGGTTCAAGCCCCAAACTTACCCATAATAAGCACTAGCCGAGACTAGCTTCCAAAATATAATTAATCACAAACGGCAACGATCTGAAGATTATCGAATTCATGAAAATGATAGTGTGCTGCCTTGAGTCGGCCAACACGATAACGATGACTCACGGATGGGCACCGTCCACGACGGTCCCGATTCAATTACTTCGATTACCTTAGGATGGTCAATCGATAACAATGACACAACGGATGGGAACTATGCTCGACAGCCCCAATTCAATACCTCGATTGCCTTAGAATGGCCAACCGATAACAATGATGCAGCAGATGATTCAATACCTCGATTGCCTTAAAACGGTCAATCGATAACAATGATACAATGAATGATTGAGTATCTCGATTGCCTTAGAATGGCCAATCGATAACAATGATAGGATGAATGATTGAACACTTCGATTTGCCTGAGAACGGCCAATCGATAACAATGATATGATGAATGATTGAACACTTCAATTTGCCTGAGAACGGCCAATCGATAACAATGATACGAAGGATGCCTCGGCACCTTTAATCGGTTACCGACAACGAAGAAGAGAAATGAATACGTCAACGCCTTTAATCGGCCAAAACAACTTCAAGGATAAAACTCCAACATTAATAACAATGATTACAACGACGTCTTAAATCGAAATTAATATCAACAAAAATGATCGAACATCGATACCGCGAACCGGTGATCGATAATAACATTAACAACGAGTATCACAATACCTTGAACCGACCATTAACGAACAATAAAAACATTTGGCATAATTGCCGAAAGGTATCGCATCGAACGATCTCTTAATATCAATGAATTCATGAAGAGACTAAGTCTCGGAATGATACAACACATTCATACACATATATGATAACATTACTCTCATTGACTAGTACAAGTATAAAACTTGCCTCAACCGAAGGCGATGAATTCCTTCCACGAACAACGAACGGTGTCCTATGATAAACACAAGTACTCGAACCACCTTGAATGAAATACAATTCATTCAATAACACAATATCAATCGAAATCATCATAACGACCGAAAGAAACTCTTTGAGGCATTTAATCGAACACTAAATGTTCAAAGTTCCTCAAGAGCCTAAGAATCATCAATCGGGTTGAACGAATCGAAAATATGGATATACAATCCATAGAACACGATTAACAATGTTTACTAACATCAACCGATTCATCAAATTCGGACGAACAATGAAAATCAAGAAGAAATCTCGAAAAATCAAATTTTAGGAGATTTCAAGAAATTACCTCGATCTGACGAAGAACAATGATTTGATGTTGATATAATCGATAAGGATCCTCAAAAATGCTTAGAAATCGAGTGGAATCAACCAAAAACTCCATTTCCCAATTTTTCCCGTCGCCAGCCGCACCCGGCTGAAGAAATGATGAAAAATGAGGGCTGGCCGGTCATTGCCTATATATGGCCGACAGGGTTACTGGCCAGAATCGCATTCGTCAAAACCCACCCGGCTTCAAATGATCGCTTACGGCCAGAATCGACAAGGACTTACGGCCGTAACTCAAGATTTACTGCATCTGCACAGGACCTTACTGGCCAGAATCGCATTCGCCGTGAAGTCAGCTGCACCCGACGGCCAGAACTCTCGGCCCTTACGGCCGTAATCGCATTCGTCAAGCCATGGCCGCGAGCACATACGGCCAGAATCGCACCTTACGGCCAGACCGGCCAGCGGCCTCCGGCCGTGGCCACTCCGACGGCCCGACGACCCCGAAACCCGATCCTGAATACGAATCGAAGATATAGTTACGACATACTCGCAAAGACACATCCAAGCGTTAAGAGAACACACGATTCCGAGCAGCCGAAGGCTCGAAATTCGACTGCCGAAAGTAATTACCCCAAACTTTGGGAAATTACGAAAATGGCCCAAAACGTCTGAAATACACGATACGCGATCGAAACACCAAGCCAAAGCTCGCAACATGAATAATAACATTAAATGAACTTACGAGAAACTCGAAACAACAGTTTTGGACGAGATTCGCAAGAATCGAACTCAAGTGCGGAAAAGCCGTTTAAGAACACGGATCTCAACAAAACGATACCGAAACGAACTCGGATGACAAAAAGTGCAGAATTAATCATTCCCAGAATGACGATACGGTCATGAGCGAGTCATCAAAACGGACTTCCGCCAAAAAATGAAAATTACCGGAAAATAGAAATTGCGGATATTACATACTACCCCCCTTAAAAGAAGTTTCGTCCCGAAACTTAAAACAAGCAGGGAGAAGCAATATCCCTCCAGGAAAAATCAACGAGATACACACAAACAAGAATGATTACAATGAATGATAATGAATCGAAATCCAACAAGGATCAAGAATGACTCACCGGGGTGAAATGATAACGTAATGAGTGATAGCTCAAATGAAATGATTGGAACCATTGTTCCCCGTGAAGTGAATGATTAGTTTGATAATTATAAGTCTCAACGTGATTGATATATGATGAATGAATTATATGAATGAATGAACGACAAATGAAATGAATGATTATACTATTACCGAGCAAGAATTAACTTGTTCAAAACCGGTGATGAATGTCCTTACCTATGGCTCTCGAAGCCTGGTAGGACCCCTTGGATGAAGCACGAGATGGAGTAACAAAGTCCCCCGAGGCACTTGAGCTCTCTCGAGATCTACCGACACTAGAACTCCTACAGTATTTCTGAAGGTGTCCCTGCCGCCCACACCCAAAACAAATAACGGCCTGCATCGAGCACCGGGTGCTGCGATGTCCTATTACATCACAGTTAAAGCAAACAACGGTCGAACTCGTCGTCTGAGATGAAGATGCTCTCCCAGCACGAAGACGACTAGAAAACGATCTCTTGGACGTCAGAGTCCGATGTCCCTCTGACAGCTCTTTCCATACCGAGGCAGGAAAGTCACATGATAATTACAGATCCCGTATGAAGATCGCATTATGATTACGAGACGAAATGATAACAATGAGCATACACGCTCTAACACAATGAATGCATTAATAATGCAATGAAATGATCGTCGACATGACGCCGGAATATGATAAGATCGCATGAAAGATTAAGTGAGTTGACAAGACTATCTGATGAAATTCCTGAAATGATTACCTTAAACAAGTGAACAAGGTTGAAAATTTGATTCACAAGATCAACAACTGAACCGTGAGATGGACTGGATGATTAATGAATTAACTGAACAATGAGATTGACTGAGTGATAATGAATTAACTGAGCGATGAGATTGACTAAGTGATGAATGAATTAACTGAGCGATGAGATTGACTAAGTGATGAATGAATTAACTGAACAATGAGATTAACTGAGTGATGAATGAATTGACTGAGCAATGCGATTGACTGAGTGATGAACGAATTGACTGGACAATGAGATTGACTGAGTGATGAATGAATTAACTTAACAATGCGATTAACTGAGTGATGAATGAATTGACTGAGCAATGATATTGACTGGGTGATGAATGAATTAACCGAGTGATGAATGAATTAACTGAGTGATGAATGAATTAATTGAGTGATGAATGAATTAACTGAGTGATGAATGATATTGACTGAGTGATGAATGAATTAACTGAGTGATGAATGATATTGACTGAGTGATGAATGAATTAATTGAGTGATGAATGAATTAACTGAGTGATGAATGAATTAACTGAGTGATGAATGAATTAACTGAGTGATGAATGATATTGACTGAGTGATGAATGAATTAACTGAGTGATGAATGAATTAACTGAGTGATGAATGATATTTAATGATTGATGAATGAATTTAACGAGTGATGAATGAATTAACCGAGTGATGAATGATATTGTCTGAGTGATGAAGGAATTAACTGAGTGATGAATGAATTAACTGAGTGATGAATGAATTAACTGAGTGATGAATGATATTGACTGAGTGATGAATGAATTAACTGAGTGATGAATGAATTAACTGAGTGATGAATGAATTAACTGAGATCAAAATGATGATTGAGGATTATTAACTGATGAAGGAGTTGATCCTTAACGCTTACACAAGTCACACGTGCTCCAAAACAATTAGTCATGAATCAATCATAACACTAATATCACATATAGGTTTCAACAAAGCATGAATAATTAATGACATGATGAATGTATGAACATAAAGAGAATCGAGTCCTTACACAGGTCATACGAAGCTTCGAGGTCTCACGATACTAGTCCCAACTGACGACGACTCGATGAATGAATGACTCGTGCAGTCGTACTAATATTACGACTCACAAAACCCGACTGTCCAGATTGTCATAACCTGACAGTCCCACTACTACCACATCGGTAGAGCCACATAACTCACATATCAGGGTATCTCACAACCCAAAAGCTCTGATACCATCTTCTGTAACACCCCGAAATCCTATTGGGTTATTACAGTGCCGTGGACCCCATGCCAGGAGATCCACCAGGCGAACATGACTAATATACATTAAACTAAACAAAAAGGGGAAATCATAGTCCCTACCATGATATCCGACAGAATATTCCGATAAGGAATTTCAACGACAACGATGGGCCTACATGGCCAAAAATAAAATACAACAACATCCACGAGCATCTGCTCGGGTAATACATAATGACAATGATCGATGATCAAGAACACTCCAACTGACTGACCAACATGAACAACTCGGACTAGTATCGCTCGAATGCCTCGTCGCCATCATCATGCCCCTGTGTCTTAACTCTCTCCTCTCAAGCACCTAAAACATGAAAACATGTTCCGCCCCCACGGGGTCAGTCATCCAGATAATGAACATCAAATACATGTATAACATGATATGCATCCAAGGCGTAATGAAACAAGATAATGATAATAATGATACGAGATGCTCACAAACCAATGTAAGAATCGAGCATTCGTGAAACACTATGCCCACGGCATACTATTAATACCTGCTTGACAGGTTAGAACATAAGTGCCCAACGGCGAATCATAATCACAGAGTACCACAATGAATTACACAACATGAACCAAACCAGAACTGAATTAAATATGAATCACAATGCCCGAAGGCTCCAATGAAATTATCGAGACAATCACAAAGGCCCGAAAGCCACTCACCAATCCGTCGAATATCACAATCACATGAAACCGAACAACCCGAAGCTATAGTTAATGAGGGCTAATAAGGTCATAACCACGACCGTGACCTCTTCGAGTCAGAGGCGTTGGGAAGCCAACCGCGAAGGTTCAAGCCCCAAGCTTACCCATAAGATCATAAACACGACCGTGACCTACTGAGTTGTAGGTGTTGGGAAGCCAACCGCGAAGGTTCAAGCCCCAAACTTACCCATAATAAGGTCATAAACGCGACCGTGACCTACTGAGCTGTAGGTGTTGGGAAGCCAACCGCGAAGGTTCAAGCCCCAAGCTTACCCATAAGATCATAAACACGACCGTGACCTACTGATTTGTAGGTGTTGGGAAGCCAACCGCGAAGGTTCAAGCCCCAAACTTACCCATAATAAGGTCATAAACGCGACCGTGACCCATCGAAATTGTAGGTGTTGGGAAGCCAACCGCGAAGGTTGAAGCCCCAAGCTTACCCATAAGATCATAAACACGACCGTGACCTACTGAGCTGTAGGTGTTGGGAAGCCAACCGCGAAGGTTCAAGCCCCAAACTTACCCATAATAAGCACTAGCCGAGACTAGCTTCCAAAATATAATTAATCACAAACGGCAACGATCTGAAGATTATCGAATTCATGAAAATGATAGTGTGCTGCCTTGAGTCGGCCAACACGATAACGATGACTCACGGATGGGCACCATCCACGACGGTCCCGATTCAATTACTTCGATTACCTTAGGATGGTCAATCGATAACAATGACACAACGGATGGGAACTATGCTCGACAGCCCCAATTCAATACCTCGATTGCCTTAGAATGGCCAACCGATAACAATGATGCAGCGGATGATTCAATACCTCGATTGTCTTAAAACGGTCAATCGATAACAATGATACAATGAATGATTGAGTATCTCGATTGCCTTAGAATGGCCAATCGATAACAATGATAGGATGAATGATTGAACACTTCGATTTGCTTGAGAACGGCCAATCGATAACAATGATATGATGAATGATTGAACACTTCAATTTGCCTGAGAACGGCCAATCGATAACAATGATACGAAGGATGCCTCGGCACCTTTAATCGGTTACCGACAACGAAGAAGAGAAATGAATACGTCAACGCCTTTAATCGGCCAAAACAACTTTAAGGACAAAACTCCAACATTAATAACAATGATTACAATGACGTCTTAAATCGAAATTAATATCAACAAAAATGATCGAACATCGATACCGCGAACCGGTGATCGATAATAACATTAACAACGAGTATCACAATACCTTGAACCGACCATTAACGAACAATAAAAACATTTGGCATAATTGCCGAAAGGTATCGCATCGAACGATCTCTTAATATCAATGAATTCATGAAGAGACTAAGTCTCGGAATGATACAACACATTCATACACATATATGATAACATTACTCTCATTGACTAGTACAAGTATAAAACTTGCCTCAACCGAAGGCGATGAATTCCTTCCACGAACAACGAACGGTGTCCTACGATAAACACAAGTACTCGAACCACCTTGAATGAAATACAATTCATTCAATAACACAATATCAATCGAAATCATCATAACGACCGAAAGAAACTCTTTGAGGCATTTAATCGAACACTAAATGTTCAAAGTTCCTCAAGAGCCTAAGAATCATCAATCGGTTTGAACGAATCGAAAATATGGATATACAATCCATAGAACACGATTAACAATGTTTACTAACATCAACTGATTCATCAAATTCGGACGAACAATGAAAATCAAGAAGAAATCTCGAAAAATCAAATTTTAGGAGATTTCAAGAAAGTACCTCGATCCGACGAAGAACAATGATTTGATGTTGATATAATCGATAAGGATCCTCAAAAACGCTTAGAAATCGAGTGGAATCGACCACAAACTCCATTTCCCGATTTTTCCCGTCGCCAGCCGCACCCGGGTGAAGAAATGATGAAAAAATGAGGGTTTGGCCGGTCACAGCCTATATATGGCCGACCGGGTTACGACCGTAACCGGCAGGGACTTACGGCCGTAACCGGCATTCGTCAAAACCCGCCTCCCCGGCCGATCGCTACGGCCGTAATCGACAAGGACTTACGGCCGTAACTTCGGCACTTACGGCCGTGCAGACCTTACTGGCCGTAACCAAGATTCGTGAAGCCGCACGGCACCCGTACGGCCGTAACTCTCGGCCCTTACGGCCGTAACCGGCATTCGTCAAGCCATGGCTGCCGAGCACATACGGCCGTAACCGGCACCTTACGGCCGTAACTCGGCCAGGCCCGGCTCCGGCCGTGGCCACTCCGACGGCCCGACGACCCCGAAACCCGATCCTGAATACGAATCGAAGATATGGTTACGACGTACTCGCAAAGACGCATCCAAGCGTTAAGAGAACACACGATTCCGAGTAGCTGAAGGCTCGAAATTCGACTACCGAAAGTAATTACCTCAAACTTTGGGAAATTACGAAAATGGCCCAAAACGTCCGAAATACACGATACGCGATCGAAACACCAAGCCAAAGCTCGCAACATGAATAATAACATTAAATGAACTTACGAGAAACTAGAAACAACAGTTTTGGACGAGATTCGCAAGAATCGAACTCAAGTGCGGAAAAGCCGTTTAAGAACACGGATCTCAACAAAACGATACCGAAACGAACTCGGATGACAAAAAGTGCAGAATTAATCATTCCCAGAATGACGATACGGTCATGAGCGAGTCGTCAAAACGGACTTCCGCCAAAAAATGAAAATTACCGGAAAATCGAAATTGCGGATATTACATGGATGACCTCATTATGATACAGCTTCGTGCCGTGGCTTCGGCCCTCATTATGATACGGCTTCGTGTTGTGGCTTCGACCATTGTGATATGGATTCGTGCCGTGGCTTCGGCCCTCATTGTGATACAGCTTCGTGCCGTGGCTTCGGCTCTCATTGTGATACGGCTTCGTGCCGTGGCTTCGGCCCTCATGTGATACAGTTTCGGGCTGTTTTGCTTCGGGCCAATGTGATGATTGACAGCTTCGGCTGAGTGGTTTTCAGACCATTGTGATATTTTGGCAGCTTCGACTGAGGGGCTTTCAGGCCATATTGATGTCTTGGTATTTTCCGTTGGAGCCTTCGGGCATTGTGATTCGTATCTATTTCAGATCTGATTTGGTTTACCTTAGGGTATTTCATTGTTGTGTTCTAATGTACTTAGCAAATTGTACAAAGCCACACATAGCATATTCTATTAGTAAATTGAGTCGGTTTACGAGTAACCCCGGAAAGGATCATTGGACCGCATTGACAAGTGTTGAGATACTTAAAACACACCATCAATCATGGTATATACTATTCGAGATATCCAACTGTTTTGGAAGGATATTGTGATGCCAATTGGATATCCGATACTAAAGACTCTAAATCCACAAGCGGTTTTGTATTTATCATTGGTGGAGGAGCAATATCATGGAAATCTTCTAAGCAAACATGCATAGCCCGATCTACAATGGAATCGGAGTTTATTGCTTTAGACAAAGCCGACGAAGAAGCCGAATGGTTAAGAAACTTCTTAGAAGATATTCCCTATTGGGAAAAACCTTTGCCTCCCGTTATGATACATTGTGATAGCATGGCAGCCATATGGAGGACAAAGAACAGTATATATAATGGTAAGTCTCGACATATTCGTCGAAGACACAATACCATTAGATAATTGATCACTACAGGAATAATGTGTATTGACTATGTAAAGTCAAAAGACAATATAGCGGATCCATTTAGGAAAGGTATTAACCGTGATCAATTATATAATGCAGCAAGGGGAATGGGATTGAAATCCACACATTGAAAATTTTCATAATGTTGACTCAACCAGGATGATTGGAGATCCCAAGAAATTGGTTCAATGAGACAACTAAGTTGTGAAAGTTCAAGTTAAGCACTTGAAAATCCATTCTCGTAGCTGCTCAAGTGCAAGCATGCAGCTTGTGGTAAATGGTAAGCTTTTTAAAGCTTTTAATGATTCCTATAGCCTTTTATAGGTGGAATATGGCAGGATACTCTTTATTAGAGATCACCTATATACGTGAAGAAGTAAGACCGCTTAATAAAATTACTAACACTTACGAATCCAAGAAATGGTTCAAGGCCAAAATGGACACAACGTGAGAACGAAAGATATTAGATCTATTATTGTGTGTATGTTGTTGTCTTAGTTTACGTAAAAGTTGACCGGTTCAAGACATCACGTTCACCGAGCAACGAGTAAATCCGATAGCATTACACTAAGGAAGGTTCAAGGCTAACGACTACCTATCCTGATGCAATAACAGGTCGTCGGGACTTAGTACATATTGCATTTGCATTAATCATCATTCATGTAGGGGATTGTTGGAAAAATAGCTTAAATTAATACCATAATTAATTATGGTAATTAATGACATTAAATGGTATAATTGGAATCTACATTTTGTGTAGATTAATTTAGTGTATTTTACTTGTTCAATTTTAATAAGGAATGAATGAGTAATTAATGCACAAAGATAAGTCATTTAATAGATGGGAATGTGGTGTGGAATTCTATCCTACATTGGAAAAATAAGGAAGTGTTGAGCTATTTATAACGGACTTTCCACCATAAAGAAGCAATCAAGTGTGCTCCATTATGGTGCACCCTAGTTGGCTTTATTTAGTTTTTAAGGCTAAAATCTGAATCCTACGAGGAAGGTTCAAAGGACCTTCCGAGTCCGAGTCCGAGGCCGAGGCCGAGCATGTGCACGTCGCACTTGTCGTAACGGGCGCTTCGTAGGCGCACTTTTCACTTCGCTCACGACCGAACCGGTGCAATGGTTCGGACCATTCCGTGTAATCTGAACCAACACAATGGTTTGGTTCGCCTGAACCAATGCAGCCCTTCGCACCAGACCACAAGTTGTCTGTTCATCCAGAAGGTCACATTGATTCGTACAGGGTCCTTTACAGGCTATAAATAGCCCCATGCAGATGATGGTTATATACACAGAATTAATCAAGATAATTAATACACTCATACTACCATAGAATTCATACTACAAGTCCTGAGTATTCAGTAGTTCGCCCGGAATTCAATTTCTAGTACAAGGTATCGAGTTCATAGAAAACTGTTGTATCTTGGTGACGTTTACCGTTGAGCCGTGTGTACTGTGCGGGGCAATTTCTGTAACACCCCCAAAAATATCTCGGGAATGTAAATAGTGTTGTGGACCCCTACATGGAACCCACCAGGCTAGGTGACCGACTACACTCATCGACTCGCGGAGTCAACGCAATAACACCACATCATAAAGACGCAAAACAATAATAATCCACCCGGTTCAACCAGTCAATCAACATCACGACATCCCAACAAAAATATAGTGGACGAAACAATTCACTTTGCGAAATTGAAAGCTCCTAAGTACTCGAGTACTTCTATTAGTTTACAAGTTTCAAAACGACTTCAAAACCGAAAACAGGTAAAACACTACTTTTGCACATGCGTCATGCACGACCGTCATCCTCGTACCGATCCAGTGCCCGCTCGTTCCGTTGATCCTGACATGAAATTTATAAAACGGATTTCCCCTGAAAAGGATCCCCCAAAGGGGTTAGAAATAACGATAGTACAAGTAATCCAATGAACAGCTTACACCTTACACTAATAGTCAAAACATGCAAATGAGAAAAACATCAGTTGAAACACACATTTCCGGAAACGCCATAACCCAAAAGACATTTATAAAAATGTACCACAATTAATCGTTGATCCACGCCTCTGTGGACCCCTATCGAGACCCCATCGGATCTAACCCGTAGTGGTTAAAAGCAAAGCTCGTCGATCCACGCCTCTATGTTGGAATATTTATTCCACATATTCATAAATAGAGTTTTGATGATTAAGTTGCTAAACAAAACAAAACAACAAAGAGGCGAAGCAAAACAACGAAGCAGACAAAGACGCAAAAAGCTGGACAAAATACAAAGCTAGCGCACGCTAGACATATAAGTTAGCGCACGCTAACGGGTCCCGGCTGCAAATCAGACGAGTTCAAAGTTACCTGAAGTGAAGTCATCTGATGAAGATAGCGCACGCTACACATGTTTACTAACGCACGCTATCGAAGTCCATATTACCGTTGTTAAGATATTCAAACACACAATGACGTATGCAGTGAAGTAAGACTTAGCGCACGCTACAAGTGATATTTAGCACACACTAAATATCAGTTTGAAATCAAGTCAATCAATCCGTTGGGAAAGATTCTGATGCAAAGTCAAAAAGTATAAACAGATATATGACGCATGCAAAGATGCAAGATTAGCGCACGCTACAAGGAAGTGTTAGCGCACGCTAACTGTCATGGACAGTATCCACTGGATTAAAACTGGAAGGAATTAACGTACGCTACATGAGTACATTACGTACGTTACAGGAAACATGCACGATAGGGCACGCTAAGAGTAAGAGCTAGCGCACGCTAGCAAGTCAAAAGTCAATAACGGCTAGTTTGATGAAGAAGACTATAAATACCATATCCTTGGTATCAAACCATACAACAACTTCAAGAAATTGATCCGATATTCATATTCATTATATTGTTGTTGTGATATTGAGCTTATTGTTAGTTTGAGTGTTTATACATTCAACACATACACGAGAGGTAAAAGAAAAGATACGATTGGATTCGGTGTTATTAGGATCAAGGATCCGGCATTGATAGAATCGCAATCGCTATCTTAGTGAGGTTTATCTAGTACCGATAGAAAGCTAGAGTGGTTGATTCCTTGTCCAATAGAAAAGGAAAACAGTTTAACTTGGACCGACAAAAAGACAAGTACTCACAGTAATATCTCGACCGATAGAAGAGAGATTGAATGGTTTTCTTGGACCGATAGAAGATGAGCTTGTAACAGTAATCCCTCGACCAATAGAAGAGAGGTGCAGAGGTTTTGATCTTCATCCTATAGAAAAAGATAACGAGAGAGGACGTAGGCACGTTTTTTGCTGAACCTCTATAAATCCATGTGTCGATTTTATTTCCGCACATTTAATTTACGCTTCCGCAACACGACGCATAATACCAATTTTGCTCCAACAATTGGTATCGGAGCGGTACCTCCAATAAACGGCTTAACATCCGAGGATTTGATCCAAATGGCATTTCAATATGCTCTAGTCGAAGGCCTTACTCTCAATCGACCACCATTTTTTGATGGCTCAAACTTCATGAGTGGAAGAAAAAGATGTCAATATTCATCCGAGCGTATGACATCAAGCTTTGGAAAGTGATTTGTCCTGGTCCCAAAATTCCGAGGAATTCCAACGGTATGCTTAAAACTTTCGAAGAATATGACGATTCCGATTCGAAAAATGACCATTACAATTGTAAGGCAACTCAACTTCTTTATTGTGCCCTAAATCCGGAAGAACACAACCGGATATCATCGTGTGATAGTGCCAAAGAAATTTGGAAAATGCTTGAGGTAACACACGAAGGAACATCTCAAGTCAAGGAGACGAAAATAAACATGCTCCTTCACGAATACGAACTATTCCAAATGAAGGACGACGAATCCATCACTCTAATGCTCGACCGATTTTCGGTCATCACAAATGGATTAGCATGTTTCGGAAAACCACTTTCGAGTAGTGAGAAAGTAAAGAAAATCCTACGATCACTACCTCTAGAATGGGACGGTACGGTTACGGTGATTATGGAATCGAAAGATCTAAATAATCTTGATTTTAGTGCTCTCGTTGGTTCACTTATCAACTACGACATAGTACTTAGATCTCGGAATGCCAAACCAAAACCGAAGGAAAGATTGATAGCCATGAAGGCTAAGATGTCGAGATCTAAAGAAGAAATTCCGGTTGATGAAAGCGACGAAGAATCGGCATATTATGCCAAAAATATTAATAAGTTCCAACACTTATTAAACCGGAGAAAACAGGACATCCATAAGGGCGAATCTAAGAAATTGGACAATTCTTGTCGATTATGTGGTAAACCAAGCCACTTTGCGAAGAATTGCCGAGTAAAACCCAAGGAGATTTTAATTGCAACATGGAGTGACGAAGATATTGATGATGATTTCATCGATCAAAATAATCTTGCATTTATGGCCCGGAGTTCATTCGACGAGAGCGACGTCGAAATCCAAGTAAGTAATTCTTACGACGAACTTTTTGAAGCATTCGAGTTATTACATACGGACTATCAAAATGCTTTAAACGAGATTAAATCCCTTAAATCTAAATATAAATCTTTGGAAATTGAAAATTCCAAAATTCTTGAAAAAGAGAAATTTGTTGAGATCGATCATTCAAAATGTGTTGAAAATGAAAATATTATAAAGGATGATCTTGTTAAAGTTCAAACTGAGCTCAAAAATTTAACGAAGAAATTCTCTCTCGATAACGAGAAATTTGAAAATATGCTCTCGGTTCAAAAATACACGTTAAATAAAGAGGGGTTAGGATTTAAACCACGTTCTAAAAACGAATCCGTAAATTTCAAAATACCCCGGTGTGAAAAATGTTTGAAAATTGGGCACCACATTTCGAACTGTAAAAGCCCAAGACGGACGAATAAAACTAAGAAAATTTGGATTCTCAAAGGAACGTTTATGCCTAATATCGTCTATGTTTCGAAAGAAAAACCAACTATCGGTTGGATCCCCAAAAATTAATTTTTAACAAATTGATATTTTACAAAGGGGGAGTTATACCCTATCATGCATATTCTTTTATATTTCCAGGGGGAGTTATACCATATCATACATATTCAATAATTGGTATTCTCTATTCAATTGCTATATATTTTTTTACACTTTTTTGCTGAATACAAAAAGGGGGAGAAAAAGTTAAATCGGATAAAAAACGTCATGAAAGATATGACGAGAAAAATGAAAAGTAAAAAGGAGGAGAAAATCGATAAAAAACAAAGAAGTCGAAAAGGAGAAAAAGAAAGCATACAAAAAGGGGGAGAAATGAATGAGTTGAAAAATGAGAAACGAAGAGGTCGGAAATGACATAAAAAGAAAAAGATGGGTGAAACTAACGAAACGATCAAAGTCGAAAACTTTGAAACGTACAAATATATATACTTTTATTTTGCAGGTTTTATCCAATTCAAGGGTGTTTTGTAATCATCAAATAGGGGGAGATTGTTGGAATATTTATTCCACATATTCATAAATAGAGTTTTGATGATTAAGTTGCTAAACAAAACAAAACAACAAAGAGGCGAAGCAAAACAACGAAGCAGACGAAGACGCAAAAAGCTGGACAAAATATAAAGCTAGCGCACGCTAGACATATAAGTTAGCGCACGCTAACGGGTCCCGACTGCGGATCAGACGAGTTCAAAGTTACCTGGAGTGAAGTCACCTGATGAAAATAACGCACGCTACACATGTTTACTAACGCACGCTATCGAAGTCCATATTACCGTTGTGAAGATATTCAAACATAGAATGATGTATGCAGTGAAGTAACACTTAGCGCATGCTACAGGTGATATTTAACGCATGCTAAATATCAGTTTGAAATCAAGTCAATCAATCCGTTGGGAAAGATTCTGATGCAAAGTCAAAAAGTATAAACGGATATATGACACATGCAATGATGCAAGATTAGCGCACGCTACAATGAAGTGTTAGTGCACGCTAACTGTCATGGACAGTAGCCACTGGACTGAAACTGGAAGACATTAATGTACGCTACATGAGTACATTGTTACAGGCAACATGCGCGATAGCGCACGCTAAGAGGAAGAGCTAGCGCACGCTAGCAAGTCAGAAGTCAATAACGGCTAGTTTGATGAAGAAGACTATAAATACCACATCCTTGGTATCAAACCATACAACAACTTCAAGCAATCAAGACATTGATCCGATATTCATATTCATTATATTGTTGTTGTGATATTGAGCTTATATTGTTAGTTTGAGTGTTTATACATTCAACACATACACGAGAGGTAAAAGAAAAGATACGATTGGATTCAGTGTTATTAGGATCTAGGATCCGGCATTGTTAGAATCGCAATCGCTATCTTAGTGAGGTTTATCTAGTACCGATAGAATGCTAGAGTGGTTGATTCCTTGTCCAATAGAAAAGGAAAACGGTTTAACTTGGACCGACAAAAAGTCAAGTACTCATGGTAATATCTCGACTGATAGAAGAGAGATTGAACGGTTTACTCGGACCGATAGAAGACGAGCTTGTAACGGTAATCCCTCGACCGATAGAAAAGAGGTGCAGAGTTTTTGATCTTCATCCTATAGAAAAAGATAACGAGAGAGGATGTAGGCACGTTTGGCCGAACCTCTATAAATACGTGTGTCGATTTTATTTCCGCACATTTAATTTAAGCTTCCGCAACACGGCGCATAATACCGATTTTGCTCCAACACTCTGTAGACCCCTACCGAGACTCTGTCGGATCTAACCCGTAGTGATCATACACACACGTTACTCATGCAATACTAATACGTTAAGATTGTAAGTTCATTAGGAGTACTTGCCTCGATTAAAACATCGAAAAGACGAAGTGGGACAATCGCGATTGCGAGGAATTGGACACACAGAACCTAGACTATTCGTCAAACACCATTACAACCAACTAGACAAGAATAACAATAATGGAAAACACCCGAAACCCCACTTACGATTCATGTAAGCTCGTACAAAAACAACGACGAGGACGGATCGCGACCGAACCCATCTCGATTTCACAAACACAACGAAACTTACCATGAAATCGTAGGGAAAACAAGAATACCACCAAGATTAATCATATACATCATGGATTAACCAACGATACAGAACAAATCGGACAAAAACTCAAAACCCCCCAAATTTTCCAAAAATAGGGTTCCAGGAGGTTACCTTGGATTAAAGATGAAGAACAAGTATTGGTGTTGTTAATCTACACCAAGAACTCAAGAAGAATGATGGCTAGGAGTTGTAAGACTTCAAATCACCCAAGATCGCCCAAAAATCGCCCAAGAACCGAAGAGAGAGAGAAAAATGAGAAAAATGATGAATCTGGGTCAACTCTATGGTATTTATAACCAGAGAGTTTAGCGTGCGCTAAGGACTAGAGGTTAGCACGCGCTACCCAGTCAGAAATAGGCCAAAACCTACGGTTATGGCCCGTTAGCTCAAAGCCAGAGGCAACGCCAAACGGTATGCCAACTCGCCGACTCTTTCGAGAATCTCAAAGGGCCCAATAAATCTCGGGCTCAACTTTCCCTTATTCCCAAAGTGGAAAACTCCCTTCATCAGCGACACTCTCAGCAAAACGTGGTCTCCCACCTCGAATTCTAAAGATCGACGACGAACGTCAGCATAGGATTTCTGTCGACTCTGAGCAGTCAACATCCTTTCCCAAATCAATTCCACCTTCCGCCTCGTCTCCAAAGCGATATCCGGTTCGATCCCAACCAAATCGGATGCCTTTTTCCAACAAATCGGTGATTGACAACGCCGCCCATAAAGCGCCTCATACAGTGCCATCTTGATCGACACGTGCCAACTATTGTTGTACGTGAACTCGATCAACGACAAATTTTCCTCCCAGTCGCTGCGCCAATCGAGAGCACAAGCACGCAACATATCCTCAAATGTCTGGATAGTGCATTCCGACTGCCCATCCGACTGAGGATGGAAAGAAGTACTCAGACACAATCGAGTACCCAACGCCTTATGCACCGCCTGCCAAAAGTGTGATACAAAACGGACATCCCGATCCAAAATAATAGACTTCGGAGTACCGTGAAGCCTCACAATTTGTGCAATGAACACACGAGCCAACCTCTCCGGGCCCCAAGTATCCTTGATGCCCAGAAAATGTGCCGACTTGGTCAGACGATCCACAATTACCCAAACCATATTCATACCAGACTTCGATCTCGGAAAGCTCGTGACGAAGTCCATCAAAATATCTTCCCATTTCCATTCTGGAATAGGAAGCGACTCCAATAGCCCGGCCGGTCGCTGATGCTCGATTTTGACCTGCTGACAAGTCAAACATCTCGCTACAAACCGTGCGACCTCCTCCTTCATGTCCTTCCACCAAAAGTTCCTCCGTAGGTCCTTGTACATCTTACTCGAACCAGGATGAACCGAGTAAGGCGTAGCATGGGCCTCCCGCAAAATACTCTGTCTCAATTCTAAGTCATTCGGTACACAAAGCCGACTCTGGAACCTCAACATACCATCCTCGTGGATCACAAGCCCAGGAGACTTTCCCTTAAGAACATTCTCTCAGATTTGAGTAATCATCGGATCCTCCAACTGCTTCAGTTTAATTTCATCCATCAGGAACGACGAAATCTCTAAAGCGCAAAATTGCCCGACGGCTCCCGGTAACAAAACCTCAATACCCAACCCGATCAAAATCCGCTGAAGCTCAGATTGGGATGTAAGTATCTCAAGCGTCCGCAACGCAACCGGTTTCTGACTCAAGGCGTCTGCCACGACATTCGCCCTGCCCGGGTGATAAAGGATTTTGAGGTCATAATCCTTAGTCAACTCCAACCACCTCCTCTGCCTCATATTCAACTCCCGCTGAGTAAATATGTACTTCAGACTTTTATGATTGGTAAAAATTTGACATGTAGAGCTAAAAAGATAATGACGCCAAATCTTGAGCGCGAAACAACTGCCGCTAACCCCAAATCGTGAGTAGGGTAGTTGAGTTCGTACGGCCTCAACTGCCTCGACGCATACGCAATAGTCTTGTTGTGCTACATCAATACGCACCCAAGACCCTGACCCGAATCATCACTATAAACCGCAAAACCCTCATTGCCACACGGCAACGCTCGAATCGGTGCTGAAGTCAAACGTCTCTTCAGTTCCTCAAAACTCGATTGCCTTTCATCATTCCAGACGAACTTCTCAGATTTCTGAAGCAACTGTGTAAGTGGCCAAGCCAATTTCGAAAACCCCTCGACGAACCTACCATAGTAGCCAGCTAAACTCAAGAAACTATGGACCTCCTTTACATTCCTGGGCGGTGACTAGTCCAGTAATGCCTCAATTTTCTGTGGATACATACGGACCCCCTCGACTGAAAGCACGTGACCCAAAAACATCACTTCCTTCAGCCAGAACTCACATTTCAAGTACTTCGCATAGAGCCGCTCGGTTATCAAAATGTCTAACACCACACGCAGATGATGCACATGCTCCTACTCATTCCTCGAATAGATAAGGATATCGTCAATGAAGACGACGACACACTTATCCAAATACTCGACAAAGACCTTATTCATCAACCGCATGAACACCGCCGGCGCGTTAGTTAACCCGGAAGGGCATAACCACAAACTCATAATGTCCGTATCTCGTCCGAAAAGCTGTTTTCGGAACATCGGACTCCTTCATCCGAAGCTGATAGTACCCCGATCTCAAGTCGATCTTCGAGAATACCACATATCCCTGCAACTGATCAAACAAGTCATCAATCCTCGGCAAGGGATACTTGTTCTTGATGGTCACCTTGTTTAGCTCGTGATAGTCGATACATAAACGCAGTGAAACATCTTTCTTCCGCACAAACATGATCAGTGCGCCCCAAGGCGAAGAGCTCGATCGATTATACCCCGAATCAAGAAGCTCACTCAACTGCTTCTTCAACTCAGCCATATCTGTAGGTCCATGCGATACGACGCCTTTGAAATCGGAGCCGCACCTAGCTCTAACTCGATAGAGAACTCTACCTCACGGTCCGATGGCAACCCTGGTAACTCGTCAGGAAAGGCATCAGGGAACTAACTAACAATGGGAATCGATGAAAGATCGACTCCACCACTCTCCGCCTCCAAGGCATAACACCAATAACCAGTACACCCCTTCCGCAGGAGTCTCGTCGCTAGGCCTGGGCACGGGACGAGACGAGACCATTTTAAGGTAATCCCATCCTGTCCCATTTAAAAAAGATGGCACGAGACGGGACGGGATTGCACTTTTGAAGAATTGGTCCCGACCATCCCGATCCCAAATGGGATCGGGACGGAATCGGGATACGAACGGGACGAAAACTGGTCCCATTGACCAATGTTGACTCTCAAATGAACTTGACATTATAGACTTGTTACATGACAAGAAATTCAAATTAAATATTCAAAGTTTCAAATTCACAACGATAAAACAATTGAAACTAAAGACGATACGAAATAGATTACAATCCTTGAATTGTTAAAACTCAAACATTTGTTGCAATTCTTTTGGACTTTACTTTTGAGTTTGGAACTTTGGGGGGAAGCGCCTTGCCCTTACATCGGCTAGATACACTGCTTTGGAAATCTGCAAAATATTCTCATCATATCAGTCTCACCAATTAAGTGAAGCAGTAAATAGAAGTAGCAATGTAGTATAATAAATAAGCAGTATAGTCAATTTAGTGAAGCAGTACAGCGAGGTGGTATTTACTATTTACTATTTACTAAATAAGATAAGTAGACAAGTAGTACTAAACTATTACTAAATATTAAATAAGAGGAGCAGCATAAATAATATTAGTGAAGAGAAGCAAGCACTTAAATATTGTTAATGAAGAGAAGAAAGCAATCAAGTATTAGTGAAGTGAAGCGGAGTATATATATATTATACCTTCTTCAATAGATGCATAAAACTCCAGGTTCTCAATTGTCGGTTCTTCAACCTCAACGACATCATCCCCAAGCAACCAATTCTGCATGCAAATTAGTCCCTCAACTATTTTAGCAGTTAACGAGCTCCTAAAACAATCGATAACTCTGCCCCCAGTTGAAAAACAAGACTCTGAGGCCACTGTGGATGTTTTAATTGCAAGAACATCCTTTGCAATCGCTGCCAAGACTGGAGATTTATAACCATTGACCCTCCACCATAACAGGATGTCAAATTGATCCTAATCTTATGTTAGTTCTAATGGAGCATCCAAGTATTGATCGACTTCATGTGTTGTCACTGCGCCTTCAGTTTCTTGAACAACCTTCTTCCAATTACTAAGGATTTGATTTCGGCTATTTGAACTGCCGATGCTCGTAATACTACCAGGCGATGAACTTGGAGAGGTTGGTCGTGGTAAGTGTTTGCCTCCATCTACAACAACAACATACTAGCAAAGTAGAAAGCATAATTAGTGGTAGATCACCTAACACGTAAACTTGTGTTCTTTTTGTAATTAAGCTAAAGTTAGGGGTAGTTCTTTTTTACACTATTCTTTTTTATACCATTGAAATACAAAAAAATTCACAATATAAATAAATAAATACCTGATTGTAATGATAATGAAAGAAACGAACACTTTCACATCATATTGTACAGATTAAGAAAAAAAATGGAATAGACAAGAAAAATACCTGATTGTAAAGATCGATTAATAACTTCCTGATGTTAGTGGTTCTTTGCTCCACCTCATTCTCCATTAAACCTTCTACGCGAAAGTTAAAAGTTATTTCTTACGGGAAAAAACATCCCTATCTAAACCAATCCCTATATAGGGGTGGGTTATGGAGTGAAATAGCCTAATTGTAAGAAATAGGAAAACATCTTATTCATGCATTAACAAAAAATCCCACGGTCCAGATTAAGAGAAATCCTAGGCTGACATCAACCAGAATCAAAACGCAATCTCAAATTGAGGGTAATTCCGAAAATGTAAAAATGTATCCCTCCTCCTAGCGGTTCATATTCCCAATTTTTTAGGGATTCTGAATTAGACCCGGCGCTTCAGCCCCACTATCACATCTCATTTCATCTTCTCCCGTTTTCTCTATCTTCCTCCATTGTTACCCTTCTCGCACTATTTTTGCAGAAACTCATCGCCTCACCGCCGCTGCATTAATCGAATTAGAGAATTCATCGCCCCACCGCGCCCGCTGCCTCTTGGTCGACATAAGGAACGGAGACATTGTTCCCTCCCCGCATCGCTGCCTCTTGAAGAAAACCCTAGCCGCCCCAAATCTGCAACCCTCGCCGCTGATGTCAACTCCTCATCGTTGCTGTCAACGCCAATCGTGCTTTATTGTTGGGAGAATGAGTTTAGGTAATTTGTTCCTGGGAAAATGAATTTTTTAGCATATTTCATTATTATCCTAGCATATTTCTTATATCCTGGCATATTATCGAAGAATAGTTCGTGTATTTTTTGGATAAGGAGTACAAGGGTGATATTTCTTTGTTGTTGGGAAAATGAGTTTTGGTGCTTTGTTGTTAGGGAATGATTTTTGGTTCTTTTGTTTGCACATCATGATGTTTTTTGGTTTATAAATGATAATATTATAACTGTAGAACTCCATAGCACTCTTATCAAATTAATTTAGCATATTCAGTAAAGTTATTTTGCACCGGGTGTTCAAGATGTCTTTTTGTTGTATAACTATGACTGGCGTCATGTTTGTACAACCATAAACTGCGATAATTTATAACATTTTGGTTGGCCAACAACTTGGTTGGTGCATAATTTGTTGTTTATATTTTATTTATGGTGAGGAAATAATTTTAACTTAAGCACCACTTTACACACATTTTCTAGTAATTAGCACTGATGATTTTGATTAGCATAGTTTGTTTCTTATCTTGCACACAATAATTTATAACAGTTATGTTTAACTTAAGCAACTCTTTGCACTAATGATGATTTTGACTAGCACATTTATGTTATAAGCTTCGCACTTTGGATACATGGTTCCTGCACCTTCAGTAATGTAAATGATAAATCTTCTACATTCTACATATGAGTAAGTTGTGGTATTTTCTCATTTAGATATTCTTATGAAGAGCTATATTGGTTGTAATTATTCTGCCTAAATAAAAACTCAAAAAAACCCCATTCTTGAAAATTGATATTTACTTCAATGAAAGATGTTGAATATTGAATTGGTTAGTATATTCCTTAGCACCCCTCGTATACATATTTAGCACACACAAGTTTAGTTCTTAGCATTAGGGGTTTTACATGACAGTAACACCTAAATTAATATAGATTACCTGTATAACATTTTTTTTCCAGATCTGGGAAAGGACAAAGGGATCCAAAAAGGCAAGGGAAAGCAAGAAAGTGTTTTAGTTATTCGTGAAGTTGCGAATAAACGTAGAAGAAAGGAGGCGGACAATAACCCAAATCAAGAGGATGACTTTGTTGAAAGTGGCGAGGAAGCACCAACGAGGAAAAAAATACCATTAAAAAGGGTTATTTTGAGCCTCTAAATTGTTTATTTGGCCGTATTGATTTTTGTATTGCACTTGATTTGAATGATCTTAGAACCTTTTAAATTTTGACATTTAATTTATTGCTTAAAGTTGTATTTTTGAATAATTGTTATTGTGATCATGCTTGATTATTATGTTGGTTTGATGATCATTTTTGTTTATTAAGTTGGCCTCGATGTTGATGTTATTATGCATAGTTTTTTTTAATCCGGCACACATCGATTTATAACAGTCAAGTATAAAGTAAGCAACCTTTTGCACAATTATCTGTCAGTATTAGTACCGAACTTGAGTTCTGTTAGAACCAATTTATGTCTTGTTAATACTTTGATGAACCTGAATAATATTTTTTGTTTAAACGTTTTCATTTAATGATAAAGTAGTGTTTTTGGTAAGTTGTTATGGTAATATATTTTTGGATGTTGCATATTTAGTTTTCATTTTTTAATAATGAAAGCTAAATTACTAGCACTATAGCACATTTATTTTATGTGCATCGCATGTTAGATACATGGTTCCTACGCCTTTGGTTGTTTAAATTATAAATCTTGTATACTCCGTGGCACTTTGTTCATTTTTACTGCCTCATAGTTGATTTATTTTAGCACATCAGTAGGTTTCTGTATTTTCTCATTTATTGATAGATACAATGACTAACAAATTATTTACTTTGCAGCCCATGGTAGGGAAAAGGTAAAAGCTAGAAGCAAAGGCAAGGCACCAATGGTTATTGAACAATATACTAATGAAGATGATGAGAATGATGAAAAAATACTGAGTGATGAAAATGATGAGGAGGCCAAGTGGTCTGAAGAATATGCCGACGGGGCTGTTGAAGCGTACAAGGGTAACGAGGAAAAGGTTGAGGACGAAGATGAGAGTCAGGAGGTAGAGGTTGAGGAAGAGACATTCCCATGTATGCCTAGCCGGTGGAACCTTATTACATTCACTAAAACGCTTTTAAAATTAAACAAGAAGCAACTCAACGCAATTGATAACATGGGGTTTCAACTTGTGCGATATTTCCTTATCATGAATAGGAAGAGGATTCGAACAACAAGGGGTCATAGCAGAAGGGGAATGCATGTGTCACGCCTAGATAGGGATCGTAAGGCTTTCGAATGGTAACGAAGCCTATAGAATGCTAGCTCATGAAGAAGCAAGTCCTTTTTTGGTCTGGATAGAACGGAAAGCTTCTTCGTCCCAATTGGCATTTGAGCTTTGAAGTGCACGAGCTGTGACGCGGGACTTCTCCCTATGTTAGAAGTAGAAAGTCGAGGAGCGAAGTTCACAATCAGCTTAGAGATCTCTCTCTTCCGGCCTCTTTGAATCCCCATATTGATTTTTGGAATGCCATTCCGGAGTAAAAAAGGAATGGATTCATCAAAACTCTATTTGTTCGAAACATAGATGTAAATGACGAGTTTCATGTGCTCATGAACGAACAGGCTCTCATTCGGGTTTCGTCTATCCCATCGATTGAAAGAAGCATTTGCGGTTTAGAGAGAGCAACGGCGGTTAAGCAGCGCCTCATTTGATGCCGTGCAGCCCCGTCTCATTTATATCGTATCTAAACTCAAGATTAGCTTCGGGGCTCCCTACTACTAAAGTGGCCTCCGCGTTACTACGTTATATAATATAAAAGGGCGAAGGAATGCTCTCGGTTGTAATTCATTCATTATCACTCGGTAATTATCATTCAGTAATTATCATTCAGTAACTGTCCGAAATATTGTTTTGCAAATAATTTCAAAATGAGACGGTTAAAGTCTTTTGTTTACAAGTTTTGGTAAAACAGCCCGAGGTACCAAAAGTACTTTCAAAAATTTGATTTCGAGTTAACATGCAAATTCAAAGATTTCCAATGATATCATTTAAAAGGATACCTCGTGGATCTTCTTATCGTGTTGCTATTAGATATCTTATGTCGATATGTTGTGCTGCGTTGCAATTTAATGTATCGTTTTGAGATGTTGGGTTTCATCGTGGTGAGTGGTTACTTACTCAGTATGCCGAGGGGCAGAGGACGTGGTCGTGACCATGGTACAGATGGTCGTGGAGACCAGATGCGGGACCAAGAGAATAATGCTGGGAAGGTTGCTGTGCTAGCAACTCGCCTTTTAATAGTGATAGAGTGTAATAACCATTTTTATTCGCTTTCGTATTGTTCGACTCTATCGACTCGTTTGTGTTCATTGATACTTCGGACCTCTTGTTGTTTTTCGCCTTTGTCATTCGAGCGAGTTTTGATATTGTTCCTGATTGATCTGTTTATCATTGCGACCTTTCCAAGTTCGGTTTGATTTTCTGTGAACCTTGTGTGGAATTGACACCCCGTGGTTCCTACAAGCTTATTGATGTCTTGATTCGAGGTGTGAACTTCAGAGTTGTTGTTTGATCATTGTTGTTCGATCATTGTCGTTCGATCGTTGTTGACCGATTGTTGTTGTCCGATCTCGTACCGCAAAGAATTATCATTCACCATTAGTCAGCTGTTTCGATTGCAATCAATTGGGACATCAAATCGTGCATTGCGAGACGGTAGCTGAGAGGTTTGGGGATCGAGTTTGCGTCTCTACTCCGAAAGGAAACGGAGATGCCTAGTGTGGTTTTCTAGAATTTTGGCATGGTCGGAGTTCTTCATGGTTACCCTTCCGGATCGTTGTGCGTTTAATTTCTATTTTCCGACTGTGCATGTTTTCTTGTAATAGGTACCTTTTGTTTTGTGATTGTTTGGATAATAGACTTGATTGTGCTATCTGTGTGGTGATACTTGACACCTGTTGGTTTTATTATGTCTCTGCTTGTGACAGTGTGATGGTTGTCGTTGAGCTTGATTTCACGTCATGTGTTTCTTTGTGTTGCTTGTAGCATTTTGCCGATAGGTGTGAGTTATTCGGTTCTTGTGTATCTCGTTGAGATGTTCCTGGTAGGATATTGCTCCTCGCTACTTATTTTAAGTTTTGGGACGAAACTTCTTTTAAGGGGGTAGAATGTAATATCCGCAATTTCGATTTTTGTTAATTTTTTTTTTTTGGCGGGAGCCCATCCTAGCGACTCACTTGTGACCATTTTATCATTCTGAGAATGATCAATTCTGCACTTTTTGTCATCCGAGTACGTTTTTGTGTCTTTTTGACGAGTTCCATATTTCTTAGCGGCTTTTCCGCACTTGAGTTCGATTCTTGCGAATCTCATTCGAAACTGTTGTTTCGAGTTTCTCGTAAGTTCATTTAACGTTTTTATACGTGTTGGGAGCTTCGGTTTGATTATCCATTGTCGTATCGTGATGTTTCAGACGTTTGGGCCATTTCGTAATTTCCCAAAGTTTTGGGGTGTTTGCCTTCGTATCTTCTTTTCAACCTTCGGGTTGTCAGAACCGTGTGTTTGTTTAGAGCTTAACTCGTGTTTTGATTGTTATACTATTCGTCATGTCCGTTCCGTACGTTTTCGGAAATTCGAGTCGTCGAGTCATGGCGGCTGGGTACTGGCCGGCCAGGTGCGGCAGGGACCGGCCAGGTGCGCACGAGCATGACACACGAGCTGGGCGCACGATCCGATGCTCGTGCGGCTCTGACTGCACGCGCACGAGCAGGTGCTGATGCTCGGTTCTCGTGCCTCTCGAAAGGCTCCTGGCAGTGGCGCGCACGACCCGGCGCACGACTGACCGCTCGTGCGTTCCTGCTCGTGCGTTGCTGGACAGTATTTATATCATCGAGCAGTTGGGTTTTACACTCATTTTCTCATCTCTCTTATTTCCTTTCTGCGGCTGAGCCTTGAAGAACTCGAAGACATGTTGTTCAACTATCAATCCATGAAGTTCTTGAGTTTCTAATGTCGATTAATCATCCCATAACCTCCTTCGATCGACCGAATCAAGGATAGATTTCCTAAAAATCTAGTTTTGGGGAATTGGGGATTTTGTTTGTTTTCGTCCGTTTAATCCGAATTAACCTAGATTAGTGATGGATTATTGATTATTAAGTTGTATTCTACCAATTTCCTTGTTGTTCCATGGTTTTATTACTAAGGATTCGTCGTTCTATCGAGTTCCTAATCGACGCATTGAAGGTGTCCGGTAGAATGTCATAGAGGGGATTCGGGCGTTCTACGATTATTATTCCTCGTACGATCGTTGATTTATTGATGATATGATGTTAGGGTCGAGTTCTTTGCGAAAAGCTCGTATCGAACCCTTACGTTCATCGTCGTCTTCATCAAGGGTTTCGAAGCTTTCCGATCGACCATGTTTTTCGGAATATCCACAGACGATTATTGAGGCAAGTATCTTGCCCATACACTTCGTGTTTCGTAGATACAATAATTGGTGATTGTATATGTGTGAAAATCGAATGTTTTATTGAACTTTCAAAAGAATTGATATATATTCTCAATAAAGGTTTCCTTCAAGATTAACTTGAGTGTTTGAGAACGAATATGTCGCTATGAGAATGTGTATTAGTGCTTTATATTGTGCCTTGTTTTCTTGTGGTATCGTTAGGTTACTGTTGTCACGATGATGTGTGATATTGTGTGGTTTCCCATTAGGTGGTTCACTTGGGTATGTCTCAAGGAGGCTCCGAGGTTTGTGGCTTCCTAGTACGGGACGCGAATAATCCTTAGGAGGATGTTAATGTGGATATTGGGTCTTGGACCCCATGATTTGTGATCGTATTTGTATTTTGGAAATAATCTTTGGGCTAGTCCCAAAATGGTTTTCTGAAGGTTGAGAATTCTTTAAAACATTTTACAAGTCGTTTACCTCGTTTCATTCCTACCTTTCATGGTTTGTAGATTATATTGTTAGTCTTGCTTGTGTCTGATTGTGGAGGCCATTCTAGCAAGTACTCTGAGTATATGGTTTATAGTCCTTTGCATTGGAAGTCGAATATTTCTACTGAGTGTGAGAGTTATATTCGTTCACTTCGAGCAGGTCTGACAAGACTCCGGGGGGATCCACACATTGTCGAGTCCGCGAACATTTGGGTTAGCCACTCCGAGCGGGTCTGACGAGGCTCTGGGGGGATTTGCGCATTGTCGGGTCTACGGTTAATCAGGGAGTATTTTTAACCTTGTGGCTTGATGTTTTTTTTGTGATACGGCCGGAGTATCACAACGTTTTGACTTTCCATAATGCTTGGGATGTAATACATATTTATCAGAGGTGCTTTTGACTTTCCAAAACTAAAAGTTCTGTACCTGAAGTGCCATGAAGGATCGGACAGTTAGTACTATATGTAAATGACATTCTACTCATAGGAAACGATATGGGAATGCTCAGTTTTGTGAAAGCTTGGCTTTCGAGTAGGTTCTCTATGAAAGACTTGTGAGAAGCTACCTATATTCTTGGGATTCGAGTCTACCGGGATAGAGCAAAGAGAATGATAGGTCTTTCCCAAGCCCTCTATATAGATAAGATCTTAAAGCGATTTAAGATGGATGATTCTAAAAGAAGGTTCCTTCTGGTGCGACATGGAATAACACTCACCTCGAAGATGTGCCCTCAAAGTGAGGAACAACAAAAAGAAATGAGTAATATTCCATATGCGTCGGTCGTGGGTAGCCTGATGTATGATATGTTGTGCACGAGACCTGACATTGAACATGCTGTGAGCGTGGTAAGTAGGTTTCAGACAAACTCATGAAATGAACATTGGACCGCCGTAAAGAACATTCTCAAGTACTTGAGAAGGACTAGAGATCTGGTTCTTATGTATGGTGGTGGAGAAGCGAATGTGACGGGATTCACTGATTCAGACTTCCAAGGACACAAAGACGACTACATATCTACTTCTAGCTACATTTTTACTCTTAATGGAGGAGCAGTATCTTGGCGTAGCGCCAAGCAAAGCGCGACTGCTGATTCCACTTGTCAGGCTGAGTATCAAGCGGCTTCGGAGGCCTCTAAGGAAGGGTTTTAGATTAAGAAGTTTCTGGGTGAACTTCAAGTGACACCAAATGCTGAGCTCCCTGTTACGATTTTGTGCGATAACAACGGAGCTTTAGCATAATCCAAGGAGACGAGGTTTCACAACAGTACAAAATATATTGAGAGAAAGTATCATCTCGTGAGGGAATTTGTTCACAAAGGATACATTGTGCTGCATAGAGTAAACTCAAAAGACAATGTCGTTGATCCACTGACCTAGCCACTTTCTCATATTATCTTGGAGCGTCATCTAGAGAACATAGGTATTATATACCATAGTGTGTGGCATTGAGTGCAGAGATTGTTAGGAATATGCCCTCGAATGCCACTCATAGGATGTTTGGGAGAGGGCATTGTACTTGTTATTTTGTAAACTTTTATCATAAGGTAATTGTTTGTTTCTTTATTTACTGAAAGTCGTTGGCATTCCTGACTTGTAAAATATATATAGAGAAGCTAGTCCGAGTATTTGAGAGCAAAACTTTTCACTCCTTATTAGATAAGGGGATCGGTACTGGAAAGATTTATAGCTCAAATACTTAATCGTTCACAAGACGATGAAACTTGATTGGGCGTTAAGTTATATGAAGACTTGTATGACGTGTTCTTTGACTTTGAAAAGTTCCTGTTGTCACTAATGGTTAGTGGGAGCACAAGTTCTAGGTATGCTAATGGTATTAGTATGCTTGAACCGACTCATCCTCGATTTGTCACACGGTTTCCACTCCGGGACAGTCAATGACGGAATCGATAGGTTGCGATAGGTATTCTTGAACCTTAGACTTGAGGATTTAGTAGGGATGTGTTTTTGATGTTAAGATTTTCACTAGAGTAGTTCGACCCAAAAAGGCGAGAGGTGGGGGTCAACCTCGACATGCATCTTAACGGATAAGTAGGAGGTTCTACTAAGTACCAAGATATGATTATTTCTCCTGTAGTGAACATGTATATGTCCTATGTGGTTATTAGCAGATGAGATCATAAGTATTTGTCCAAAACATTGGAGATAATTGTATTGGATACATGAGAGCTCGGTGATCTCGATTTCCATTAACTCAAACATAGAATCAAGTACATATAGGGTTTGGCTGATCGTGGCCCTATAACTTCATCGGGACATTTGAAAGAAGGGTTTATACGTTTACTTGTATTCACGACAGAATGGTTCTTGAATGATCTATATCATTCGTTCTCAGTAAGGTTACAGTATAGGCCGCGGGACTGGCTAGGTGGTGCTATTACTCCTTGCTTCCTCCCATTGCTTACTGAGACGGACCTACCGAGTCGCGTATTAGGGAGACGACGGAATAATTTGAACTGGATCTCTAATTGTGAATTTTAGACATTGGATGTCTAATTTAATTTATTGGATCAATTAAATCGGTCTTGTGAATTAAATAAATTACTAGGTAATTAATTTAACTCATGAATAATTATTTCTTAGAGAAATAATATTTTGATATAATTGATTAATTAGATTAATCAATTGTATTAATTTTATTTGAGATGAACTAAGATGTAACAATCGGACTGGATACACGACGGTTCGTTTCATAGACCAAAACGAACCAAACCTCCCCAATCATAAGTAGCCCCCCACCCCCACCCCCTCATGTGCACCTTCTTTGATGGTGCCTTTTGTCCCGTCATTGTTGGTGATAGGTTGGTCCCATATGGAGAGGACAAAATGGTATGATAAGATGAGATCTTATCAATATAGACCATGAGGTGGGATCCTTCGTGGGCAGTGAAGACTTTGTTATAAAACAAAGTTCATCCACTCCATTGTGACTAAGAAATCGGCCAACACATTGGAGAGAGAGAGAGAGAGAGTTCATCTTGTGTTCTTACACTCTTAGAGACAGAAAGAAAAACAAGAACAAAACATATATCACATACTTGAGAGATAATATCAAGAACAATATATACATCACTTGGAGTGATTTCATTCTTGAGAAGTAAAGTTCCTACTAATCTTTTCTAGCCATATCCTTGGAGGATAATCGAGTAGATTGTTGTTCCGGTCATCTCCCGGCGCGTGGCAAGTAGAGATGCGGTATTTTCGGCATTTGGATCGTCGAGGGCTTGTCAAATTGGATTTGCGGTCACCGCCAACAACTTCAACAATTTAATCAACGGACTACAAGGATATGATTTCGTATATTCCTTTTGTTCGATTTATATTCGTATATATGCAGCTTGTATCGATCCTCTTGAGGGATTCGTATTGCACTTCTGTTTTTCGCTTCCGCTGCACCCTTCGTTTTTTGCTTGCGAATCCCAACAGTGGTATCAGAGAGTGGTCTTGCGATCGTATATACGATATATTACATTTGGAATGCTTGATTGAATGGTTTATGGTTTAGAATCATAAATGTTTAATCGTTGTATATGTTTGTTTGTTCGTCGAAGTTGTGTTTTTCGTAAATTCATATCAAAATATAAATCTTGCATTTCTTAGAAATATGATTCATATTGAAGATATGAAAGTCTGAAAATATTGATATTGGATATCCGGTCGAGAATCAAGCCCCTGATCGCTGTTGGATGGCCTCCCGACGAGTTTTAGGTTTCTGGACATCTAACTCGACCGAGTCACTTTTTGACACGGTCGGGTCACCTGACCAGTGAGTTTGACTCGGCTGTGTCATCTTATGACTCAACTGTGTCCCCTTCCAAACTCGTTTCGGACTCGTCTTTTCTATGTGTTCCAGAAAATTAATCTCCCGCATTATATATTTGATATAATTTGATTAAAATGGAGTATGGTATTTCATTTTAAAGTGGGAAAATTGATTTGTTGGAATGGTTTTGATTGACCGAATTACTTTGAACGATTTCATATTACCGACTGTGTGGATTGATTGGATCAATCTATTTATAGTTAATTTTATATATTGGTTGGATATATATAGTTGCTAATTCCATTTATTTAGTATTTATTAGATGAATGCTTGTGAATGGGGATGTGGTTCATGGACCTAGTTTTGAATCATTCGATTTTATTCTGTTGGGCTGTAAAGGCCGTCTTTAGCCTATTTAGTTTACTAGAAAATGTGTATAGGATGCATTTTTTCAATGTGAGATTTATATGTAATGACGAAGACCGAAGGAAGATCCGTTCGAGAAGACGAAGATTCAAGACCGGAGATTTGTAATTAGATTACGATGTTTTTGTTCTAGGAACGGTCCATGAACTACATGTTGGTAGCAACTAGGTTGTGGATGTTTTATTCATATGGTATGAATGCAACAAGCGTGCTTAAATGAATTAATGTGAAGTGTAACATTAATCGCAAAAATTCTCCCACGACAAAATATTAAGTTTAAAAGGTTTCAAAGTTTTCCTTCCCTCCATTGAGCTTTTGGAAAATTAAAATCCAAACTGGATGTGTTATGCTTCCGAGTTATCGGGGTAGTCGTTCGGGGATGGTCGATAAAATATGAGAGTGCATTGGATGCCTTGGGTTGGAGCAAATTTTATCCCTAGAAACCTATTCGGTTGTCGAATAAGATTCAATTGTAAAACTGATTAGCATAGATTGTATAAACTTAACTTGTTCACGAACTATAGAAACCATATAGGTTGAGGGGAGTGAACAAGGGGAAAAAGAAGATCGAATCATCCATTAGATGGGTTGGTGTTGGACACCACTTTATGAAGATTAATAGAACAGAAACATGTTTGGTTGCCTATTATTAAAATTTATAAAGAACTCGATCACCACTATGAAGTAAAGCGAACCAGTACTTTCGGATTTCACATAGGAGTGTGTTATTCCAATAAAAATAGTGGGAGTTGGGTTATATGAATAGAAAAGACCTTAATTCTAAACTCAAATCATAATCAAATGAGTTACTAATCAATTTGTTTTACTTAATGCAAACAAACCAAATAACAACTCTCATAATGACAATGAACCCACGTGCAATTCTACTCAAGAAGAACAACCTAACCAGACCAAACTTTGTTGACTGGCTCCGCAATCTGATGATTGTCCTCAGTATAGAGGCACTGGGATACGTCTTGGAGGCGGACATTCCGGCACCTCCAATGTAGACCAGAGCCAGTCAGGAAGATGTTGAAAACCACGAAAAGTGGGTTAAGGATGACATTAAAGTCCGTGGCTATATGATGGGCTCTATGTCTAATGAGCTTCAGAGAGCTCATGAGAAAATGACTTCTGCTAGGCAGATCTTATCTCACTTAACCGAGCTTTATGGTGAGCACAGTCGAACTGCTAGGTATGAGATATCTAAGCAACTCTTCGGTGCAAGGATGAAGGAAGGTGAGAAAGTTGGGGACCACATCCTCAAAATGATCTCTATGATCGAGAGATTGGAGGCTCTTGATTTTAGGATGCATGTTTCTCTTCACACTGACTTTATCCTACAATCTCTTCCTGATTCCTTCTCTGAGTTTGTTAAGAACTTCAACTGCAATGGAATTACATGGAATTTAGCTGGGTTGATGAACAAACTTGTAACTACACAGTCTCAGATGAAGACTCCGCGGGTGAAGGAATCTGCCCTTGTGGTTTCTTCTAAATCTCGGAAGTCTAAGAACAAGAAGAAAAAGAACAAGAAGCATATAGGCTCACAAAGTAAGGATAAGGGCAAGGCCCCGATGGTTCCAAAGAGCAAGAAGAAAGACAAATGTCTCAAATGCGGTGAGCTGAGCCACTGGGTAAGAGACTATTCGATCCTTCATGGCACTTCAGGTACAGAACTTTTAGTTTTGGAAATGAATTATTCTCTACTGTATTTTCTACTTCCTGAATACTGGATTCAGGTGCTAGTTTTCACATTTGTACCATGAATCAGGATCTAGAACAAAGTAGAAAGCTTGGATCTGGGTAAGTGATGATTACTGTCGGAAGCTGGCATAGTGTTGAAGCAACTGACACAGGATCACTTCTTTTAGATTTGGAATCCAGTTTTGTTTTGACATTGGACGATGTACGTGTTTTGCGCAAGGGGCATAAAAATATTATATCCATTCCGGTCATGGATCGGAAAGGCTTTTCATTTTTCATTGGTGATGGTTCATGCAAAATTTATTTCTGTAATAAACTAGTAGGCACTGCCACATTGTTAAATAGATTGTATCATCTAAACCTAAATAACAAAGTCGTTGTAGGGGCGACCTTCGAGTGTTCGTTTTACGTGGAAGTATTGTTCTTGTCTTCAAATTGAGGCAAGTACCTTAATTGTTTTATATATTGATGTTATACATATTGTTGTGCATAAATGTCGTTGTTGTATGTCCACCATGTGTTGGTCTGACGGGATCATCTTGGGATCTATGCTAGCGTGCGCTGGATCATTGGACGAGTTTTTCCACCACGTGTTGGTCCGACGGGATCATCTTGGGGTCTAGGCAGTGAACGCTGGATCATTGGAATTACCATGTGTATGTTGTGATATCATGTTATGATTATCATGTGTGTATGTTATTATCGAGATTCTCGCTGGGGAAGACTCGTTGGTTCTTTTGTCATTTATGTTATTACTATTCTTCATGAGATGTTGAATAATATGTTGTGATACTTGTACTAGCATCGTTGTCCTAACCCCTTCGGGGGTGAACATTTGTTTATGTTCAGAATCCAGGAGAGCGGGGAAACAACCACTGGAGTTGCATGACGACGAGGGTGCAGAGTGATGTTCCGGCCGGATTTATTTGTCTGTTGTTTGTACCATTTTAATAAGTACTCGAGTACATAGTCGTTTATGATTATTTGGATTTGGTGATGTAATAATACTTTTTCCGTTGAACTTTCGCACTTTCAGTATTGGTCAGAACTGTTGTATCTTATTTCCGTTATTTTCATACGTTGGTATCTGTTAATGTCTTTTCAGTTCTTCAGCCTTGTAAATCCTTATGTAAGGATTTACGGCGCTGTAATACTCCTGAACATATCCGGGGTGTTACAGAATATGGTATCAGAGATAAGATTATGGATATCTTGGCCATTGGGTTAAAATAGGGGTCGTATGTGAATAACATCACTGTACTGCCTACGTCTTCGTGCGAACGGTGGTTGTAAGTTCCTAAACTCTATCTCATCCTTTACATGTTGTATCTCTTTATACTTGAACATTAGAACGATATTATTTCCTGTATATTGAGTATTTATGCTTACAGTATGTTAAGAGGTGGACGTGGACGTGGTCTTGGTCGCGGATGCGGACGAAGGAATGCCGAAAGAGAAGCTTTGCCTTCTAATCAGGCCAGTCACAGCTCAGGCGAGCTACAGAGATCTATTAATAATGAACCGGAACCTGCTGTACCCGAAATCCTTCGTCAGGTGGTGAACCATATGACTCAGTTCGCCCAAGTCGTGGACCGAATGCAGGTGGCGATGGGATTACAGCAGGGAGATAGACAACAAGAGATCTCGGACATGGGAAATCGAGGTGACCGATGGCTGCAAGAGGTGGCGAAGATGTAGCCACCCAAATTCGACGGCTTTTCTGAGACTCCCACATGGGATCATTGGTTGAAGGAATTGGAGAAAATCTTTGCCGGAATTAATTTCCCAGACGATCGGAGAGCCTCGATTGCTCAGTACTTTCTGATAGGGGAAGCATCCGAGTGGTGAGAAGCCATCCGACCTGCAGATCATGATGCTGACTCGACAGAATTTAAATTAATGATGGAAGCTCAGTACTGCCCTCGTCCTATGAGGGAAGCCAAAGTTCGGGAATTTTTCTCCGCACAGCCATCAGACGAACCTGTGTCCCAGACAATTAAAATGTTTAACCAGCAGCTAGCATTTGTTCGACATCTGGTCAGAATAGATGCAGAAATGATGATCCATTTTGATATGAGGATGAAACCAGAAATCCAGAGGTACATGTCTGGTTTTGAATGTACCACTCTCCGCCAATACCAGGATAAGGCATTGACATATGAGATCAAGGAAGCAGCAATGGAGAAGTTTGTAGAATCCAAGAAGCAGAAAGTCTCTGACAGTTTTACAGAGCACAAGAGTAGTGGCCCCACAAAGCCCAGTCATCCTTTCATTCATTCATGAAACCTCCGCACCTATCCAAGAGCGGAAAGAACTCTGGAGCAGTATCAGTCACGATAAATGTGACAAGGAGGTGCTTTAACTGTGGCCGAACAGGACATTATCGACGAGATTGCTCATTTCCTACCATGACTTGTTTTGACTGTGGTCGAGAGGGACATCGTGCGGTGTTCTGTGAGGAGGCTGCGAAAGCTTTTAGAGCCCGTACATCATAGCCAGCCCAGAAAGAATCAAGTATTCAGCAGACGCAACAGAGTGTTCAGATGCCTCAGAATTTTGGCCACGGACGCGGTAGAGGACAGTGGGATCGAAAGGGTACATCGAGTGCCGGATCTATTCCCCCACGTCTGTACGAGATGAGGAGAACAGATGATCAGGATGCTGCTATCGCATCAGGTACCGTTCAGATCCTTTCCCAGCAAGTTAGCGTTTTATTCAATATAGGAGCTACGCATTCATTTATATCCTTATCTTGTGTAAATCGTTTGAATATTTATGGTTTTCATAATTGTGAACCTTATGTGATTGGTTTACCGAGTGGAGAGAGGATTGTTGGAAACTTAGAAACTAGAGATTTCCCTGTATCATTTGGAGGCAGAGAGTGGCTCTCAAATCTGATTGTGATAGAAATACAAAGAGATGACCTGATACTCGGAGACGATTAGCTTAATCGATATGGAGCTATTGTAAACTACCGAAGGAGGAATATCTCGTTGATCGCTGACGATGGTTCCGAAATACTGTTTGAAGGATGGAAACCAGGAAGCTCAGGAAGGTTGATCAAAGCGATGAAAGTTGTCAAATTGTTGAAACAGGGCTGTACCGGATAGTGGTGCTATGCAATGAAGAAAGAAGACGAAATTGTGGAACTTTCATCTATTCCTATTGTGAATGAGTTTCCGGATGTATTTCCTGACGAGTTACCTGGATTACCTCCACGACGGGATGTAGAATTCACCATTGAGCTGGAACCCGGAGCTACACCAATTTCTAAGGCGCCGTATCATATGGCACCTACTGAGATGTACGAACTGAAAAAGCAGCTGGAGGAGTTATTGGACAAAGGCTATATCCAGCCAAGCGTTTCGCGCTAGGGAGCGCCAGTTCTTTTTGTTCGTAAGAAGGATGGATCGCTGCGACTGTGTATTGACTATCGAGAGCTGAATAAAATGACGATTAAGAACAAGTGTCCGTTGCCACGGATTGATGATGGTAGGAATGAAACTAATCAAGTTTTGAAATGGCATCTTAGACTTGGTCATATTGGTCAGACCATGGTTGACAAAATGGAAAAGGATGGACTTTTGGGTCCATTGGGATCGGATCCCTTTCCAACTTGTGAATCTTGCCTTAAAGGCAAATGACTAAGTCACCCTTCACATGGACCTTTGAAAGAGCCACTGATAAACTTGGATTAGTACATACCGACGTATGTGGTGCTTTGGAAGTAGCATGTGACAAATATCAATATTTCATTGTGTTTATGGATGGTCATACTAGGTATGGTTATGTATACTTAATGAAACATAAATCCGAGGCCTTTGAGAAATTCCAGGAATTTAAGGCCCTAGTCGAAAAGCAAACCGGTAATGATATCAAATCACTTCAGTCGGACCGGGGTGACGAGTATATGAGTACAGAGTTTGATGAGTTCCTTAAGGAGCACGGAGTAGTGTCGCAACTCACACCTCCAGGAACTCCTCAGTTAAATGGTGTGTTGTAAAGAAGGAACTGAACCCTGTTGGACATGGTTCGTTCCATACTTAGCTACACCGACTTACCGATTTACCTGTAGGGTTATGCACTTTTGACTACTGATCATATCTTAAACAGATGTCCTTACAAATCCATTCCTAAAACTCCGCATGAGAGGTAGGAGGGTAGGAAACCAAGTCTTAATCATATTAGGATTTGGAGATGTCCCGCCTATGTCAAGAAGACTAAGGTGAAGAAGTTGGAAGCAAGGTTTGTGAAGGGACGTTTCATTGGATTCCCATAGGGACGATGGGTTATCTATTCTACATGCCCGAAGATCGAAAGATTATTGTTGCTTTGCAAGCACACTTCCTGGAGTTCATTTAGGAAGGTGGAGCAGGTAGAAGTATTTCTTTGGAAGAATACAATGAAACTTCTCATGAGACACCTGTACAAGAAATTGGAACCAAACCTTGTGAAACACAAGTACAACCCCCTCTTAGGTCTAGTAGGGTGTCTCAAATACCTGAGAGGTATGTCTTTATGCACTCAGAGGAACTGGGTCTCCATGAGGGTCCAGGTGATAGCCAAGAGACCGACCCCTCGACCTATGACCAAGCGATGGTGCACGTAGACTCTGCGAAATGGCGAGAAGCTATGGATGCTGAGATAGACTCGATGCATGCCAATCACTCTAGTAGACCACCCCAAGGACATAGTGCCCATTGGGAACAAGTGGATCTACAAGAGAAAGACTGATGGGGATGGCAAGATTAACACCTATAAGGCCAGTCTTGTGGCTAAGGTTTTTACCCAAAAAAAGAAGGGATCGATTACCACGATACCTTCTCGCCCATAGCTATGATCATGTCTATTTGAATAATGCTTGCTATAGCTGCCTACCACGATTATGAGATATGGCATATGGACGTGAAGACGGCTTTCCTTAATGGATTCCTCGAGGAGGAGATCTATATAGAGCATCCTAAAGGCTTTGTGTCTGACATCGATATTCATAAAGTGTGCAAGCTTCATCATTCTATTTATGGACTGAAGCAGGCTTCACGTGGTTGGAACCTTCGTTTTGACGAGGCTGTCAAAGAGTTTCACTTCGTGCAAAATGAAGAGGAACCTTGTGTATACAAGAGGGTTAGTGGGAGCAAGATCGCATTCTTAGTACTATATGTAGATGGCATTATACTAATAGGAAACGATGTGGTAATGCTCAGTTCTGTGAAAGCTTGGCTTTAGAGTAGGTTCTCCATGAAAGACTTGGGAGAAGCTACCTATATTCTTAGGATTCGACTCTACCGGGATAGAGCGAAGAGAATGATAGGTCTTTCCCAAGCCCTCTATATAGATAAGATCTTGAAGCGATTTAAGATGGATGATTATAAAAGAAGGTTCCTTCCAATACGACATGGAATAAAACTCACCTCGAAGATGTGTCATCAAAGTGAGGAACAATGAAAAGAAATGAGTAATATTACATATGTGTCGGTCGTGGCCTGATGTATGTTATGCTGTGCACGAGACCTGACATTGCACATGTTGTGAGCGTGGTAAGTAGGTTTCAAGCAAACCCAGGAAATGAACATTGGACTGCCGTAAAGAACGTTATCAAGTACTTGAGAAGGACTAGAGATCTGGTTCTTATGTATAGTGGTGGAGAACTGAATGTGGCGGGATTCACAGATTCAGACTTCCAAGGATGGAAAGACAACTCCATGTCCACTTCTGGCTACATTTTTACTCTTAATGGAGGAGCAGTATCTTGGCGTAGCGCCAAGCGAAGTGCGACTACTGATTCCACCTATCAGGCTGAGTATCAAGCGGCCTCGAAGGCCTCTAAAGAAGGCTTTTGGATTAAGAAGTCTCTGGGTGAACTTCAAGTGCCACCAAATGCTGAGCTCCCTGTCACGATTTTGTGCGATAACGAGAAATAAAAGCCATGATATTTGGATTTAATTATCCAACTTATTTTAATTAACCAAATGCTGAGCTCCCTGTTACGATTTTGGCGTAGCCTCTGAGTATTTGTTTTGAATGTATGGCATGTATGGATGTATGCGTGATATGTTTCTTGCATGTTAGGACGAAAAAATTAAAACCCTTAAGGCTAAAATAACTAAGTGATTAAATTGATTTTTTTAAAATAAAATCAATTTGACCTCCATAATTAATTTAAATTGTGAAGTAATTTGCATGTGCGTTGACATCAGAGTCTTCTTCCATATCGGATGTGCTAATTATAGGTTCATTAGTTTTAAATTTCAAATGATAACAAAATGTAAATATTATCTTTTATGATAGGACCTCTCCATCTGTATGACTATTATTTAAAATATAATATTTTAAGGTTATTAAATTATGGTATTCACTTAGGTGTATTAATTAATAAGCTCCCCATTGGAATCTACATTAATTAATACATGGCCAAGAGAAACCAGGGTTGTAAATGATCCGAAACAACTCGAGAGTTACTTGAGACCGACTCGGTCAAAACTCAATCAACACTTGACTCGAGTAAGCTCGACTCCAACTCAAGCGTGACTCGGTCTACTAACGAGTCGAGTTGAGTTAGCCGATACTCGACTCGAGAAACTTGTGAGATACTCGAACATTTTATATTTTATTAATAGTTATATATATTTATATAAATATATGACAAATGGATTAAAAAAGTTAGTTTCCATATTGGGCAAAGAGTTTTAATGAACAATAGAGGCCTAACTAAAAACTGAGCATAGAAGAGTTTTTAAAACTAAAATAAAATAAAAAAGAAAAAACCTAGCCCAACCTTAAGAGCATGGGGTACGTGGTGCCAATGGCTCGTGCCAAAGGAAAAACGCGAGAAACATGGTTGGCTCACGGTACCGTGGTTGGTGCCAAAGGGTCTTGGCTGGTCCCTAACAGCCAACGCCAAACCTTTTTTTTTTTTTTTTTTTGGTGTGTGTGTGTGTTGTATTTGTGTATTTAGTGGGGTATGTGTGGACCCAACGGCACCACTTTTGCTATGGCACCACATTTGTATGAGGGAGGGGGCTTTTTGGTGCCGTTGAGGGTCTTGTGCCAAAGAGCTTTTTGCTGACGTGGCACCACTTTTTACCAACGGCACGAGGCCTTTGGCACGAGCGTACCCAATGCTCTAATAAGTAGCAGCGCCGTCTCTCATTCCCCCCCCCCCCCCATCTGCAATTTTCCATCACAGGAGCATAATGTCATTTTTTCTTCTCCAAGACCATCGATTGTCATCTCTCCATTATCCAGTCTGCCGCCCGTCCCTTCTTCAGTCCGCTGCTCGTCCCTTCTCAAGTTCGACGTTCGAGGCGTCGATTCAATTTAGCACGACACCAGTGCTCTCGATTACTGCTTGTAAGTTGTAATATTTCTTTGCTTTGTATATTAACGTCCCATTAGTTCTTGCAGAATGGTTTTCGTGGGCGGTGCGTGTGTGAGTGTGTTTTAGTTTGCAGTCTGTGTTTTGTATAGCGGACGGTTTTATTGTTTTTCACAATAAACTAGTTCGAAATATTCTTGCTTTTGATAGTGAGTTGAAATCAGTATATCAATTTATTCCAATATGTTGTGTTATTCTTTTTTCCTCCTATATCAGATTTTTTTTCCCATATCATTTTATCAGATTTAGGAATTCCTAGTAATTACTATATATGTATTTGTACTTCTAGAGATGTCTAGCGGATCACAAAGATCTTCTGCACAATTTGATGTTTCAAGAGATGATGATTTGTATGTGAATGTTGATGATGAGATTAATGAGGGGGGAGCTTTAGCCTTTAACTATAAAGGTTAATGAAGAACCTTCTGAATTTCTCCATAACACCACAAATAAAGAAGCTGGTGTCCTTGACGATGATAACCCTTTTCATGATTCTAAGAGACCAAGAAGATCAAAAGTGTGGGATGAATTTCTTAAACCAGAAATGATAAAGGGTCAATGGAAAGTAAAATGTAGATATTGTACCAGATCTCTTTGTATTGAAATCTAAGAGCACTAATCATATGCAATGACATTTGGAATCTTGTATGATGAAAGCAAAACATGTGAGACAACAATCATTGATTAATTTCTTGCCATCTGATTCAAGTGCGGGTGCAAATCAATCTGGATTTGTCAGTGATTTACATAATGGTAAACTTGACATGTTAAAGATGCGATAGGGGATAGCCCATTGGATCACTATGCATATGCATCCTTTTAGTATTGTTTAGGAGGAAGGTTTTAACTTGATGATGAAAATGGGAATTGCCGAATGGAAGCATGTATCTCGAGTCACTATTAAATCAGACTCTTTCAAAGTCTATGAGTTGGAGAAGAAGAAATTAAAAGATTTGTTCAAGAAAGTGGAACAAATAAGTTTGACTACGGATTTGCGGAAGTTAAAGCCGCAAAAAATTGAATACATGGTGCTTACTGCTCATTTTGTGGTTCTTGATTGGAAGCTTCAAAAGAGAGTGATAAACTTTGTTCATTTTCCTCCTCCACGTAAAGGTGCAAATATAGCTGATCGCATCTTAACATGCCTAATGGAGTGGAAAATTGACGACAAAGTAAGTTTTGATTTGTTTACTATATTTGTAAATATGTGTGTTAGTGTAATTATTTGTGAACTGGTGAATTTTTTTTTTTGGGGGTTAGGTTTTCACAATTTCTGTGGATAACACATCTGCAAATGATTCTTGTATTAAAATTTTGAAGGATAATTTCAAATCAAATGTGAGGCTTATTTGTGATGGAATATTGTTTCATGTTCGATGTTGCGCCCACATTCTTAACATTATGGTTCAACATGGCCTTCAACAAGTGAAGCACATTATTGAGAAAGTCTATGATAATGTTGCTTTCGTGAACTCAAGTGAGGCGCGTCTGAAACGTTTTGGTGAACTTGGAAGCCAATACAATGTGAAGCATCGAAAGTTAGTTCCTGATTGCAAGACACGTTGGAATTCCACGTATGACATGCTAGATTGTGCCATCATGTTTAGAAAGGTACTTCCTCGATATGCTTTGCATGATGAAGATTATGTTTTTTGTCGTGATGAAGATGAGTGGGAAAAAATTGCAAAATTGCTTGATATATTAAAAATGTTTAAAGACACTACTAACTCCATATCAGGTTCTGAATATCCTGTTAGGAATACTTATTAGATTTTGATGATGTCATCCCTGTATTTATCTGTTTATTCAAATGTATGTTTTAAAGTACTTGGAAAAATGTAAATAAGAACCAAATTAGTATCTTCTGTAGGCCAGATTATATATAATTGGATACTTGGCAAAATGTAAAGAAGAACCATATGAGTATCTTCTATAGGCCATGTAAGTTAGGCTTAAAAATCGGCTAAGTATAAATCTCAAACAATTTCATATCAGAGAAGTCCTGGTCAACTCAACTGATCAGAGAAGGTTGACCACAGACGACTTATCATCAGACAACGTTCTGCAGAAAGAGATTTATCAGAAGTCCTGGTCAAAATAATTATCAGAGAAGTTTTACCAAACTACAGTCAAGTGATCAGACGGAGTCCAAGTCAACTGAAGTTTGACCATCAGATCAGTTAAGTTCATCAGGTCAGAAGACTTCAGATCAGAGAAGATTCATCGGGACAAGGAACTTCATCTCAGAGAAGTTACATCAGAGAAGTCCGACATCAGATAAGGATGACTGTACGAGATCAGATAAGTGATCAGCCAAGTAATCCAGTCCACGTCAGCATGCGTTGAAAAGTCAATAATCACGGAAAGTCACATGCAGGCGTAGAGAGACAGATTGGAGAGATTCCCGGAAAAGCAAATGAATTAACTATTCATCCAGACCCACCACTGAAGACTTTAATCATATTATAATCTAAAGTTTCGGCGCCTCAACATGAAAGTCTTCACAACGGTCGGAAATGGATTAAAATAAGGGAATCCAGTCTTGCAATGTTTGGAAAGAAAAACAAAGAAGTCTATTTCTCCAACGGACGGATTTGTTACAGGAATTGCAACGGCTATGAAGGAAGCCCAAGGATCGACATCTATAAATACCTGAATATTGGAATTGAGCAAAGTATGATGCGAACAACACTTATAAGCGATCAAAGCAATCAAAGCAATCAAAGAGAACAAATAGCATCGTGAAGAGCAAGAGTTCAAAGTTCTTATTTGAAGAAGCTCTTAGTTGGAGAAGACAAATCACTCGTGTCTTTAACCTGAGTTCGGGGTACTTCACTGGTTGAAGTTTGCGAGACTGATAGGCATCCGAGGATTTTAGATCAAGAGGTGCTAGGCAGTCAAAGGAGTTGCAACGACGGGATTTCCACTGGCTGGAAGTTGTTGTAGTTAAGGAAGAATCATTATAATATTTATCACTGGTTGAGAATTATAGTGAATTCATCTCCAACTGGTTTGGAGAAAAGTGGATTAGTAGAGGATTACCCCACCTCTGAGACCACTATAATTGTCTGCGTGTTTTACTGCTTTAATCATCATACTTAACTGCTGCATACATACTTACTGTTCTATTGTTTATTTATTTGCTTTCGTCATCAGCTGACTTCCGCATACCTATCTACAGACGACTTCAAGTCATCTGTATCTATCAGCTGAGAAACTCCTAACCCTTCGTGGAAAAAGAGTTTCAATAAGTCTATTCACGCCCCATCTAGACTTATTCCTGACGACTTGTGACCTACATATCCAACTTCTAACTTGTTTCTTGGTGAGGTACAAAGGATAAAAGTTATGTTGGATAAACAATCAGAGTCTCAAGATGATTTTTCTAGAAATATGGTAAGGGATATGAAAGAGAGATTTGACAAATATTAGGGAGAATGCAACATGTTAATGTTAATAGGGACTGTGTTAGACCCTAGATTGAAAATGAGGGCTGTAGAGATTCCCCAAAATAATTTTACTTGTCATAACGTAAATTGACTAGATAGTAAAATTAAAGGCGTAAACTCTACTTGAAAATATGTGTGTAAACATCCATACGATCGTGGATTACATATGGGGGTTTTTCGAGGTGTTGGTCGCTAGCATATATATATATATTATGTTTTAAGGTTTTTCAATATATTTTGCTATGCATTATGTGATGAATCTTTTTTAATTTTATCTCAGATGTCTTTCAATCCACTTGGTGTAATTTCAAAGAAAACAAACTAGATGGCATTAACTTTGCTGATTGGAAATGTAATCTTAATATTGTCCTGACTGCTGAAGAACACAAGTTTGTTCTAACTGAGGAATGCCCATTGGAACCAAATCCGGATTCGAAACCTGATGAGGTGAAAGAATACAGTAGATGGAAGAAATCTGATGAGATGGCTCGCTGTTAAATTTTTGCTTCTTTAGCAAATGTATTGCATCATCATATCAAAGTATGGGCACGGACGCGGAAAGATGAAAAATCTCGGCAAGATGTTTGGTCATCAGAATCGGGCGGCTAGGCAAAATGCTATGAGGGTCTTGATGACGACCCAAATGCTTGAAGGAACCCCTGTAAGGGATCATGTTCTAAAGATGATTTCTCATCTAAACGAACTTGATATCTTAGGGGCTACTATCGATGTGGAAACGCATGTCGATATCATTCTAGGCAGCTTATATAGGAGCTTTGAGCAGTTCTGCCTAAACTACAATATGAATCGTAGAGAGTATACCTTGGCGGAATTGCTGACAGAGCTTCAAGCTGCAGAAGGACTCTTCAGGCAAGGGTATCAAGTTCTTTCGGCTACTAGTGTTTCGACTTTTAAACCCAAGTGGGGGAAGAAGAAGAAACAAATCGGCTAGAAACAAGTAGCAACTCTCAAGTTAAAAATCAAGGCTCCTCAGCCTCAGGCGAACAAAAAGCCAAAGGGGACGTGCTACAAGTGCGTCCAGAAAGGACACTTTAAAGTGGAATGTCCTGCTCTTAAGAAAGGTATGTCTTATGCACTAGTAGTCAAAATATGTTTGGCAGATTGTTCTTCCACTTCGTTGATAGTTGATTCAGGCTCCACGATCATGTTTTCTTTGACTCGCATGGTTTTCAGGCAACCAAGCAGCTTAGTGCGGGCGAGATAGCCATCAATTGGGGCGATTATTCCAGGCTTATGGTTGTTGCAGTGGGAGTCGTGCAGTTGAAGATTAATGACAAAATATTAGTCTTTAATAATGTATTATTAGTACCAGATTCTAGAATAACTTTAATTTCGGTTTCTAAATTAAAATGTGATGGTTATTCAATTTCTTTCGATGATGATGCTATTATTAGAAGAAGAGACGGTGAATATATTTGCAAAGGTATTTTTACTGATGGACTATATATCATTAATACTGCACAAACTCTCATGTATAAACATAAACCGCTTAACTCTTTGTTTAAACCTAAAAAGAGAAAAGAACCTTCGAGCATAAACCAAACATATATGTGGCATATACGGTTATGTCATGTAAACCTTAGAAGGATTCAAATATTGATAGATAATGGCCCATTGGATGACCTCCAAGTTGAGTCATTTCCAGTTTGTGAATCCCGTCTGGAAGGTAAGATGACCAAAAGGGTTTTTAAAACCAAGGGAAACCGTGCTCAAAATGTGTTAGAATTAGTTCATACAGATGTATGTGGTCTAATGAATGTCCAGGATAGGGTTGGTTTTGAATACTTCATCACATTTATAGATGATTATTCGAGATATGGATATATCTTTTTGATGCGACGTAAGTCTGAAGCCTTTAACAAGTTCAGAGACTTTAAGGCTGAAACGGAGAAGCATCATGGAAAGAGTATCAAGTCACTACGATCTGATCATGGTGGCGAATACCTTAGTGGAGAGTTTTTGGATTTCTTGGCAAATGAGGGGATTTCGTCCCAACTCACTATGCCGGGAACTCCACAACAAAATGGTGATTGCTCAGAGAAGGAACAGAACTCTTTTAGAAATAGTTAGATCAATGATGAGTTATTCGGATTTACCTATTTTGTTTTGAGGATATGCCTTAGAAACAGCGGTGTACATTATAAACCTGGTGCCTTCGAAATCAGTTCCAAAAACACACACAGAACTGTGGAATGGGCGAAAGCCCAATCTAGGACATGTTCGGATTTGGGGTACTCTGGCACATGTGCTGAATAAGGAAGCTGATAAATTGGCATCTCGTACAAAAGTACGAGTGTTTGTAGGATATCTTAAGGGAATGGAGGGTGGCTTGTTCTATAGTCCCTGGGATCAGAAGGTCATTGTTAGCACCAATGTCCGACTCCTAGAAGAGGAATATATGATTAGTCACAGGACCATGAGTGAAACAATTTTGGAAGAGTTGAGGGGCGAGACTCCGTATATACCAATCGTACAAGCGCCAACTAACACTACACCACGTATCGATTCTAAGACTTCTACACCAACTCAGGATTTTTTTCGTCGTAGTGGGGGGGTTGTTCATCAACCGGAACGATTTATAGGCGTGGGACAGTATTTGGACCCAATCCCAAGCGAAGATGAATCAGATCCCTGGACTTACAATGAGGCAATTCAAGATAAAGATGCTGACTCCTGGAAAGTAGCAATAGAATTAGAAATGGGATCTATAGATTCCAATCAAGTGTGGGATCTAATAGAACTACCTGATGGGGTACAAGCCATTGGGAGTAAGTGGGTCTACAAGTGAAAGAAAGGAGGTGATGGGAAGGTTGAAACCTTCAAAGTGAAGCTTGTTGCGAAGGGTTACACTCAGAAAGAGGGTATCAATTATGATGAAACTTTTTCGCTGATAGCCATGCTTAAGTCAATCCGGATTCTTATAGCTATATCTGCGCATTTGAATCTGGAGATTTGGCAAACAGATGTCAAGACTGCATTCTTGAATGGAAGTTGTTGTTCGGAATGATTTGCTGGATATGGATATGAGTAAGTAACAAACAAAATACGAGAGCACGTCCGATGGAATGAAAATAACACAAGATTTTTCGGGGTTGTTAGTACCGGACTTGAATGCTCTCACGAGATATTATTAATAAGAATACTGTTTTGAAGTACAAATATTAATGTTAGAGTATGATTACAATGAGTGTAATGATCCTAGTTATCTAGGTCTTGAGTGCTGATGATTGCCGGAAGAACCAGAGTTAATGCTCTGTGAGTTCTTGTTACAAAGATGAAGTGTTCTCTGTATTTTCAACTCTTCAATTCAACTGTTGGCAGTTTCCTATTTATAGAAGAGGAGGTAGTTGGGATGTCTTAATCCCAAACGGGCGATCGCCTTTCCTGTATTAAATTAAACGGGCGATCGTCTTAGCATGTGGGTCAGTTTCCTTAAAGTCCGCAGCTGCTACTGCTAGCCAAATGAGCGAACCAATGAGAAGACAACACGCGCCTCACGTCGCAATCTTGGGAGGTCCCACCTAGGGCCCTTTTGTGGGTCAGTCGGTAGGTGAGAGGTTGTCCGTGTCACCAACAGCTGGTGATGGGCTGGAGTCAAAAAGCCTTTTTATGCGGTGCCGTTTGCGTGTCTGCACATGGGCCTTCATCCCGAGATTTGGTCTTTGTAGACTTGACGGATGTTGGCTTTACACGTGGCATAAGACGGTCGTCCTTGTTCGGGCACTAGAGTCAATCGCTAGGTGCTAAGAGACGATCGCCCTGGACGTCGATTGCTCGGTACTTGACCTCGATCTGGAATCTTTGTTTGGTAAGTCTGCCTTGGTTTATTTGATGCTGAATTTGGTCGCTCAGCCCTTGTGTCGATCGTCGTTGAGGCGATTAATCGCTGCACAACAATTGCCCCCCAGCTCGCTCCGATGTTAAAGAGGTGGGGTGAGATGGTTCTACTGGCGATCGTTCGAATTAAAGGCGATCGACTCAAAACTTTATAAAACAGACGATCATCTTCTTGAGCGGACCTTGATTTTGAATTTGGACGACCTACTCGGTCGCCGAAAAGAGTGGGAGGTGAAAGCGGACTTGAAACGTCATTGGGGCACGTATCGCATTCCTGTTGGGGGAGTCCAATGATTTTTCAGACTTGTCCTTTGGCGTGCCCTTGAAATGACGCGCACGCGGGATTCGAGGGCGGCATTAAATGTGGACTTTTCTGACCTTTGCGCTTCGGACCTTGAAACTTTGTTTATTTGCCCAGAAGACCCTGCTCTCGCCTATAAAAGGGACTAGGGTTTCTGGCTTACAACCTATTTGCACTTTGCCTGAGAAGAAAGTAACGCCGGATTCCTCTGAAGATTTTTGCGTTGCCGAGCGTCGTTTGATTAGACTTTTTGGGTAAGAAAAAAGCCTTTTCTCTTTTTCCTTTCTTTTTTGAAGATGTCCGGAGGAAAACCAACAGTGTATGAAATGGGTAGCACCTCCGTCGTTGGGGCTTCGACCGCCCGGGATGAAATCTCCGCGGAGTTCCATGTGGAGACGGTCGTCGAGGCTATCCGCGCCGGGATTGAACCTGCGGAGGTTGAAGAGCTCTTTAACGAAACTCATACGGCCAGGGCGGTGGAGGCGGAGCGAAAACATTCGTTGGCCGAAGAGGAGATGGCGGTGGAGGCGTACTGGGAGCAAAACAGCGCGTTCGGCAAAGCCTTTTTAGACTTTGGCGAACTTATGGAGAAGATGGCCGGCCTGATTCCCAAGTTCGACTTCCGCGAGTACTCGGTCGCCCATCCCCATGAACCCAAATGGCGGACGCTGTTCCGGGCCACGTGCCGCTCCCCGTGGTCCCTTGGCTAGATTAGAAGCTCGGCGACTAGGAAAGATTTAGATAGCTGGAGGGAGAAGTTCCATGTCCCCTCTGACGTTTCCCTTTATGTGACCGCCGAGAATGAACGTGCCGACCAACCTCCTGAGGGTATGGTCGCCGTTAATGAGCCGATCATGTAGGCCGGACTGCGGTTCCCACTGCTGTTCGCCGTATCATACTTGCTGACCGCCTAGAATGTGGCGCCGCTTCAGCTGACGCCGAACGCCTGGCTGCAGATCGTCTGCACCCTTACCTTGTTCGGCGGTCACCGACTGTTCCGTCTTCCTTCGCCGCTGGAGATGAACTATCTCTTCAAGATGACGGCTCAGAAGGATTCTGTTAGAGCCTACTACATTCAAGGTCGCTCAGGCCGGGTGATTCTTGGGGTGCCGAACAAGGTCCGGGGCGATCCGACGAAGTGGTTCTGGGTTGGCAGTGCGTGGAATCGGCCGCGAGTGACAATCCCACCGATGAGTTGGATATCCCGAATGGCTTTCGGGAGAGGAATTCGAGTAAGGGTTTTGACTCTCCCTTCATTCGGATATATTCTGAACTGATCTAATTTGGCTTTCTCTTTGCAGGTTCCCTTGTTCCGACGGCAGACGAGCTAGCCTTTGATTTTGTGATCGTTTGGGAGCGAATACGTAGTCTTCCAGAGACTCATATCAAAGCTCGCCAGATCAACAACGAAACCTACTGGTTGGTCGCTCGGCTGTTTCGTTTTCCTTGCCACTTAAGGGTTCCAGGTATAAATTTTCCCGATCTCCCTTTGCTTGACGATCGTCTTGCGGCTGAGAAAGATGACTAACCTTTGCCGACTGTTTTCTTTGCAGAAATCCATTTCCCTCTCTACCCAGAGCCCCCGACAGAGGTTGCTATGTCGAACCCCGGGATTATGAGTCACCTGCGCCAAGGGAAGAAAACGAGCCGAGTTCCTGCGGCGCCGATCCAACCTATCCCGGAGGCAAGGCCTGTCATAGAGCCGGTCACCGGTGAACAAGAGCCTCGGGAGGAGGGAGGACTCCGTCTCAATCGCAAGAGGCGGAGGGTGGAGGAGCCCTCGGCCTATGCTACTGCTGATGTGCCTACCGTGGCGCCGCCGATCCCCGCGCCTCCGCTTTCTGCGATTCCACTGGAGGAGGGGTCCATGTCCTCCTCAAGTTTCCTGGAAGCCGCGGCAGTTGCCCGCGTTGAGACCCCTCGTGGGAGGCTGTTCTTTGCCGCGACCCGGAGAAGGTCGCAAGGTGAGCTTGGTTGTTTTGCTGGGGTATGACATTTCCTTGTTGAAAATATACCAACTCTTTTGTTCTTGGTGCAGGGTCCGTCGCTCCGACCCGAGCTGCTCGCCGATGGTGCTGGATTTCCTATCGAGCAATGCTCCTCGTGAGGCTTGCGATGTCACTCACTATGTTGCTCGGGCTGTCGCCGCCCAGCCGAAGGCCTGGATGACTGACCTGTATGCGATGGCGCACCGGCAATCCGCTGACGCGATGCAGACGACCTTCGCTCTAGCCCTTCAAACGGCGACGATGGCTGCTCAGGCCGTGAAGGACTATGAGTGGCGGCCCTCCACCGCTCGTCTTCAGGCGGACCTCGAAGCTGCTCGAAAGCAAAATGCTGAGCTTGTTGACAGGCTCATGGCTATGGAGAAGAGCTCCGTGGAGGCGGCCAACAGGGCGAGCCATGACCTCGATCGGGCCCGGACGGCGACTGACCAGATGCGGGATCAAATGACGGATGCCCGCCGGTCGCACGCAGCCGCACAGAAGGAGGTTGCCGAGCTAAAGGCGATCGTCGAGCGACTGACTGGTGAGCTAACGTCATCAAAAGAAGAGGTGGCTGCCAAGGTTTCCGAGCTCCAGGGCTCAAACCAGACGCTCGCGGGGCTGAGGGAGAAGCTGGAGGCGACCGAAACCGATCCCTTTCTTAACGTGGAATACGTCAGCGAGTTTGCCTATTATATGGCTTATGCTAACGCAATCCGTGCTTCCAAGAAGGGAGGGCTCGAGGTCGGCCCCTTGGCTGATAACTTCAAAGCCAACGCGCTTGAGCACCCTTTGCAGCCCGCCTTCTTCGTGCCGATCCTAGACCTCTCCTCGGATCACAGGGTCGACTTGAGCTGGTATCCGTCGCCCGACAACCTTGTTCACTCGGATGCCCCGGAGGACGGGGGTGCCGTGCCTGATGCTGGCGAGGGAGCGAACGCCGATCCTACGGCTGGGGGCGATGGCTCGGCAGGGACACCCTGACCTGGCTTGCTCTTTTTGTTTTTACTTGTAATTTTCTAGGCTTCCCTTTTTGTATTTTGCCCTCGGGCAACCATGCTTGTATTTCAAATGTAATGAAATGAGTATTTCCTTCTCTGATTTCTTGTTTGTATGATTGTATTTTCGAATCTTTTGCATTTGACTTTATACAAAAGTGTTTGAGGAGGAGCGATCGTCGTACGTGCAGTTCCAAATGAATTGATATACTTAAACTCATACTGGTAACTTTCAGAACAATGTCGATCGTCGTACGTATATCTGAACAAAGCCGATCGTCGTATGTATTTTTGAACAAAGCCGATCGTCGTATGTATAGCTCCGCTCTCCTCCTTGTATTTGTTTACTTAGTGAAAGTAAGGGAACGAAAATAAATCGTTTAGCGAGCGATGTTTGGTCTTGTCCTTGTGATCTTCAATTTTGCAGATTCCTCGAGGAAGGCCAACCATCTCGGCCTAGAGGAACCTTGCACGGTCGTGGAGTTCGATGGAACCGACCTCCGCGACCATGTCTTGTGCGCGATCGACATTCCTTATGATGGTCTACGTCTCGCGACTCACTTAATTGTGAGGGTCCTCCGTAGGCTACGTTTTGCCTCGCAATGTAGCGATGGGGCGGACGATCTCAGCCTGGAGGAGTCCTTGCACGGGGCGCCATCAGATTAATCGACTCCGCGACTGTGGCTTGTTAGCACTTTTATGCCAGGGACCGACATGTTAGATGACGGACCTTCGAGGGCATACGTTGTGATGGGGGGCGGGACACGTCGCATTGTCCGGGTGTTGGCCACTTAAGTATACTGGATACAGTTTGGAAAAGTAGTTTAAACAACAAACTGTATGGAATCTAAATCTGAGTGTGTAGCGGAAGTATTGGATACAGTTAGTTGCCGTGGATACAGAAACAGAGTATTTAGTGTATACTTAATATATCACAGTAATTTCAAACAGTAAAAGCTGAAGGTAAATGACACAGTAATTTAAGTGGTTCGAGGTAAACCCCTCTACGTCCACTGGTCCTCCACACAGGAGTAAAAAGTTTATTATATAATTACTGCGTACACAACTACGTAATTATAAACAAACCTATCCTTGTATCGTTCACACAGATTGATACAAAGAATATCACTTTCAACCGTTCACACAGATTGGTTAAAGCTTCCTTCTTGACTAGCTTCTTCACACAGTTCCAAAGCTTCGTCCTTATTCGTCCCACACAGGTCAGAATAACTTGTTGAGTTCACACAGAGCTCGGTTTTTACACAGAGGTAAAAGGTTAGGTAACCAGGTAAGAACAGCAGCTTTGAATATCAAGATCTGATGATAGCTGTTCTTGATGTTTGAGCACTGTATATCTCTTTCGTTCTTAATAGCAGTATGCTTTGGAGATATGTTTGCTCAGATGATAACTTGATAGCTTTGAGAGTTATGTTACTTGGGGTAACTGATCTTCAATGTCTTCAAGGATATATATAGCCTCTGAAGAAAGTATCCGTTGAGATGTCCGTTTGAATAAGATTTCCTTCAACGGGAATATGACATGATCCGGATTTCGCGGATTAAGATCGAAGATCGGCGTATTTAAATACTTTATCCTTGAGTATTTAAATACTTCTTTGTTCAACGGAACTTGACTTGTGTTCTTTCTTGTCCTTTTGTGAATCGTATGGAAGGTGATTGTATTTAGGGCATCGAGACAGCTTTTCCATACTTGATCTATTACAAGTCTTCTTGTTTGTCTTGACGAGCTTCACTTATGCCGATTCGAGGTGGTCTTGATACATGATAAATCTTTAAGCCTCGATACGCTTTCTTGTATTTGGCATATATGTCAAAACCTTCTCAATAACAAATAACAATCGATACAGGGATCGGGTATCCCGGCTGATTCGATACAGGGTGATTTGTTTTTCCTAACAATTTCCCCCTTTTTGACAATTTGCCAAGACTTAACTTACTTCAACTCTTCGAGTCTTCTTGATGATGCCAAAACCTTCTTCATGAAGCATTCTTCTTCGATGACTTCTGGCAGATTTCTTGGTCTTTTGTCAATAGGTCTGACTTAGTGACTTAGTCTACAATAATGAATTGCTCGCAGGCATGTTCGATACAGTTTGAGATTTATTACAACTTAAGCTTATGATTGGCGCGTAGGCACAATCTTACAATGTATTCTAAGTTTACAACTGAAACTATGAACTGTTCGTAGACTAGTTCGTACAACTTAATTTTTCAATCAAGTTTATCTAACTTGAGATTCCTATCAAACAATTTAAGGTAATCATGCATTAACACAGTAGATTACGAGTTGTAATCTTTCAAGACAAACAAACTATTTTATTGATATTCAAAAAGATTGAGTACAAAGTTTGTGTCGAATAGAAATTACAAAAACAAAAATAATATACATAAATTTCAGCTCTTTATCTTTGATCCGCATGCCTCCATGGTCTCTTTCCTGGCTCATACTCGGTGCCGCGCCACCAGTTTTGAAGTGAATCATTGCCTCGTTCCTGGTAAATCGCTCTTCCTTCATATGAACGATCAAAGGCAAGTATCCAATCCTCTGGATGGGTGACCCGATCTCCTCTTCTATGTTTTGATTTCATTTCAACTTGGAGAGGGAGTTTACCTTCTTCGAGCATCTTTGAAAACCTATCTGCCGCTTCCGCCAACGTTTTATAATTTTTGAAGATGGCGGATTCCCTGATGAGTCTGACAAAATATCTCATCAGTTCATTCTTCCTCCAGTGCTTCACTTCTTCGGCAGTTGGGTTGCGGTTGGTTGGCAGACGTATTTCCGAAGGTCTTTGAACAAGATTTTGCCAAGGGACATTTGGGTCATGGAATTCTGGTCTGGAGCCTAAAATTCTAAAGCTTTGGGGTTGAGGTGCTAGCTTGTCAAATTCGGCAGCGATACTGCTCTGAGCAGCCTCAAATTCCCTTTCCTGTTGAAGTCTTATTCTCCTTGCAGCTTCTCGTGCTTCTTCCCCCTTTTTGGCTTCATCAAGACTTTGCAGGATTTCAAGAGCGGCGTCCTGTTTGGTCTCGATGCTGTTTATTCTTTCAACGAGGGAGGAAAGAGTCTGCGACATCTCTTGAATGGATTTGTCATGCGCACGCGGTGAGAGCCGTTCTCTATCATTGCACAGCCTCTGCTTCAAAGAATTCTTGTTTTTGAAGCTTCCTCCTTCAGATTGCGCTTGTTTATCTTCCATAATCTTCAAGGCTTGCTTGAATACTTCAGCGAAGAATGAATGCATCAACAACTCGAGATACTTCGTGTTGAAGAGTTGTCATTTCTTCAACCGCAGAGGTGTGCATCGATTCAGTGCCTTTTCTACTAAGAGAGAGCGTTAATCGCATCTTGGATAAATACATCGAAGGCCAAGAGCTCGCAGCGCTCTTTGCGTGCGGCAGAGATAGGAGAGTCAGCCGGGCGAAGTCTTCAGCACCGTTTAACCTCCTTACGTTCACGGATGGACGTGAAGTAGGTTGAATATCCTCAGGTTCGTTACCGTCCTCGGATTCCAAGGTTGCAGGGGCGGGAGTAGCTTCTTGTGGAATGGCGACAGTTGGTTCAGAAGCGTCCTGTGGCGAAGGTTCTTCGGCAGACATGGATGTAGGAGGGACTGAATCCTCCTGTTGCCTTGCAGGAATGGCTTCTTCGGTCGCAACAGGCTCGGGTGCCTGTTCCAAAATTTCTTGATTTTCCTCGACTGGAGGGACTGATTCCTCCTGGTCGGGAATGTTCTCCGGCTGTGGCGAAGGTGGATTAGCTTGGGTAGATGGCCCTTCGTCTTTTATGGGTGGAGAGAAGGCTTGGGCTTCAGCCTCTTCACGGCTCATTCTCAGACCTGCTTGAAGAGCATCGTCGTCGTCGTCTGAGTCGTGGTCGTCGTCGTCTTTTGGATTGATGGGAGAGTCCTCTGACTTCTTCTTTCCTTTTCTTCTGGCGTCGGATTTGTGCAGCAGGTGGCTTTCAATGAGATCTTTGCAAGAAGCGTTGTCCCATCGGGTGGCCTCAATTTGATTGAGTCTGTTACTTCGAGACAAATCGCTCTTCGTGGCTCCATTCGCCCAGGTTGTACAAAGGTGTCGTACGGAGCTAGCCTAAAGCTTTTCCATTGCGTAAATCTTTCGTACGCTGTTCAATTTGTACCGAAAGAAGTGTTTGATTTATAATTGAGTCGGGAGGGACTTGAATCACGTGCGAGACGCTGTTTCGAGGGATTCCAGACAGTATGGGATCTCGCACGGAAGATGGACTCCTTGCAGGGATGGTGCCCCAAGGAAATGGATCTGCATGGGTGTGGGATCCCGCAAAGGAGAGGTAGCTTTTGGCTCGAATGGGTAGCCGACGTGCTAACGTCTTGAATGTTGGCGCATGTCTCTACATCCGTCGAGCCGCCAAAGGCTCGGGATCTACCGTCAGCCAGGAGACACCTCTTCCGTAGGGGTTGGGCCACAGGGTGCTATATCGGTGGGTTGCGCCACGGCGAGACATCCTCGGAGTGTTTGGCTTTGATTTTTGAGAGCCTCAGAGTCTCTTCTTCGACTTCTCATCGCAGAGTGCTTCTTCCGTGAGAACGCTTGCGCTTCTTCTTTGAAGATTCCAATTCGGGGACCTTCACGGTTTCGTCTCGGGGTTGTCGAAATAGGCATGTGCCTTGTTCTCGGTGATTGGCATGCATTGTGCTCGGTTATAGGCAGAGGGTTTGACGCCTCCTAAATATATCCGTGAGTTGTTTTTCTTGGCATCGGCGGATTCCGACTCCGCACCTCGTCGAATGTAGTTTAGCATTAAACCGAATGATTTCTTTTGGGTGGCCGGGTTTGCACACCTCTTCTGAAGTCGTTTCAAAATGATTTGGCACCAATTGACCTTTTCACAGTCAAGATAGCGACCATCATTCCGAACCTAAGATTCGTGCACATCTCGAACGCACCGTTCGATTTTCAATGATCTGGAACAAAATCGTGGAGATAAACGAAATAAAGAAGAAAATTTTTCTTGTGGCACGTGGTTGTCACCATATCAACCACTTTGACCCGGTAAATAGTCCATAAAACTTGGTAATCAGCTCTTGAGACCCAAACGTCTCAAGCCGGTCCATGGTCGGCCGCCGGCGACTGTAGATTTTCTGAAGTAAGTCACGATTGATGCAGACTTGCACTCCTTGGACTGTTGCGGTGATGTCAGCAACATGTCCTCCCTGGGCTAGTGAGAGAAAACGAACGGCAGCGTTGAGGTAGAATTCCTCAACTAGATGAGCGTCGTATTTGTCGGCGATTTTGCTTCCAAAGCGATAGAGTCCTTGTTGTTCAAGACGAGTAATGATATACTCCATCGGTTCGGTGTCGTTGGTTTCCGAGATTATACGCTCGATGATGACTGGTTTCGAGAAGATCCGGCCATCAATGATGCTGGAAGTTTTCTTCAGAACGGGGGATGAAGATTGAGTAGCCATGGATGTTTTCTTAAAACGAAGGTGGAAGAAAACAGTAGAAATTCTCAGTGAATATGCAGAAAATATGTAGGCTGTTTGCTTGAGATCTCTTGTAATTTGCAGAAAGCGTAAAGAGTCTCTAATGGCAGATACAGTCCTTTTATACTTGGGCGGCGAAATAGGGTTTTGCAGAGTACGAATGGTCAGGTTTTAAGGGATGGGAACCGGTTTTGAAATCGACGGTCAGGATGGATTTAGTGTAACTGGTACGCTAATCCATTAAAAGGTTTTAAAATACAGCGGGTCCCACTTCTGACATAAGTTGATTACCCTAAATGCCTAAAACGGCGGTTTAAAAATAATAAACAATTTGAAACATCGCGGCTTTTGAGATTCAGTTGTCCAGATGTCGTGTAAGGCATTTAATGAACATGACGTTTGACATAAAACAGGGCACGTGGACAAAAATTATTTTAAAAAAGAAATAATATTATATTACATACTGAATCGAAATCCCATAGTATGTGCTGTTCTCCGCGTCGATACAGCGTTCCCCCTTAAAAAGGTACTAATAGGTTTTAAATTCCATACAGCAATATTTGGATTAATGCTGTATTCATGGGTCCTATAGTATTCCCCCTTAATTATTGCACACATCAGCTGTAGGATTCATATGCCTTCGTTTGCTACTGATCGTATTGATGATTACGAGTGTACAGATAATTAATGTTGAATCAGTATTCACGGGTCTTACAAAGATTCCCCTCAATTGTTGAGTAAAAGCAAGAAATTTACTTACAGGAGTCCGGCCGCAGATTCCCAATCGTTCTTAGCATGTTGAATCTTGCTGTGTCGAGAGGCTTGGTGAAGATGTCAGCCAGTTGGATGTCTGTATGGACTTTTTCCAGGCGAACATCCTTGTTCTCGACATGATTCCTGATGAAATGATGCTTCATGTTGATATGTTTTGTGCGCGAGTGCAAAACAGGATTGTGCGTGATTGCAATTGCACTCGTGCTATCACACATGATTGGAGTCTCTCTAGCATCGATTCCATAGTCCGACAGCTTGTTGCCGCATCCAAAGGATTCGCATACAAAGCCTACCAAGACAGATAGTACTGATTCACCGTGGAAAGGAGTTAGCCAATTGCTTCTTCTTGAACCAAGAAACGAGTCTAGGTCCGAGAAAGTGACAAGTTCCACTTGTACTCTTCCTATCTAGCTTGCGACCTCCGAGATCCGAGTCAGTATCCAACTAAATCGAATCCGCCTTCCTTAGGATACCACGATCCCGCATCGACTGCCTTTAACGTATTTCAGATTCGTTTAGCCGTATTGAAGTGTGATTCCTTAGGTGCAACTTGGTATCTCGCACACACTCCAACAAAGAATGGATATCGGGCTGCTAGCCGTTAGGTACAGGAGCGAACCAATGAGCTTCTGTAGAGTGATTGGTCAAACGGCTTTCCGGCTTCATCAGCACTAATTTGCACGGAAGTGCTCATGGGGGTTAGCGAGGATTTGGAAGTGTTCATTCCAAATTTGTTGAGAAGCTCCTTCTTTGTATTTCTCTGGTTGATGAATATACTGTAGGCATCCGCTTTATCTCGCAAACCTAGGAAATAACCGAGTTCCCCATCATACTCATTTCAAATTTGCTTTGCATGAGATGTGAGAACCTTTGACATAGAGCAAGGTTAGTTGAACCAAAAATAATATCATCAACATAGATTTGTACCATTAAAAGGTCATCACCTTCTCGTATTTTGAACAAGGTTTTGTCGATGACACCTTTCTCAAATCCGTTGTTGGTTAGATCTCGGGATAGGGTTTCGTACTGTGCTCTAGGGGCTTGTTTAAGTCCGTACAGCGCTTTCCTTAGCCTGTAAACTAGATCGATACCGTCCGTGTTGGCAAACCCTGGTGGTTGTTCAACATAAACTTCTTCTGTAAGCTCTCCATTCAGGAAAGCACTCTTGACGTCCATTTGGTATACGATAAAACTCTTATGGGCGGCAAAGGCTAAAAATATCCTGATGGCTTCTAGTCTCGCTACAGGGGCGAAGGTTTCATCATAGTCGATTCCTTCTTCGACAATAGCCTTGTGCTACTAGTCCGGATTTGTTTCTTATGATAAGTCCATTTCCATCCTTTTTGTTTGAAATACCCATTTGGTTCCTATAACCGATTGGTGTGTCGGTCTGGGTACAAGATACCATACATTGTTTCTTTCGAAACCGTTAAGCTCTTCTTCCATAGATGTTATCCAATGAGAGTTGTTAAGAGCGTCTATGGTCGAAACAGGTTCGGATTGGGCTAAGAATACAGCGATAGTGCACATATTGAGTCTCCTAAGTTCGGATTGAGATTTCCATTCAGAAACCGTGAGACTTGACAGATTAGATTCTTCTTGTGCACAAAGTACATTTCCTTGTGTACTGTATTCTCCTACGAGTAGAAACACCTGCATTAATGTTTCCAATGATCAGCTCTTGCGGGTGATCTCTCAACCATCTTCGGTCGGGTTCTAGTTCAGTGGTCCCGCATCAGATCGAAAGTTTCGTGGGTACAGCCTTCACTTGTAGTCGACTTCATCCACATCGATTCTTACAGTGCGGGGTTGATTTCTAAATCAACTACAGGTTCTATCGGTGTAGGTGGATCCAAGATAGATAGATGGTGAATGTCCCGAGTGATATCATCTACTCTGTAGGGTCATGGTGTGGTTCGTCGAACACTACATGAATCGATTCCTCGATCGTCGACCTTCTTTTATTAAAGATTCTAAAAGCTTTGTGACGGAGGAGTATCTTACGAATATTCCTTCATCCGATTTTTCATCAAATGTTCTAAGTTGGTCCTTCCCATTGTTCAATACGTAACACCCGCATCCAAAATGTGAAAATACGAAACTAGTGGAGTTTTGTTGTTCCATACCTCGTAAGTCGTTTTGTTGTGGTGCTTGTTGACGATACAAATGTTTTGAGTGTAGCACGTCGTATTGGTTGCTTCACCCTAAACGCCGCGGCAATTTGCTTTCGCAATCATTGTCCTTGTTGCATCTTTCAACGTCCTATTCTTTCGCTCGGCAACACCATTTTGTTGAGGTGTTCGGGCGGTGAGTATTCGTCTTTGTATTCCATTCTCCGAACAGTATTGCTCTATAAAGCGGTTAGTAAATTCAAGACTGTCGGAACGAATGCACACGATACTCGATGCTTTTTCATTCGCAACTTTCTCAGAGCTCGGGCACCTTGATGTTGTTTCCTTCTTCTTGCTAAGAAAGATCGTCCAAGCATACCCGAATAATCATCAACAACAACCATGCAATATTTCTTACCTCCCAAACTTATCGGGTCTACAGACCGTAGAGATCCATGTGTAGCATTTCCAACACTCTTTGGGTTGAAAGGTAGGATTTGCTCTTCGTGGTTGACTTGATTTGCTTGCCTTTCTCGCATGGTCCGCAGACGCCGTCCTTCTTGAATGACACATCCGGCAAACCTCTTACCATACCCCGTCTTGAAAGCTTGTTGATCGCCTTGAAGTTGACGTGAGACATCCTCTTGTGCCATAGCCACTAAGATCTGCAGTGCCTTTGGCAACAAAACATGGAATTGAGGAGCTCATAGGCTTCCAACAAGAATGTACATATTACTCGATCTCGCTTCTGTAAGCACAACTTCCTTGGTTTGGGTGTTCTTGACTCTACACGATCTATATAGAACTTCACCGAGAAGCGTTTATCACGTAATCAAGCTAATACTAAGTAGATTATACTGTAAGCCTTCAACATATGCAACATCGGTGACCTTGAATTTTCCGACAAGTAGGTTTCCTTTCCTCTTGTTCTTCCTTTAGATTTATCACCGGCGAACTTTCGGACCGCGACCTTCTACAAAATCGATAGCTTGCTCCTATCTCCGGTCATGTGACGAGAGCATCCACTATCGAAGTACTGTATCTTCCTCTAGGATGTCTGTAACAAAGAAATTAGGTAGATTTAGGTCCCCTTTGATTTTTGGGTCCATATATGTTAGTTCCTTTAGGTACCAGATTTTGCCGACAAAGAATTGGTTTCTGTAGGATGTACTGTGCACAAGATTGCGGTATCTACGGGGCATATCCGTAGTTGTTATAATCATGATAATTATTATGCATGTAAAATTCAGATTATTATTATTATTATTCCAAGACGAGTGCCGTCTAGGAGGTGGAGCCATTTTTCTAGGCCTAACAGCCTTGTCTTCTCGGGTCTCCACTGATTCCCAATGCCGTTGTTGATACCGAATCGGCATCTGCGTCTTGAGGGATAACGGGGCTCCTGTATCCAATACCTAGGTGCACTGCATCGAGTGTCTTGTTGTGCGGGCCTTTGGTGGTTGGATACCGTCTTCTTTCCGAATGATCGGCTTTGATGATATGCTTGTGGAGCATGCTTTAGATTACGCCTTCGAGTGGTTGTTGGTTCCACTGTCTCGAATAGTAGAGTTGAGGGGCGGAATTGCCTTTCGGTTTTCTCGCACAAAGGGTTCCTTTATGGGACTAGGAACATCTTCCGATTCTGAATGTGTTCCACACTCTTGACAAACACAAGACTAGTTTTACCTTTATTCGAACATGAGCGTATCCTAAGCCACTTTTATCATGAGCATGTTGCCCGGTGCTCGTAATTTCTTCCATTCTTTTGGACGATTTTTCAAAAGACTTTAGAATGGTCTCAAGTTCGCTTTCGCTTCTCGAGAGTTGTAATTTTGGTTTGTAGTAGAACCAAATCATTTGTCTTGCTCTCATTATGGGTTTTAATCGCATTTAGTTTATGAGCAAGTTGATGATTGCTCTCCATGAGTTTTTCAAAATCGACCTTGCTTGGTTTCACAATCAAGAGACATATTTTCATAGTTTATTTTCAAGAAGTCATTTTCATCTTTCACTCTAGATTTGTTAATTGAAGTCGTATATTCTCGATTTTAGAGTCTCATGGGCTTTTGAATGTTTTTGAATTCATTCATCATATTTTCGAAAGTATGAGATGCATTAGATGGAATAACCGAGGTTGAACTTACCTCATCGTCGCCGTCTTCACCTTACGGAACATCTTTGGCCATAAAGCACATGTATGCTTTATCATCGAACTCATCGTCGATGAATCACTCTCGATGACCACCGAAGACATTCTCGCGATTTGGATGGTGTGGGGAGGCTTCGATTCTCCAATCGTGGCCTTGAGCTTGTCTTTCCAAGCACGTCTTCTTTCATCTCGCTCTTGTTGCTCGGCCTCGTGCAATCTTTGGACTTTGGGATGAGGACATTTGTTTGCATAATGGCCTCGGTTTCCTGCAGCTTATAGCACGAGTTAGCATCACCAGATGAAGTTTCAGATTTACCTTGTTGTGAGTTTGGGCTCGTAGGAGTCTTTCCAGATCGCTTGATGAACTTTTGAACTTATGCATTAGAAGCGCCATTTCATCTTGTGACAGATGTCGTCACATCGCGCCGCTCTTGTGACCAAGCCGACGAGCTAGGCATGCCGTGTCGACGGTTCGATACGGCGAGAGTCGTGACCTTTGAAGGAGATTCTTGACTTTCTCTCTCTCACAATGTCATACTCAAAAGCTTTAAGGTCGAGAAGAGATCAAAAGTGGATATTTCATTAAGATTACATGATACACGCATACCGTGGTCTTAATGTCCCATCTGGGCCGAGAGATCTGAAAATTTTTAAGTTCTTCTCCTTTTGGGTGTAAATCTTGCCCAACGCTTCAAGTTCACCAACAATACCAAGAACTGAGGTCAAGTTCCTCAAGTGTTTCCGTTGGTTTCATTTCAAAAGATTCAAATTCTTGAGTAAGTTTTGAAATCTTGTTTTCTTTTGAGAGCCTGGTTCCCTCACAAATTAGCTTGAGTTTATCCTGCATTTCTTTGTCGCTTTTGCGCTCTTTACCTTTGAGAACGTGCCTTTGTCAAGAGTGACAAATAACGCGTTCTTAGCCACGTTGTCGAGATTGGCTCGCTTCCTTTCATCGGTTGTCCATTGCTCGCGTTCCTTCTCGAGCATTTCAAAGATGGGCTTGGCCCTCAATCCTTGCGGCCGGATTGACCTTCATGATCTTGATCGGACCATCTGTATAACAAAGATCATCTCTTCGTGCATTGCCGCAAGATGAGCTTCCATTCTAATTCTCCAGTCGTCAAATTCATTAATAGAGAACATAGGGACTTTGTTAATCATAGAAGTATCCATACCGATAATATAGGAATGAAAGAGACTGTTTTGAAAATAAGTGATTTGAATCGATTCGGTGAAAAGAAATACGACTGATTCTTTTTAGAATCAACCGCTCCGATACCACTTGTTGGCCACTTAAGTATACTGGATACGGTTTGGAAAAGTAGTTTAAACAACAAACTGTATGGAATCTAAATCGAGTGCGTAGCGGAAGTCTTGGATACGATTAGTTGCCGGATACAAGAACAGAGTATTTAGTGTATACTTAATATATCACGGTAATTTCAAACAAGAAAAGCCGAAGGTAAATGACACAATAATTTAAGTGGTTCGAGGTAAACCCTCTACGTCCACCGGTCCTCCACACAGAGTAAAGTTTATTATATAATTCTGCGTACACAACTACGTAATTATAAACAAACCTATCCTTGTATCGTTCACACAGATTGATACAAAGAATATCACTTTCAACCGTTCACACAGATTGGTTAAAGCTTCCTTCTTGACTAGCTTCTTCACACACAGTTCCAAAGCTTCGTCCTTATTCGTCCCACACAGGTCGGAATAACTTTTTGAGTTCACACAGAGCTCGGTTTTTACACAGAGGTAAAAGGTTAGGTAACTGTAAGAACAAAGCTTTTGAATATCAAGATCCGATGATAGTGTTCTTGATGTTTGAGCACTGTATATCTCTTTCGTTCTTAATAGCAGTATGCTTTGGAGATATGTTTGCTCAGATGATAACTTGATAGCTTTGAGAGTTATGTTACTTGGGGTAACTGATCTTCAATGTCTTCAAGGATATATATAGCCTTTGAAGAAAGTATCCGTTGAGATGTCCGTTTGAATAAGATTTCCTTCAACGGGAATATGACATGATCTGGATTTCATGGATTCTCAAGATTCAAGATCGATGTATTTAAATACTTTATCCTTGAGTATTTAAATACTTCTTTGTTCAACGGAACTTGACTTGTGTTCTTTCTTGTCCTTTTGTGAACCGTATGGAAGGTGATCGTATTTAGGGCATCGAGACGCTTTTCCATACTTGATCTATTACAAGTCTTCTTCTTGTCTTGTGAGCTTCACTTATGCCGATTCGAAATGGTCTTCGATACATGATAAATCTTTAAGCCTCGATACAGTTTCCTTTACTGTATTTGGCATATATGTCAAAACCTTCTCAATAACAAATAACAATCGATACAGGGATCGGGTATCCCGGCTGATTCGATACAGGGTGATTTGTTTTTCCTAACACCGGGTCTACCATGTTAGATGATGGACCTTTGAGGGCGGGCGAGCGTGTCCACATATCTGTTTTGGAGGGTCATTCGGCTACGCCCGCCTCGTATTTAAACGAAAGGGCGAGTGATCTCTGCCTAAAGGAACCTTGCATGGATGGGCTGTCAGTTCCATCGACCTCCAGAACCATGGCTGCACTTTTCTACCTTGGGTCGTCATGATAGATGACGATCCTCGACGATATACGTTGTGCTGGGGGAGGCGATCACTTGCCTAGGTTCATCATGTTAGATGATGAACTTTAGGGGGCGAGCGAGTCATCCTCTTTTTGGAGGCATTGCTCAGGCAGTAGCCTTTCGTTTGACATGGTGGAAACTGGGAAAAGACCTCTGAAGTTCCCACCTCTTGATTAAAGCATATCGATCCGGCTGTCGGGGTTGATCGGGGGGATCAACTCGTATAAGTCCTCCGGCTCATTGCGTTCGACTCTGGTGATCGGTTTGGGAGGTTGATGACCTTCATTCTGTCGCCGATTGTGGCCCTCGGTCCTTTCTGCCCGGGGCTCCGGCTTAGTTATTAAATTGTCCAGCTTGCCCTCCTCGAACAATCTCCAGAGTTGTCTGAGGAGATCGCGGCATTGGTTGGTGTTGTGGCCGGGACTTTTGTGGTAGGAACAAAATTTATTGCGGTCCAGATGACTGTTGTCCCTCATTGGCTTTGGCTTGCTTAGCCATTCGCGCCCCTTGATGGCGTTGAAGATATGGGACGGAGATAGATTGAGGTTGCATAGGAGGTGGACTTCCACATCCTCGAAGGCCTTGAACTCACCGGGTGGCTTTGCGACCGTCTTTCTGGGCTTGGCGATCACCTTCTCTGGGACGGGAGATGGCGCCTTCCTTTCTCCGGTTGCCCACTCGCCTAGGCGAAAGGTGAGCAACCTCTGCCTGGCCAGGAAGTCGGCGGCCTTGTCGCGGAAGATCGTGTAGGTCGGGGGGGATGTCCTTTGTGAGGTGCCTGAACATAGGTGAAAGACCATCGAATCCCCCCAGGACCGAGTAGAGGGCGAGCTCATCGCTTATGGGATCGCCAGTGAGGACTATTTCATCCACCCAGTCGATCTAAACTTCATCAGACTCGTCTTTCCCCTGCCTGATCTTCATCATGCGGTGGGGACCTTCTGGCCGAGCGACCATGGCGGTGAAGTACGACGTGAAGTCGCTCGCCAGCTTTTCAAAACAGTTAATTGAGCGCGGTGGCAATGAGATGTACCACCTATGGGCAAGATTACCCAATGTTAATGGGAACATTCGCCATTTCATCGCGTCTGACGCCCCACATCCAGTCATGTAGATCCGGAACCTGCTTAAGTGAGTCTCGGGGTATGATCTCCCCTCATACAAAGGTGTTTGAGGAGCGATTTTTGGTTACACGGGGGCAAGCTCGATCTGGACCGCGAGCGGCTCACTTGGTCTGGTGACCTTTCTCTTGGCACCTGTCCCAGTTTCTAGGAGTGCTTTCATATCGTCGAGCTGGCGCTGCATTGCGGCCATCGCCATAGCCTGGCTGCTCACGGTCTGGCTCTCGGAGTGGGAGCCGAGGCGATCATGTACTGATCTCCTGGATCTGTTGTAGACGATGAGGTCTTTGCCGCCGAGATCGATTTTTCGGCGAGGGGGAGCTAGATGGCTGACCTATTTTCTGGGAGTCGGGTATGCCAAGCTCCTGGTGATGGATTCGGACTCCGACGTCTCATGGATAGGGCCAGAATGCCCAGGTTGCCATGAAGGATCACTTCCTAGGCGTCTGAAGACGGAACTGTCCCGCCTCGTGAGTGCCTTTTCTTGCGACTCGGGGCTTTCTGACGATTGCTCGACATATAACCCCTTGAGCTTTCATTTGCCCGCGCGGCGGATGACTGATGGGGTAATAGTGGGCGTATCGCATGCTCTCCGTCGCTCCCTTAGGATGGCCATGGCCTCCTCGATCTATTCCGCAGTTTGGAATTGATCGAGTGAGAGGCTGGGGCCGTCCCTAGGGGGCGGGAGTGAGAGTCTGGCGTCGCCGCGGCTGCCTTCCGCCGTAGGTTGGGACTCGGTTTGGGTCGGAATAAGGCATCCGGCGGATCGTAAAGCGGCTCTCTTCGAGGTGATGGCACACGTCATTATCTCGAAGGTCTTTCTTTGAAGAACAGTGAGTGTTTCTTCAAGTATATGTTCCGGAGAACAATGAGTGTTCTTCGAAACGGTCGGAGAGAAAATAAGGGTCAAACCCCTTCTTCTAGCGCCAATTGTTGTTTCCCAAAATATTATTCGGAATGATTTGCTGGATATGGCTATGGGTGAGTAACAAACAAAATACGAGAGCACGTCCGATGGAATGAAAATAACACAAGATTTGTCGTGGTTGTTAGTCTGAGGCTTGAATGCTCTCGCGAGATATTATTAATAAGAATACTGCTTTGGAGTACAAATATTAATGTTAGAGTACGATTACAATGAGTGTAATGACCCTAGTTATCTAGCTCTTGAGTGTTGATGATTGCCGGAAAAACTAGAGTTAATGCTCTGTGAGTTCTTGTTACAAAGATGAAGTGTTCTCTGTATTTTTAACTCTTTGATTCAACTGTTGGAAGTCTCCTATTTATAGAAGAGGAGGTAGTTGGGATGTCTTAATCCTAAACGGGCGATCGCCTTTGCTGTATTAAATTAAACGGGCGATCGTCTCAGCACGTGGGTCGGTTTCCTCTTAAAGTCCGCAGCTGCTACTGGTAGCCAAATGAGCGAACTAATGAGAAGACAACACGTGCCTCACGTCGCAGTCTTGGGAGGTCCCACCTAGGGCCCTTTTGTGGGTCAGTCGGTAGGTGAGAGGTTGTCCTTGTCACCAACAACTGGTGATGGGCTGGAGTCAAAAAGCCTTTTCCTGCGGTGCCGTTTGCGGGTCTACACGTGGGCTTTCATCCCGAGATTCGGTCTTCGTAGACTTGACGGATGTTGGCTTTACACGTGGCATAAGACGGTCGTCCTTGGTCGGGCACTAAAGTCGATCGCTAGGTGCCAAGAGACGATCGCCCTGGATGTCGATCGCTCGGTACTTGATTTCGATCTGGAATCTTCATTTGGTAAGTCTGCCTTGGTTTATTTGATGCTGACTTTGGCCGCTCGGCCTTGTGTCGATCGCCATTGAGGCGTATTAATCACCGTACAACAGAACTCTAGACAAGGAAATCTACATGCCACAACCAGAGGGATTCATTGCTGAAGGAGATGAGCACTTAGTGTGCAAGCTTAAGATATCCATTTGTTGACTTAAGCAAGCATCCAGATCTTGTAACACTCGAATTGACGAGGTTGTCCAGTCATATGGATTCATCCAATGTTCGAGTGAGAGTTGTGTGTATAAGAAATGCGATGGAAATGTGTTGGTGTTTCTTGTATTGTATGTAGATGATTGTAATATCCGCAATTTTCGATTTTTGGTAAATTTCTTTTTTCGGCGGAAGTCCGTTATGACGACTCGCTCATGACCGTTTCGTCATTCCGAGAATGATTAATTCTGCACTTTTTGTCATCCGAGCTCGTTTCGGTGTCGTTTTGTTGAGTTCCGTGCTTTTTAGCGGTTTTTCCGCACTTGAGTTCGATTCTTGCGTATCTCGTCCGAAACTGTTGTTTCGACTTTCTCGTAAGTTCATTTAATGTTATTATTCATGTTGCAAGCTTCGGTTTGGTTATTCGATCACGTATCGTGATTTTGGGGCGTTTTGGGCCATTTTCGTAATTTCCCAAAGTTTGGGGTAATTACTTTCCGTTGTCGAATTTCGAGCCTTCGGGTAGTCGGAATCGTGTGTTCTATTAGTGCTCGGATTCGTCTTTTCGAGTACTTCGTAACCGTATCTTCGATTCGTACTCGAGTTCGGGTTTCGGTCGTTCGGGCCGTCGGAGTTGGTCGGCCGAGTCATGGCGGGCATGCTCGGGCGAGGCCACTGGCCGGTAACGTCGGTAGTGATCGGCGATTCGTCGTAAGGCGATTCGTCGTAAGGCCACTGGCGATAACGTGCGTAACGTTCGGCATTTTCGGTGATGAGTTCGGCCATGGCGATTCGTCGTAAGCCATGGCGATTACGTCGTAACCGCCGGAAGTCGCCTATAAAAGGCCTGGCAGTGTTTTTCTTCAGCCATTTTCTCATTCTTTTTCTTACCGTACGCGGCTCTGGGTGTGTGAATCATCTAGAGATGTTGTTGGACAATGAATCCATGAAGTGTTGAGGTTCATATCATCAATCATCCGTCCTATAACATCCTCCGATCTACCGAATCGTCGATTTCCTAGAAATCTAGTTTTGGGGAATTTGGGTATTTTGGTTGTTTTCGTCCGATTAATCCGATTTAACTTAGGATTGTGATGGATTGATGATTATTTAGATGTTTTATATCATTTCCTTTATTATTCCATGGTTGGATCGTATCGATTCGTTGTTTCGGTCGAGTTCTTGACCGACGCCTTGAAGGTGTCCGGTAAAATGTCTTAGAGGGGTTTTCGGGCGTTCTACGATTATCCTTCCTCGTATGATCGATGATTTATTGATTATATTGTTTTTAGGGTCGAGTTTCTTGTGAAGAAACCGTGTTGAACCCTTCCGTTCGTTGTCGTCTTCCTTTTCGTTAGCATCGGGCGTTCCGAAGCTTCCCGGTTGAGCCGTATCCGTTCGTGGTTCCGTTCTCGTGGTATCGAGGCAAGTACCTTGCCCATACTTTTCTCATTTTATGGATATGATGATCGGTGGTCGTCTTGATGTGTTTGTTTGGTTATTTGAAATGAAGTTTCAAAGGATTTCGGTTTGGCCTCGTTAAAGGCTTTCTTTCAAAACGAGTGTGATTTGTGAACGGTGTTTTGAGAATTGATTATGATTTGGTTATTTTGAACGTTGAAGGATTTTATGATGATACTCCTATTGTTTAAGTTATGGAATCGTGTATTCCGTATTTAATCTTGTTATTGTATTTTTGAAGAGTTTGGTAATGGTGTCGAGTTAATGACCATCTCTAGTGAGTATTCTTAATGAACTTACATTCTTAGCATGTTAGTATTGCATGAGTAACGTGTGTGTGTGTATGCTCACTACCGGTTAGATCCGACGGGGTCTCGGTAGGGGTCCACAAGAGACGTGGATCGACGAGCTTGCTTTTAACCACTACGGGTTAGATCCGACGGGGTCTCGGTAGGGGTCCACAGAGACGTGGATCGACGGTTAATTGTGGTGCATTTTGCAAATGTGATTTGATATTGGCATTTCCGGAAATGAGTGCTTTTGAACGGTTTTCATGATTGCATGCATTGACTAAGTGTGTAAGAGGTAAGTTGTTCGTTTGGCCTACTTGGCTAGGATGGCTATAGAGTATTTTGTTGTTTGTGTTAAATCCTTTAATTGTGGATTTTGATGTCGGAAGACGAACCTTGTGGTCGTTCTTGTGTACTGTGAGTTGATGAGATTTGGGGCTAAAATCCCAATGGTTTTGTAAAGGTCATTTGACGGATTTGGGGCTAAAATCCCAACGGTTTGGTAAAGGTTATTTTACGGAAAGTAAACTTTTGGGGCGATGACCCCTTTTGTCTTTTGGATTTTGAAAAGTAGGATTTGATAATCCTAAATTGTTTTCTATTAAAACTCTCGATGGCATTCTAAACCGGTTTATAAATTATTTCCATTGATTTATGATATTTCGATTTTGAAAGGTTTTCTCAAACTCTTGCCTCGGGAAGTACTTTTCGTTTCATTTGGATCTTTGAGGATTCCTGGTTATTGTTATTCGTGGAATGTGAATTGTATGGCTCGTATTTGCACTTTGTTCTTGCACTAGCAAAACAGTGGAGTTTTGCTAACCCCCGAGTATTCGGGGGATGGATGTCTATTTTTGCATTCAGGTTTTGGAGCATGGCACAGGGTCGGCACGAAGGATGATGAAAGATGAACGATACTAATCACACGAGGATCTGTTGATGTCGTACTGGTCTAGTTGTATTTTCTTTTCCGCTGCAGTATCTTTTCCCCGTTGTACGGGAGTTTATTGTATTTTGACCCCTGCGTGGGTATGTGTTTGGAATTGAGTTGTATGTTATTATTGAGAGACCAAATCGGTCTACTATGTCATTTTAGCCTGAAAGGCGATGTCTAGATGTTTGATTTTAGTTATCAGCCTGGTAGATCCTCGAGGAGAGGGTCTACGACGTGTAATATCCCTGAGCGGATTGGGGGTGTTACATAAATGGTATCAGAGATTAGGTTGTGGAAACCTAGGCTGTCGGGTCAGTGGTGTCTATTGAGTTTTTGTCTCGTCGGATTTTGTCTGACTAAGTCGTGTCGCGACGCGTCGTCTGAGTTTGTTGGTCGTGATTAGTATCGTGGGCGATCATCATCTTCGTGCGACCTGTGGATGTAAGTCTCCCTTCTTTGTGTTGTGCCTCGTGTGACACGAGCTATTTTTATGATTATGAGTTAATTGACGGAATCCTCTTATGGATTTTGATTTCGTGATATGTGATTATTTGACTCCCATTTTTCGTTCATATGAGGAGTAGTGTTCTTTGTCTTGTGCATGTTTGACTTTATTTCTTTTATCATTGCGTGAGTTCTTTTGTAATGGCCTTCGGTATTTTACCGATCGAGCTTTATTTCAAAATCGATTCCCTTAACCGAGTTCTTGGCATTATGGCCTTGATCATTTGGCGAAATTCTTATGACGGAATTTAGTATTTTGTAAATGGATTTTGTGAGTTTTTTTGAAATATTACCGTCATCGGCCTTTTGGTAGTTTATAAAGGTTTTTAGCACTGGTGGGTTCGGCGCGGGACCCACGGCGCTATATTGTTCCGTGTAATTACCTGAAATTTTTGGGCATTCTAGCCCATTGAATTATTTTTGAAAACCTTGAGTATCTTAGAAAATTAAAATTCGAGACGTACTTTTAAAACGAATTATTTTCTTGCGCTGTTTTCAAGGTGTTTTCTAATGCCGCAATACATTTCAAAAAAATTTCCGGTTGAGGACCAAAAATATTTTGAGATATTTTCAAATGCAGTTGCTTAGACCCAAAGGTCGAATATTTTTGAAAGTTTTTGACTAAAAGAAAGGTGTCCTCGTTTTTGTTCAAACGCAAGATGATTTTCAAAGTCTCGTTAATGGTGTTTGTACTACTTTTTGTAAAATGATACTCAAGATCAACTGTTGTTTCCAAACTGTTTTCAAAAGGAGGTTTTCGTTTTTAAAACCTATCATTCCTGTTTGCGGACCGGAAATGCGTGTATGGTTTTCGAACTTTCGTTACGGTGTTAACCCCGAATTGTGATTGAATTGGTGGCGTGAGCGTTGAGTCATTCGCCACGCATATGTTTTGTTAGCCCTCTGTGAGAGGTGTGAACTGGTGTTTACTGTTTATCGCCTCGTGGTGACTTGCGTGTTGTCGCACTAGTGAGTTGTTAAAGGTTGGATTTTTGTGCGTTATACACATGGGTGATTCTTTCATGATGTTTGTGATTGTGTGTTGGCTATCGTTCGGGATGTTGTAATCATCGAACGATGCCGTTGTTGTTGTGATTTTTGTATGCGTTGTTATGTTATGATGAGTTGGCATCTCCGGTATGTTGTTTTGCGGTGTTTTGTTCCATTGTATCGAGCATTTGTATTTTCGGTATGCCGAGCCGAGACGTTTCAACCGTGATGTGCCGGGGCATGCACGTGTAAATTGTCCTTCTCGTCGGTAACACATTTCAAGTGTGGACTCGAGGGACACCGAATTCAGTTTTGCGAATTGGCTACCGAGACTTTCGGAGTTCGCGCTTCAGCACAAGTATCAGAATCGGCTTTGAGAGGCCTTCGAAGGATGTTTCTGTCGGTTGCTTGTTGTGTCGTCACATTGATTTCGCTTTTGTGAGTTGCGGGGGCGACCTTCTTTTATAAGAGGTCGAATGTAGTACCCGTGTTGTTTTTAGACTCCTGCATTTTCTCTTTCTCGATTCTATCGACTCGCTCGTGTTCGTTGATACTTACTGAACTTGTTCTGCATTTCGGTTTCGTTGATCGGACGAGGTGCGATCTTGTTTTGGGTCAATCTGGTTATCGCTGTAACTTTCCGAGTTCGGTTCGATTCTTGTGAACCTTGTTCGGAAGTAACATCTTTTGGTTCTACTAGTTCTTTTATTCGAAGTGGACTGGATCTTGAACTTTTGTATTTTCGACTCTGTCGACTCGTTTATGTTCGTTGACATTTCTGAGCTTGTCCTGCCCCTTGCTTTTGTTGATCGAACGAGTCTGGTATTATTTCGGAATAACTCGTTTGTCGTTGTGACTTTTCTATTGCTATTCCCTTTCCTGTGGATCTTATATGAATGCATATCATGTTGTTTTCACCGGATCATATATTGTCTCGAGCCTAGACGTGAACCTGAGAGTTGTTGTTTAAATTTTATTGTTCTTCGTGATTCGAACATGATTGTTCGATTTTTGTTGTCTTGACCGTTGTGGTCCGATCGTTTGATTGTTCGGTTTTTGTTGATCTCGCTTCGTGATTGTTGAGTGTTCAGACTCCTTCCTAATTTCCTTATATTCGGGAAATTTGTCTCGTTTTCGATCTTCCAACCCTTGGGCGGTGGAATTCCGTATTTCTTCAGCGATTGGCTCGCGTTTTGATTGATGTACCGTTGGGGTGGTCAATCATATTGATTTTCGTTCGTTGTGTTTTGTGATTGTTCGGATAATCGACTTGGTTGTATTATCTGTTTGACGACGCTTGTCACTTGTTGGTTTTATTGTGTCTCTAACGGCGACGTTGTGTTGGTCGTCGTGGAGCGTGTTTTCACACCGTATATTCCGTTGCGTTGTTTGTAACGTTTCGCCGTTTGGCATTAGTTACGCGTTTCTTGCGTATCTCATTGAGTTTTCCTGGCGGGATAGTGCTTCTCCCTACTTGTTTTAAGTTTCGGGACGAAACTTCTTTTAAGGAGGGTAGAATGTAATATCCGCAATTTTCGATTTTTGGTAAATTTCTTTTTTCGGCGGAAGTCCGTTATGACGACTCGCTCATGACCGTTTCGTCATTCCGAGAATGATTAATTCTGCACTTTTTGTCATCCGAGCTCGTTTCGGTGTCGTTTTGTTGAGTTCCGTGCTTTTTAGCGGTTTTTCCGCACTTGAGTTCGATTCTTGCGTACCTCGTCCGAAACTGTTGTTTCGACTTTCTCGTAAGTTCATTTAATGTTATTATTCATGTTGCAAGCTTCGGTTTGGTTATTCGATCACGTATCGTGATTTTGGGGCGTTTTGGGCCATTTTCGTAATTTCCCAAAGTTTGGGGTAATTACTTTCCGTTGTCGAATTTCGAGCCTTCGGGTAGTCGGAATCGTGTGTTCTATTAGTGCTCGGATTCGTCTTTTCGAGTACTTCGTAACCGTATCTTCGATTCGTACTCAGGTTCGGGTTTCGGGGTCGTTCGGGCCGTCGGAGTTGGTCCCGGCCGAGTCATGGCCGGGCATGCTCGGGCCAGCGATACGGCCGAGTAACGTGCGGTAGTGATCGGCAGTTACGTACGTAAGGCCGGTTACGTACGTAAGGCCCTGGCCGGTAACGTACGTAACGTTCCGGCATTTTCCAGGCAGTGAGTTCGGCCATGGCCGGTTACGTACGTAAGCCATGGCCGGTTACGTACGTAACCCGGCCGGCAGTCAGCTATAAAAGGCCTGGCAGCGTTTTTCTTCAGCCATTTTCTCATTCTTTTTCTTACCGTACGCGGCTGTGGGTGTGTGAATCATCTAGAGATGTTGTTGGACAATGAATCCATGAAGTGTTGAGGTTCATATCATCAATCATCCGTCCTATAACATCCTCCGATCTACCGAATCAGGTCAGATTTCCTAGAAATCTAGTTTTGGGGAATTTGGGTATTTTGGTTGTTTTCGTCCGATTAATCCGATTTAACTTAGGATTGTGATGGATTGATGATTATTTAGATGTTTTATATCATTTCCTTTATTATTCCATGGTTGGATCGTATCGATTCGTTGTTTCGGTCGAGTTCTTGACCGACGCCTTGAAGGTGTCCGGTAAAATGTCTTAGAGGGGTTTTCGGGCGTTCTACGATTATCCTTCCTCGTATGATCGATGATTTATTGATTATATTGTTGTTAGGGTCGAGTTTCTTGTGAAGAAACCGTGTTGAACCCTTCCGTTCGTTGTCGTCTTCCTTTTCGTTAGCATCGGGCGTTCCGAAGCTTCCCGGTTGAGCCGTATCCGTTCGTGGTTCCGTGCTCGTGGTATCGAGGCAAGTACCTTGCCCATACTTTTCTCATTTTATGGATATGATGATCGGTGGTCGTCTTGATGTGTTTGTTTGGTTATTTGAAATGAAGTTTCAAAGGATTTCGGTTTGGCCTCGTTAAAGGCTTTCTTTCAAAACGAGTGTGATTTGTGAACGGTGTTTTGAGAATTGATTATGATTTGGTTATTTTGAACGTTGAAGGATTTTATGATGATACTCCTATTGTTTAAGTTATGGAATCGTGTATTCCGTATTTAATCTTGTTATTGTATTTTTGAAGAGTTTGGTAATGGTGTCGAGTTAATGGCCATCTCTAGTGAGTATTCTTAATGAACTTACATTCTTAGCATGTTAGTATTGCATGAGTAACGTGTGTGTGTGTATGCTCACTACGGGTTAGATCCGACGGGGTCTCGGTAGGGGTCCACAAGAGACGTGGATCGACGAGCTTGCTTTTAACCACTACGGGTTAGATCCGACGGGGTCTCGGTATGTAATATCCGCATTTTTCTTTCCCTTGTATTTTTTCTTTTTCGGCGTATTTCCCGATAGTAGTGACCCTCGTGTATCTTTCAGTGTATCTTTCCTATTATCTATGGATTTTGTTCCCATTATTGTCTTGCGGAACCGCCATTTCGGGGTTGCCGTGGATCCATTCTACGTTATGATGCCTGTTGAGATGTTCCGTTTGATGTTTCGTTCACATTCCGGTGTTTTTGGACCGTTCATATTTCGTACCTAGAGCACGCTACTCTTTCTGCATAGCGCACGCTAGAGTTCCCTTAGTAGCGCACGCTACGTTTGTTCCGTAGCGCGCGCTAGTAGCCCCGGGAGCGGCGGTGTTGTTTTCGGCCTTACGGACGCGTATCGGCCAGACGCTACATATGCTAGCGCACGCTAATGTCGAGAGGCTAGCGCCGCTGATGATGCCCGTGCGTGCGCTAGCGTGAGTGTCGATCTTGGGCGATTTACTCCGAACCCGGAGTGCCGGTTAGCGCACGCTACGCTTGTATGGTAGCGCACGCTAACGGATCGATTAGCGCACGCTACGCTTGTATGGTAGCGCACGCTAACGTATCGGTGGGTTCAGGCGGTTGCCCTTTGGACTCGGTTAATCTCCGTGTAGCGCCTATTGGTCGATAGCGCGCTACCGAGAGGTTATTAGCGCACGCTACTCATGTATGGTAGCGCATGCTAACGGCCAAAACAGCTGCTGGATCGACGCTAACGGTAGGGTTGTAATCTTATCCCGTTAGCGCACGCTAACCTTGAGGCTTTAGCGTGCGCTAACACTCCCTGGCTATATAAACCAGGGAGTTGACCGAGATAGTCACAAATTCTCATTTCTCTCCTTCTTCCGCGGCCGAGCGACTCCAGAGGCGATTTGAGGCGATTTTCTTCTTCCAATCACTTCAGAGATTCTTTTGCTTGAATTCTTGGTGTAGATTAACATCATCCACTTGTGTTTCTCATCCTAAATCCAAGGTAATCTCTTAGAACCCTACTTTTGGATAATTTGGGGGTTTTGGGATTTTCTTCCGATCCGTTCCGTTTTGTTGATGGATTCATGATGAATATGATTAATCTTGTTGATATTCTTAGTTTCCCTACGGATTCATGGTATATTTCGTGATTTTTACGGAATCGAGAGGGTTTGGTTGTGGTCCGCCCTCGTTGTTAATTTCATACGAATATACATGAATCGTGGGTGGGTTTTCGGGTGTATTCCATTTCCGTATTCGTCAAGAGTTGGTTGTAATTATGTTCTTCGAATCGTTAGGTTCGGTTCCGTTGATTCCTAGTGTTCGTCGGTGATTATCCTTCCCGTTCATTGCGTCGTCAATTATTCAAGGCAAGTATTTTTGGAAACCTTTATGCTTAACGTGAAATAGTAATGTATATTGTGTGTGATTGCTCACCTCGGGAGGGTCCGACGGGATCACGGAGGGAATCCAATGGTATAGCCCTGGATTCACGAGTTTGTTTCGCTAGCCAGCTCGGGAGGGTCCTTAGGGATCACGGAGCGGGATCAATGGTATAGCCCTGTTCCCAAGGCGATGCGTGTGCGTGATTTGTTTTATAATATGGCCAGCTCGGGAGGGTCCTTAGGGATCACGGAGCGGGATAAATGGTATAGCCCTGTTCCCACGACAAATTGTTTGACTGTTTATTTCCGGAAAAGACATGTCTGGTTTTGGTTTTTGAAATGATATTGGTGCATGTACTATGAAATGTGTAAGCAATTGGTTTGCCTTGATTACTTGTACTAGCGTAATTGCTAACCCCTTTGGGGACCCGTTTTGGGGAAATTCTTATTATGGATTTCAGGTTATGATTATCCGGACGAGCGAGCACCGGGACAGTACGAGGATGTTGGCCAGGGTCGTTGATATGTGCACTTGGGTTTACTTATTTCTTTTGTCCATTTCGATATGGTTGTTCCCACAGTTTTAAACTTGTAGATTGTACTCGCGAGTACTTAGGTTTTTTGTTTCAAACTCCGGATTGTAGTGTTTTTAAATTGTCACGTTGTTGGTTGATGCTTATTTTGTCGGTTGCTCCGGGCGTATCTTTATATGTCATATTATTTAATTGTGTATCCTCGCTAACCAAGATGGTTAGTCGAGTGGAGTTTTTCTATTGTAGCCTGGTAGGTCCCATGTAGGGGTCTACGGCGCTGTAATACACCTCGAATATCTTGGGGGTGTTACAGAAATGGTATCAGAGCTTAGGTTTATGGATACCTAGGCTTGTCGGTTATTTGGGTCTAGTCGTATTTGTTTTGCACATTGTCACGCCGCTGCCAGCATCCCCGGTACTTCCAGTGCTCGTAAGTTTTCTTATTCGGCTCTTTTGTTTCTTGCATTGTATTTCCTCCTTTGAATCGTAGCTGATTTTCCTCCCTTACTCATCATCAATATACTTCTGTTATCTCTCAACCTCAGTATGGATGCCGGAGGAAACCGTGGTCGTGGTCGTGGTCGTGGCCGTGGGCGCGGCCGAGGACGTGGGGCAGCCGGTGGGGCGGCCACGTCGCATTCTTTGGGAGCCGGCAGTACCGGTGACCGTCACAGTCATGCTTCTTCTCAGGAGCGTGCCGATCTTGGTATTGCGGCTGTTATGCAGCAAATGGTTAACCAGATGACGGCTATAGCTCAAGTGGTCCAGAACCCCGATCAGGCCCACGCTAATCGGGGCGGAGCGGATCGTTGGCTCCAGGATGTCATCAAGATGCATCCTCCTCAGTTCTCGGGAGCTTCGGACCCGATCGGCTGGGAAGGGTGGATCAAGGAGATATCCAAAGTCTTCACTGCTACCAATTGTCCCGAGGACCGTAAGGTCCCTATTGCTCAATACTTTCTCACGGGAGATGCTACAGATTGGTGGGAGGCCGTTAGTCCCAAAGATCATGTTGCTTCGTGGGCCGAGTTTCAGGAGTTGATGGAAACCGAGTATTGTCCGTGGCCGGTCAGACAGGCTCGAGTGCATGCTTTCTTCGATGCTCAACCTCGGGATATTCCCGTATCCCAAGCTATTGCTGATTTCAACAAGGAGTTGGGTTATGTGAAGACCCAAGTTGTCGCCGAGAGCGACAAAATTTTCCATTTTTCGAGGAGAATGAAACTGCCCATTCGGGACTATATGTCTGGACTTGTATGTACTACCCTGAAGGATTATCAGAGTCGAGCCCTTGCTTATGATATGTCGGTTACGGCTAGCGATTTGGCTCGTGAGAGCAAGAAGCAGAAGTCGGTCGGAAATTTTTCTGGTCCCAAGAGTGGAGGCCAGCCGAAATCTCGAGCTGCGAATATTTCTACGGGCGGTTCGGCTCGTTTCTCTGGGAGCTTTGGTGCCGCGAACCCCGCTCGTGAGCCCACATGCTTTAATTGCGGCTTATCGGGTCATAAGAACCGGGACTGTCCTCGCCCGCCTTTAACTTGTCATACTTGTGGTCAGTCGGGCCACAAGGCTTCTTTTTGTGATCAGCTCAGACAGCTTCGCGGTGCCCGTTCTTCTCATCCAGCACCTATGGAGCCGAGTGTGAACCAGGGCTCATTTGCTCCGCCGCCTCCACCGAGTGCCGGCCGAGGTAGGGGTCGGGGTCAGCCCGCTAGGGGCGGAGCTTCCAGTGTCGGCTCTGCTCAGCCGCGTATCTATGAGATGAGGAGAGCCGATGACCCAGCAGCTACTGTGGCGACAGGTACCGTTCATATTCATTCTCATCCTGTCAGTGTGCTTTTCGATTCTGGTGCTACACATTCGTTCATATCGCTGGGGTGTGTGCGCCGTTTGAGTCTCGACTGTTTGTCGCCTTGCGAGTCTTTCATCGTTAAACTTCCTAGCGGTGACAGGATCGTTGGCGATCGAGAGGTCCGAGACTGTTCTGTGTTTATTTGTGAGAGAGCCTGGCTCTCTAATCTTATCGTTGTTGATATTGAGGGTGAGGATCTAATTCTCGGGGATGATTGGCTCGAGCGGCATGGCGCAATCATGAACTACCGCACGAGAATCATCACTATGTTAGCCGAGGATGGCACCGAGCACTCGTTCGCGGGGCGAAAGAGGGGAAACCAGAAGTTCGTTATTAATGCCTTGAAGGCGATGAGTCTCCTGCGAAAGGGGTGTACTGGTTATTGGTGCTATGCCTTGAAGGCGGATAATGGTGGAGACGAGCTTCCGTCGATTCCAGTCGTTAATGAGTTTCCTGATGTTTTTCCTGACGAGCTACCGGGATTGCCACCGGATCGTGAGGTTGAGTTTGCCATAGAGTTAGAGCCGGGCGCGGCTCCTATTTCGAAGGCGCCCTATCGCATGGCACCTTCAGAGATGTCCGAGTTGAAGAAGCAGTTGAGTGAGCTTCTTGAGTCGGGGTATGTTCGACCGAGCGCCTCGCCTTGGGGCGCACCGGTCCTGTTTGTGCGGAAGAAGGATGGTTCACTACGTTTGTGTATCGACTATCGCGAACTAAACAAGGTGACCATCAAGAACAAGTATCCTTTGCCGAGAATTGATGACTTGTTCGATCAGTTGCAGGGAGCTGCGGTATTCTCGAAAATTGATTTGAAATCGGGGTACTATCAGCTCCGGGTGAGAGAGTCCGACGTGCCGAAAACAGCCTTTCGGACGAGGTACGGACATTACGAGTTTGTAGTTATGCCTTTCGGGTTAACTAATGCGCCGGCGGTGTTCATGCAATTGATGAACAAAGTCTTTATCGAGTATTTGGATAAGTGTGTCGTCGTCTTCATTGACGATATACTTATCTATTCGAGGAATGAGGAAGAGCATGCCCATCATTTGCGAATAGTGTTAGACATTTTGAGGACCGAGCAACTCTATGCGAAGTTCTCGAAATGTGAGTTATGGATGAAGGAAGTGATGTTTTTGGGTCACGTGATTTCAGCCGAAGGGGTTCGTGTGGACCCGCAGAAAATTGAGGCAGTATTGGATTGGGCATCGCCCACAAATGTGAAGGAGGTCCGTAGTTTCTTGGGTTTGGCTGGCTACTACCGTAGGTTCGTCGAGGGTTTCTCAAAACTAGCTCGGCCACTTACTCAGTTGCTCCATAAATCCGAGAAGTTCGTCTGGACCGATGAGAGGCAGTCGAGTTTCGAGGAGCTGAAGAAGCGTTTGACTTCAGCCCCGGTCTTGGCGTTGCCGTGTGGCAACGAGGGATTCGCCGTTTATAGCGATGCTTCGGGTCAGGGTCTTGGGTGCGTATTGATGCAGCACGGCAAGACCATTGCCTATGCGTCGAGACAGTTAAGGCCGTATGAACTTAACTACCCTACTCACGATTTGGAGTTAGCGGCGGTAGTCTTTGCACTCAAGATTTGGCGTCACTATCTTTTCGGCTCTACATGTCAGATTTTTACCGATCATAAAAGTCTGAAATACATATTTACTCACCGGGAGTTGAATATGAGGCAGAGGAGGTGGTTAGAGCTGATTAAAGATTATGACCTTGAAATTCTTTATCATCCGGGCAAGGCGAACGTCGTGGCCGACGCCTTGAGTCGGAAACCGATTGCGTTGCGAACGCTTGAGGTCCTTACGCCTCGATCGAGCTTCGCGGGCTTTGATCGGGTTAGATGTTGAGGTTTTGTTGCCTGGAGCTGTCGGGCAACTTTGTGCTTTAGAGATTTCGTCGTCCTTGATCGATGAAATTAAGCTGAAACAATCAGAGGACCCGATGATTACTCAAATCCGAGAGAACGTACTCAAAGGAAAGTCTCCTGGATTTGTGATTCACGAAGATGGTGTTTTGAGATTCCAGAGTCGGCTTTGTGTGCCGAACAATCCAGAGTTACGACAGAGTATTTTGCGTGAGGCCCATTCCACACCTTATTCCGTTCATCCTGGTTCGAGTAAGATGTACAAGGACCTGAGAAGAAATTTCTGGTGGAATGATATGAAGGATGAGGTCGCACAGTTTGTAGCGAGATGTTTGACTTGTCAGCAGGTCAAAATCGAGCATCGGCCGGTCAGTTATTGCAGTCACTTCCCGTTCCAGAATGGAAATGGGAAGATATATCGATGGATTTCGTTACGAGTTTGCCGAGATCGAGGTCGGGCATGAACATGGTATGGGTGATTGTTGATCGTCTGACCAAGTCGGCACATTTTCTGGGCATCAAGGACACTTGGGGCCCGGAGAAGTTAGCTCATGTGTTTATCGCGCAGATTGTGAGACTTCACGGTACTCCGAAGTCTATTGTTTCGGATCGTGATGGCCGTTTCGTATCGCACTTTTGGCAGGCGGTGCATAAGGCGTTAGGTACCCGTTTGCATTTGAGTACCTCTTTTCATCCCCAGTCAGATGGACAGTCGGAACGCACCATCCAGACATTCGAGGACATGTTGCGTGCTTGTGCCCTCGATTGGAGTAGCGACTGGGAGGAGCATTTGCCATTGATCGAATTCACGTACAACAATAGTTGGCACGCGTCGATTCGGATGGCACCGTATGAGGCACTTTATGGGCGGCGATGTCGATCGCCGATTTGTTGGAATGAGGCGTCCGATTTGGTCGGGACCGAACCGGATGTCGTTTTAGAGACGAGACGGAAGATAGAATTAATTCGAGAACGGATGTTGACTGCCCAGAGTCGACAGAAGTCATATGCCGATGTTCGTCGTCGACCTTTAGAATTCGAGGTGGGGGACCACGTTTTGCTGAAGGTGTCGCCAACGAAGGGAATTTTCCGTTTCGGGAAAAAGGGGAAGTTGAGTCCGAGATTTATTGGACCCTTCGAGATTCTCGAGCGAGTCGGTGGGTTGGCATACCGTTTGGCGTTGCCCCCGGCCCTGAGTCATGTTCATAGCGTTTTTCATGTTTCGCAGCTGAGGAAATACGTCCCGGACCCTAGTCACATCATCGATTATGATGAGATTGACGTCGCCGAGGATATTACTTTTGATGAGCGCCCTTTGCAGATTTTGGAACATCGTGAGAAACGATTGAGGCATAGGACCATCCCTTTGGTCAAGGTGCAGTGGTCGAGACACGGTGTCGAGGAGGCAACGTGGGAGACCGAGGATAGCATGCGTGCTAGGTACCCGGAGTTGTTTGTTTCTTAAGTTTCGGGACGAAACTTGTTTTTAGAGGGGTAGAATGTAATATCCGCATTTTTCTTTCCCTTGTATTTTTTCTTTTTCGGCGTATTTCCCGATAGTAGTGACCCTCGTGTATCTTTCAGTGTATCTTTCCTATTATCTATGGATTTTGTTCCCATTATTGTCTTGCGGAACCGCCATTTCGGGGTTGCCGTGGATCCATTCTACGTTATGATGCCTGTTGAGATGTTCCGTTTGATGTTTCGTTCACATTCCGGTGTTTTTGGACCGTTCATATTTCGTACCTAGCGCACGCTACTCTTTCTGCATAGCGCACGCTAGAGTTCCCTTAGTAGCGCACGCTACGTTTGTTCCGTAGCGCGCGCTAGCGAGTAGCCCTGGGAGCGGCAGTGTTGTTTTTCCAGCCTTCTGGACCAGCGTATCAGCGTACGCTACATATGCTAGCGCACGCTAATGTCGAGAGGCTAGCGCACGCTGATGATGCCCGGTAACGTGCGCTAGCGTGAGTGTCCAAGATCGGGCGATTTACATCGAACCCGGTCAGGTGCCAGTTAGCGCACGCTACGCTTGTATGGTAGCGCACGCTAACGGATCAGTTAGCGCACGCTACGCTTGTATGGTAGCGCACGCTAACGTATCAGGTGGGTTCTGGGCAGTTGCCACTGGACTCGGTTAATGTCCAGGTAGCGCACGCTATTGGTCGATAGCGCACGCTACCGAGAGGTTATTAGCGCACGCTACTCATGTATGGTAGCGCATGCTAACGGCCAAAAACCTGGCTACTGGACTGGGATGCTAACGGTAGGGTTGTAATCTTATCCCGTTAGCGCACGCTAACCTTGAGGCTTTAGCGTGCGCTAACACTCCCTGTCTATATAAACCTGGGAGTTGACCGAGATAGTCACAAATTCTCATTTCTCTCCTTCTTCCACGGCCGAGCGACTCCAGAGGCGATTTGAGGCGATTTTCTTCTTCCAATCACTTCAGAGATTCTTTTGCTTGAATTCTTGGTGTAGATTAACATCATCCACTTGTGTTTCTCATCCTAAATCCAAGGTAATCTCTTAGAACCCTACTTTTGGATAATTTGGGGGTTTTGGGATTTTCTTCCGATCCGTTCCGTTTTGTTGATGGATTCATGATGAATATGATTAATCTTGTTGATATTCTTAGTTTCCCTACGGATTCATGGTATATTTCGTGATTTTTACGGAATCGAGAGGGTTTGGTTGTGGTCCGCCCTCGTTGTTAATTTCATACGAATATACATGAATCGTGGGTGGATTTTCGGGTGTATTCCATTTCCGTATTCGTCAAGAGTTGGTTGTAATTATGTTCTTCGAATCGTTAGGTTCGGTTCCGTTGATTCCTAGTGTTTGTCGGTGATTATCCTTCCCGTTCATTGCGTCGTCAATTATTCAAGGCAAGTATTTTTGGAAACCTTTATGCTTAACGTGAAATAGTAATGTATATTGTGTGTGATTGCTCACCTCGGGAGGGTCCGACGGAATCACGGAGGGAATCCAATGGTATAGCCCTGGATTCACGAGTTTGTTTCGCTAGCCAGCTCGGGAGGGTCCTTAGGGATCACGGAGCGGGATCAATGGTATAGCCCTGTTCCCAAGGCGATGCGTGTGCGTGATTTGTTTTATAATATGGCCAGCTCGGGAGGGTCCTTAGGGATCACGGAGCGGGATCAATGGTATAGCCCTGTTCCCACGGCAAATTGTTTGACTGTTTATTTCCGGAAAAGACATGTCTGGTTTTGGTTTTTGAAATGATATTGGTGCATGTACTATGAAATGTGTAAGCAATTGGTTTGCCTTGATTACTTGTACTAGCGTAATTGCTAACCCCTTTGGGGACCCGTTTTGGGGAAATTCTTATTATGGATTTCAGGTTATGATTATCCGGACGAGCGAGCACCGGGACAGTACGAGGATGTTGGCCAGGGTCGTTGATATGTGCACTTGGGTTTACTTATTTCTTTTGTCCATTTCGATATGGTTGTTCCCACAGTTTTAAACTTGTAGATTGTACTCGCGAGTACTTAGGCTTTTTGTTTCAAACTCCGGATTGTAGTGTTTTTAAATTGTCACGTTGTTGGTTGATGCTTATTTTGCCGGTTGCTCCGGGCGTATCTTTATATGTCATATTATTTAATTGTGTATCCTCGCTAACCAAGATGGTTAGTCGAGTGGAGTTTTCTATTGTAGCCTGGTAGGTCCCATGTAGGGGTCTACGGCGCTGTAATACACCTCGAATATCTTGGGGGTGTTACACGGTAGGGGTCCACAGAGACGTGGATCGACGGTTAATTGTGGTGCATTTTGCAAATGTGATTTGATATTGGCATTTCCGGAAATGAGTGCTTTTGAACGGTTTTCATGATTGCATGCATTGACTAAGTGTGTAAGAGGTAAGTTGTTCGTTTGGCCTACTTGGCTAGGATGGCTATAGAGTATTTTGTTGTTTGTGTTAAATCCTTTAATTGTGGATTTTGATATCGGAAGACGAACCTTGTGGTCGTTCTTGTGTACTGTGAATTGATGAGATTTGGGGCTAAAATCCCAATGGTTTTGTAAAGGTCATTTGACGGATTTGGGGCTAAAATCCCAACGGTTTGGTAAAGGTTATTTTACGGAAAGTAAACTTTTGGGGCGATGACCCCTTTTGTCTTTTGGATTTTGAAAAGTAGGATTTGATAATCCTAAATTGTTTTCTATTAAAACTCTCGATGGCATTCTAAACCGTTTTATAAATTATTTCCATTGATTTATGATATTTCGATTTTGAAAGGTTTTCTCAAACTCTTGCCTCGGGAAGTACTTTTCGTTTCGTTTGGATCTTTGAGGATTCCTGGTTATTGTTATTCGTGGAATGTGAATTGTATGGCTCGTATTTGCACTTTGTTCTTGCACTAGCAAAACAGTGGAGTTTGCTAACCCCGAGTATTCGGGGGTGGATGTCTATTTTGCATTCGGGTTTTGGAGCATGGCATGTGTCGGCACGAAGGATGATGAAAGATGAACGATACTAATCACGAGGATCGTTGATGTCGTCTTGGTCTAGTTGTATTTTCTTTTCATTGCGATATCTTTTCCCGTTGTACGGAAGTTTATCAGATTTTGACCCTGCGTGGGTATGTGTTTGGAATTGAGTTGTATGTTATTATTGAGAGACCAAATCGGTCTACTGTGTCATTTTAGCCTGAAAGGCGATGTCTAGATGTTTGATTTTAGTTATCAGCCTGGTAGATCCTCGAGGAGAGGGTCTACGGCGTGTAATATCCCTGAGCGGATTGGGGGTGTTACATAAATGGTATGAGAGATTAGGTTGTGGAAACCTAGGCTGTCGGGTCAGTGGTGTCTATTGAGTTTTTGTCTCGTCGGATTTTGTCTGACTAAGTCGTGTCGCGATGCGTCGTCTGAGTTTGTTGGTCGTGATTAGTATCGTGGGCGATCATCATCTTCGTGCGACCTGTGGATGTAAGTCTCCCTTCTTTGTGTTGTGCCTCGTGTGACACGAGCTATTTTTATGATTATGAGTTAATTGACGGAATCCTCTTATGGATTTTGATTTCGTGATATGTGATTATTTGACTCCCATTTTTCGTTCATATGAGGAGTAGTGTTGCTGTCTTGTGCATGTTTGACTTTATTTCTTTTATCCGCTGCGTGAGTTCTTTTGTAATGGCCTTCGGTATTTTACCGACTGAGCTTTATTTCGAAAATCGATTCCCTTAACCGAGTTCTTGGCATTATGGCCTTGATCATTTTGGCGAAATTCTTATGACGGAATTTAGTATTTTGTAAATGGATTTTGTGAGTTTTTTTTGAAATATTACCGTCATCGGCCTTTTTGGTAGTTTATAAAAGGTTTTTAGCCTGGTGGGTTCCGGCGCGGGACCCACGGCGCTATATTGTTCCGTGTTATTACCTGAAATTTTTGGGCATTCTAGCCCATTGAATTATTTTTGAAAACCTTGAGTATCTTAGAAAATTAAAATTCGAGACGTACTTTTAAAACGAATTATTTTCTTGCGCTGTTTTCAAGGTGTTTTCTAATGCCGCAATACATTTCAAAAAAATTTCCGGTTGTGGACCAAAAATATTTTGAGATATTTTCAAATGCAGTTGCTTAGACCGAAAGGTCGAATATTTTTGAAAGTTTTTGACTAAAAGAAAGGTGTCCTCGTTTTTGTTCAAACGCAAGATGATTTTCAAAGTCTCGTTAATGGTGTTTGTACTACTTTTTGTAAAATGATACTCAAGATCAACTGTTGTTTCCAAACTGTTTTCAAAAGGAGGTTTTCGTTTTTAAAACCTATCATTCCTGTTTGCGGACCGGAAATGCGTGTATGGTTTTCGAACTTTCGTTACGGTGTTAACCCCGAATTGTGATTGAATTGGTGGCGTGAGCGTTGAGTCATTCGCCACGCATATGTTTTGTTAGCCCTCTGTGAGAGGTGTGAACTGGTGTTTACTGTTTATCGCCTCGTGGTGACTTGCGTGTTGTCGCACTAGTGTGAGTTGTTAAAGGTTGGATTTTTGTGCGTTATACACATGGGTGATTATTTCATGATGTTTGTGATTGTGTGCTGGCTATCGTTCGGGATGTTGTAATCATCGAACGATGCCGTTGTTGTTGTGATTTTTGTATGCGTTGTTATGTTATGCTGAGTTGGCATCTCCGGTATGTTGTTTTGCGGTGTTTTGTTCCATTGTATCGAGCATTTGTATTTTCGGTATGCCGAGCCGAGACGTTTCAACCGTGATGTGCCGGGGCATGCACGTGTAAATTGTCCTTCTCGTCGGTAACACATTTCAAGTGTGGACTCGAGGGACACCGAATTCAGTTTTGCGAATTGGCTACCGAGACTTTCGGAGTTCGCGCTTCAGCACAAGTATCAGAATCGGCTTTCAGAGGCCTTCGAAGGATGTTTCTGTCGGTTGCTTGTTGTGTCGTCACCTTGATTTTGTTAGGAATACTTGTTAGATTTTGATGATGTCATTAATTTAAAATCAAATGTTTATTACTTGGCAAAATGTAAGGAAGAACCAAATGAGTATCTTCCATAGGCCAAAATATGTTAAGTATAAAACTTGGCAAAATGTAAGGAAGAACCAAATGAGTATCTTCCATAGGCCAAAATATGTTAAGTATAAAACTTGGCAAAATGTAAAGAAGAACCAAATGAGTATCTTCTGTAGGCCAAAGTTAGTTAGGCTGAAAATCGGCTAAGTACTAAAGTACAGCCTAGTCCATCAGAGAAGTACAAATGACTACGTGAGTAGCTGCGGTCAACTAAATTTATCGAGAAGTTTGACTGATCATACTGCGAGGTACCTCAGGGAAGTCACCTGATCAAACAAGTCACAAACAGTGAACAGCCGAGAAGACCTACCTGCAGAGATGTAAGCTGCACATCAGCCTACTCAACTACAGCCTAGTACTCCAACTCCACGTCAGCATGCGTTTGAAAAGTCAAAAATTACGGAAAGCTCACATGCAACGTGAAGAGACAAATTGGAGTGATTCCCGCAAGAGATATGATTTATTTAAATCATCCTGACCCACCGTGAAGACTTTTATCCTTTTATATTCAAAAGATTCGGCGCTCACATGCAGAAGTCCTCACAACGGTCGGAAGATAAAATAAAATAATGGGAATCCAGCCTTGCAACGTTCAGAAAGAATAAACAATGAAGTCTCCCTCCAACGGACGGATTTGTTCAGATTTGCAACGGCTACAAGAAAGAAGCTCAGAGATCGTGACCTATATATATCCAGAGATTTGAAACTGAGCAACAACAACCGGTGCGAACATACATTCTAGCGATCAAAGCAATCAAGCAATCTCAAGCAATCAAATAGCATCGTGAAAAGAGCAGATCTAAAAGTTCATTCTTATGGAAGCTCTTAAGTTGGAGAAGACAAACACTCTTGTCTATAATCTTGAGTACGGGGTACTTCACTGGTTGAAGTAAGAGACTGTAAGGGCATCCGAGGATCGAGGATCAAGAGGTGCAAGGCAGTCAAGTGTGTGTACAACGGCACGGATTTCCACTGGTTGGAAGCTGTTGTAGTGTGTTGTGAATCACTGTAATATTTATCACTGGTTGAAAATTATAGTGAATTCATCTCCAACTGGTTTGGAGAAAAGTGGATTAGTAGAGGATTACCCCACCTCTGAGACCACTATAATTGCCTGTGTCATTTACTGTCTTACTGCATCATACCTTAACTGCTGCATACATTGTTAAGTGTTTCATTAAGTTAATCTATATTCGTCATCAGCTGACTTCCGCACATATCCAAGAACAAACGACTCCAAGTCATTTGTTTGACCATCAGCTGAAGAAACTCACTCTTCGTGAAAAAGAGTTCAAGAGTTTCAACAAGTCTATTCACCCCCCCCCCTCTAGACTTGTTCCTGGACGACTTGTGACCTACAAGTGGTATTAGAGAGGTTGGTTCATTTTTTCTCACGAACCAGATCTATACTAGATATATATCTTATCTCTCACTTTATAAATGGAACACATGCACTCTAGACTCCCTGTCTTTTCAGTTGATGAGTATGATCTATGGAAGATAAGAATGCAGGCACACTTATCTTCAATTCATGATGACATGTGGTGCATCATTGAAGACGGTCCATTCATTTTTGAGAAGGACAACACAGCCGAGGAGATCGCAGCTGGGAGGCCCGAAAAGATTCCTAAGAAGAGAACGGAGCTGACCCCCGAAGAGAGAAAGCTGGCCAATCTTGACAACAGGGCCAGAGATGTGCTATACCAAACTCTTGACAAATCCACAATGGTCAAGATCAAAAACTGTAAGAATGCCAAAGAAATTTGGGACACATTAGCCCTAATGTGTGAAGGAACGGAGCTGATCAAGGAAAACAAGTTGTCAATAGCTATCCAAAAGTTTGGCAACTTTAAAATGAAGAATGGTGAATCTATAGACCAAGTGGACACAAGGTTCACTGAAATTATCAATGAGATCAACTCCCTGGGCAAAACTTATGGCAACAGGGAAATGGCACTTAAGGTCCTCAGATCGCTCAATCCCGAATGGAGCATGAAGGCTGTAGCCATGAGAAAGTCCAAAGACCTGAATAAGATAAAGATTCAGGAGTTGTTCTCTGATCTAAAGGCTTATGAGTTCGAGCTTCCAAGCTCATCCTCAACTGAGCCTGCAGAGAAGGGAATCGCATTTGCAGCCGAGTCCCCTGCTAAGAGCCTATCTGATGTGAAACCTCCAAATCCACTAGACTTTGAGGAAGAAATGGCTTTCATAATGCAAAGGTTCAGAAACTTCAGAAAGAACTACTCCAAGTATAAGAAAAACTACAAGGAGAATCCAAGAAGGAACCAGAAGGCTGGAAACTGGAAAGTTGAATGCTACAACTGTCACAAAATAGGACACATCCAAATGGATTGTCCCGAGCTCAAGAAGGACGAAACCAAGAAGGAGGTGGGCAGAAAGGAAGACAGAAGAAAAGCTCTCATCGGAGAAGACCAGGAGCATGTCGAATCAAGCGGCGGTTTCTTTTCTGATGAAGACGAGGAGTATGATTGCCTGATGGCAAACTTAGCTGATGAAGAGGTAACCTCTAAACCTACCGGTTCAAATAATAGCTCAGCCATGTCACAAGATATGGATTTACATGAATCGGTAAATCAGTTATTCAAAGATTTTGAAACACTTAAATCTGCACACCAAGTCAGACAAGAGAAGACTCATTTGCAAGATGAGAATAGCAATTGAAAAATGATTTCAAAACTCGGCTAGATTTAAATAAGGTTGAGACAACTACAGTGACTTTAAAAACTGTGCAAGTGTCAATACAAATTGAAATAGACCGGCTAAATATTTTACTTAAAGAAAATCACCAGCTTGCTCATGCCAAAGCCGAGTTTACTAAGTCGGGCATGTATAAATAAAACTCAGCGCAGAAATAACCTCCCGAAGGCGTCCTCGACTGGGTGAATTGTGTACCTATAAAAGGTCATTATATACCAAATCAGGCCTTGGATATGATTCTCACACTCCCTCTAGTTCTGAAACCAAGTTTATCAAGGGAGAAACAATGGTCTCGACTGCTGAGCCTGTGTATAAACCGATATTCAAAACAGCAACGTAAGTCAAACGTCTCAGTGCCAAATGTTACACTGCATACCACCTAGACAGCGACTAGGCAAGGCCTGTGCAAAAGCAACGGCTTGCACAACATGCCCACTATTACCAACAACTCCCCAAAAATAGATTTCATAATGGGAGGGGCAGATGGAAACCTCAAGGTTATCCAAATTACCAAAATGAACAAGTGTGGAGACCACAAAGGTTTAATAAATGGTCTCAGCCTAGATTTAGAAATGGCCCACACTATCAAAATTTTGAGGAATATCCGGTATACAATCCAACCAGGAGATTTAGACCTCGACCACAGACACCTTATAAGGGTTATAATAATAATTCCTATAATCCAAGGAGAAATCAATTCTCCAGGAAACCAACTAACCCCAAAGGACCCACACAAATTTGGGTACCTAAATCTCTGCTTATTTAATTGCAGAAAAGGTGGAAGGACTACAACCACATCTCCTCAAGCTCAAATTTTGGAGGTGAAGAATGGTTTGTAGACTCTGGATGCTCGAGGCATATGACCGGGAACAAGAATATGCTGACCAAATATATCAAATAAAGAGGTCTCGATGTAACCTTTGGAGATAGCTCTAGAGGACAGACAAAAGGCTTTGGAGAGCTGCACCGAGGAAACATTGTAATATCCAAAGTTCATTATGTCAAAGGGCTCAAATACAACCTCCTGAGCATAAGCCAGTTCTGTGACGAGAAGAATCTAGTAGTCTTCACCATCTTGAAGTGTATGGTGATAGACATCTTATCTGGAGAAATAAAGCTACAAGGTTTCCGAAGAAGAGATGTATACATGATTGATTGGAACACAGGAACACCTAACTCCTGTTTTCTATCCAAGACTGTAGCTGAGAATGGATGGCTGTGGCACAAAAGACTATGTCACCTAAACTTCAAAGCCATCAACAAGATTAGCTCTCAGAAGCTGGTCAGAGGACTTTCAAATGAAGCATTCAAGAAGGAAGCACTCTGTGATGCATGTCAGAAGGGAAAGCAGACCAAGGCATCGTTCAAGCCAGTGCAGCCTACAACGCTCACAACAAGGATCTTAGATCTACTTCACATGGATCTATTTGGTCCTATCAAGCCAAGGACTTTGAGCGGCAGAAAGCACGCTCTTGTGATTGTAGATGATTATTCAAGGTACACTTGGATCATTTTTCTATTCAAGAAAAGTGAAACCCTGACCAAGTTACGAGTGCGAGAAGGATCCGAATGAGAAATCCCTCTCCATAATCAAGATCGGATCGAGATAGAGGAGGAGAGTTTCTCAACAAGGCGATAATCGATTTCGGTGATCGAGAATGGGATCCAAAGATGAGCTCTGCGGCCTGTGACGCCCAGTGAGAATGGTGTTCCGAAAGAAGGAAGAACCACGAAGGAAGCGGCAAGGTCCATGATTGCGAAGCGGACCTACCCAAGAGGTTACGGGCTGCAACACGACTGCCACACCCGAGCAGGAGTATGATAGTAGGGAGACATGGCAAAACTCCCTATGAGGTTTGGAATAATAGAACTCCTCATGTTGCTTACTTTCATGTTTTTGGTTGCAAGTGTTTCATCCACAACGGTAAAACACAGCCTAAATGCCTTTGATGCTAAAGCGATGATGGTCTATTTATGGGATATTCCCAAAGAAGCAAGGCATATAGAGTTTTTAACAAAAGAACCTTAGTTGTGGAGGAAACACCACATGTTGTTTTTGATGAATCTACGTTGAGTACAGAAACAACTTGAGCAAATTGAGAACAAGCTCAAGTCGGCAACCCTTGAAGAAGTCATTATACATGACACTGGAATGGTGGACTCACTGCAGATCGGCTGATGACCCAATGCGGTGATGAAGACCCAATGCAGATCGACAGGATCACCAAACCTATCCGATCCATTCTTTGCGGAAGAAGACCCAGCCGGAGTCGACAAAGACTCATCTGCGATGCAGAACCAAGCTGCAGATGACAAGGCGGTAGCCGATCCATTCTGCAGTAACCCACAGATGCAGATAACCACCAGAGCAATCCAACAGGGGGAACAAACCCAGAAGAGGACGAGATCCCCAAATGGCTCAAGGATCATCCAATTCAGCAAATTATCGGAAAGTTGACCGATGGAGTCAAGACAAGACAGTCAACTCTACCAGCAGGAATGGCAATGTTCTCATGTTTCATGTCACAAATTGAACCCAAGACTACAGAACAAGCCTTGGAAGATTATTCATGGATTAATGCCATGCAAGAGGAATTGGAGCAGATGGAAAGAAACAAAGTTTGGGAACTAACAGACAGACCTGATCACAAGAAAGTTATTGGCACCAAATGGGTGTATAAAAACAAGAGTGATGAAGACGGAGTCGTTGTTAGGAATAAAGCAGACTCGTAGCAAAAGGTTATGCACGGTGTGAGGGAATAGATTTTGATGAAACTTATGCACTGTTGCAAGATTAGAAGCCATCGACTATTCCTCGCATATTTTGCCGATTCAAGGACTTTGAAGTCTACGGATGGATGTAAAAAGTGCGTTTCTAAACGGAATCCTAGAAGAAGAAGTCTATGTAGAGCAACCCCCAGGTTTTGTCAAAGGAGACAAAGTCTATAAGCTGTTGAAGGCTCTGTATGGACTCAAGCAAGCACCGAGAGCATGGTATGAAACATTGCCTGTGTTTCTTGAGAAAAATGGTTTTTGCAAAGGAAAAGTGGACAAGACCCTATTTAGAGTGGAGCACGAAGGCCACATATTAATAGTTCAGATTTATGTGGATGACATCATATTCGGGTCAACCAATCCAGAACTATGCGAGAAATTCTCCAACCTCATGCAAGGAGAATTTGAGATGAGTATGATGGGAAAGCTTAACTTCTTTCTCGGATTACAAGTTAAGCAGATGGAAAAAGGAATTTTCATCAACCAAGCAAAGTATACCAGAGATCTTATCAAGAGATATGGAATGGAATCAGCCAAGCCCGCAAGAATTCCAATGAGCACAAGTACTCACCTGGATGCAAACGAGGCAGGCATATCAGTGGACTCAACCCACTACAGAGGACTCATCGGATCTCTTCTGTACCTAACTGCAAGCAGGCCAGACATATCATATGCAGTTGGAGTTTGTGCAAGATTCCAGTCCAAGCCGAAGCAATCACACCTAGATGCAGCTAAGAGAATAATTAAATACCTAAAGTCTACAATTAATGTTGGACTATGGTATCCCAAGGATGACAACTTCGAGCTATCAGGATACTCAGATGCGGATTTCGCAGGATGCAAAATCAACAGGAAGAGCACTAGTGGAACGTGTCAATTCCTAGGAACCAGGTCGATATCTGGTTTAGCAAGAAGCGTGTTTCTAACTCTATCTCCACTCTGAGTCGAATACTTAGTGCAGTAGTCATTGTGCCTGATTCTATGGATCAGACAACAGTTAAGGGACTATAATATTATTGCCAACGAAGTTCCTATTTGGTGTGACAACAATAGTGCTATTGCAATAACCAACAATCCGGTTTTGCACTCAAGGACGAAGCACATTGACGTTAAGCACCATTTCATTAGAGACCATGTGCTTAACAAAAGGGTTAGAGTTGAAAGAGTCAGCACAGACTACCAAATAGCTGACATCTTCACTAAACCCCTGCCAGAAGAAAGATTCCTAGAGCTTAGCAGAGACCTTGGATTACTAGATTGGGAATCTAGTACTGAAGCAAGTTGAAGGAAGGACGGACCCTCAGGATCAGCCTAAGCTGATGCAGGCGAGAAGACGAAGGCCAGACGAAGAAACTTAGCTGTACAGAATACCAGGCGAGAAGTCAAACTCACCTGTTGCAGAGTGGTCAACAGTCAACAAAATCAGACCAGCTAAGTTCTCTAAACTGACCTCTATATTTTTTTTTAATATCTGCCATATTTATAATATTATTTTGGCTAACAAAATGGCATTTAAATATACATTTTATAAGCCAAGTGGCAATTTTAATACACGCGTCACACGCCTATTTAATTAACCTCTACGATGGCCAATCAGAATCAACCGTCGAAATTTTAAATAGGGCCACCGATTCAAATTTGAAATTCAAAAGAATATCAAAAGGCGTACCACCGTTCAAATTTATAATAAACTAATACAAACGTCTTTTCACCTTCTTTATAAGGAAGAAAACCTTTCACTTTACTCTTTACGCTTACAGAAACCCTAGAATTTACAGAGCAAAAATACACTAAAAAATCCTAAAATCCTTTTTGCAGAAATGGCATCTTTTGAAGGCGTAAACTTGAAGGCGGTGAAGGACCAGGTCATCTTCTCCATGGTCGTCGACTTCGAAGGTTTATTAGAAGCAAATCTAGAGGACTTCGATATGCTCAATTTGATCCGGGCGATCAAGCTGAATGGAATCTACCCGTTTCTCGACATCAACCCGCAACATTTGTTCAAGGAAGATGTTGTTGAATTTTATCGTAATGCCTCTCTGATTCAGTACAATTAACCCCCAAATACTTGTTAATGACATCCGGTGAAAAATTAATCGATTTCCCATTCACAGTAGTCTGATGATAAGTAGGCGACCCTACCTGCCCAATGGACTTGTTGAAAGAATTGTAAAAGTTTAGGGTCAAGGTCGGGTTACCATTTGGGAGATCGGAAACGAACTTTTCCCAGCCGTTGTCTATGAATTTTTGGATGAAAGGGCTAGTGATTGTGTCTCTATCCGAATCGCCAATGAAATCATCAAGATTGAACAATCTTTCCTTAATGCACTTTGTGTTTTGATTTCTTTGCGGTGGTGCTGGATAGGGGTGTATTTCGAACTGAACATTCGTGAAAATTTCACAAAAATGTTCGGTCAACGTTCAATTCGTGTTCGGTTCGGTCAAATTCGAACAGTTCGCGAACATGTTCGTTACATACATGAACCGAACACGAACAAAATAATATATGTTCGTTAGTTCACGAACAGTTCGCGAACAAAGGTTTTTTATATATTTATTAATAATTTTACAATAATTAATAAATATAATTAATAATTTTTATAATAATTAATAAATATATATACAAAATAAACCTACCATTCCAAAATCCTTAATTTCTAAATCTATCTTCTGTTTTTATTTTATTAATTATTATTGCTTGTACTTTAGTTTTTTTTTCTTTTTTTAGAACACAAACGAACAAACGAACGATCAAAACGAACGAACAATCGAACGCTAACGAACGAACACGAAATATGTGAAATTTTAACGAACCGAACACGAACAAGTGGTTTGCAATTTTACCGAACACGAACACGAACCGAACGAACCGAATCCTTAACGAATGAACGTTCGTTAAAGTCACCGTTCGGTTCGTTCGGTTCGAAATACACCCCTAGTGCCGGACCTTGAGATGACGAACCGACCTTTTCTTTTCCTTTTGACGATTTCTTCGGTGCCATCCCTGAAATTTAACAAAATCAACTTCCTTTTCATCACACGACTATAATCATCAAGCAAAACCAATAAAAACATAAAAAAATTCAAAGATTTTCGTTGTGGCATTTCGTCGGACACCTTGAGTTCATAGTTTTTTAACAAGTTTTTTTTCATTCAACCTCAAATCCATAAAGCCACCACAAATCAATGAATCAAATAACCACACAAATATCAACAATACTAACAAATAAACAAGATTTAATCAACGAATCATACGGAAATAAGAATCGAAAAACAAATATGAAGTGAAAAACTAAAAACTAAAACTCAAAAATATATAAATTGAAACAAGGGTTGAAAGAGAACCTGATGATTATGTGTTAATGTTGATAAGATAATGAATTGTATTGAGGAATTTGAGTTTTTAGAAAGTAGGAATTGAGAGGGGGGAAAAAAAATTTGCACTGCCGGCCGCTTGGTGTCTCGTCTGGTTTGTGAATGTGTTGCAAAGTCCATTTTTTTATACAGACGAGTAGTTACGGCCGTAACATATCCAAGTTACGAACATATGATGCTTTCATTTTTCTAACAGGTTTTTAAGTTACGGTCGTATCTTTCCAGACTTACGGCCGTATGATGCATTCGTTTTTCGGAACTTGTTTTAAGATACGGCCGTAACATGCAATAGTTACGGTCGTAAGGTGCTTTCGGGAAAAATATAATGGAACATCATACGGCCGTAAGACTTATAACTTACGGCCGTATTTTTTTTTTTTAGTTTTTTAAGTTTTTACTATGGTTTTTTAGAAAATTATAATTATTATATTTGTGAGAATAATGAAAGAAAGACTCCCTGGATGATATGATCCTTGCTCTTGTTGTTGAATCTTTCCGTGTTACCCCCAAACTTATTTTGCGAAATAATAGAGATTGGGTTGCCTCCCAATAAGCGCTTTGTTTAATGTCCTTAGCTTGACTTCTCGTCAGATTAATTAGGTATTTCCAGCATTATGATTGACTTTGCTGTCGAGAATTCTCCTCCCAGATATGGCTTTAACCATTGGCCGTTTACTTTGAAACTCCCGTCGGTTGTATTATAAATCTCCACAGCTCCATGAGAAAACACCTCTTTGATCGTGTAAGGACCCGTCCATCGTGATCGCAGCTTACCCGGAAACAGACGCAGTCGTGCATTAAAAAGCAGAACTTGGTCTCCTGTTTTAAAAGCTCTTCTTAGAATTCTGTTGTCATGCCATCTTTTTGTTTTTTCTTTGTAGATTTTGGCATTTTCATATGAGTCGAGTCGGATTTCATCCAACTCATTTAACTGCAGCAACCTTTTCTTTCCAGCCAACTGTTCGTCAAAGTTTAATTTTTTTATAGCCCAAAAGGCTCGATGTTCAAGTTCTACTGGCAGGTGAAAGGCTTTTCCAAAAACCAGACGAAATGGAGACATGCCTATCGGTGTCTTATAAACTGTTCTGTAAGCCCAGAGCGCATCATCCAGCTTTTTCGACCAATCTTTCCGAGATGAGTCGACTGTCATCTCAAGTATATGTTTCAGTTCACGATTGGAAACCTCGACTTGTCCACTGGTTTGTGGGTGATAAGAGGTAGCGACATGGTGTTTTACTCCAAATTTGGTCAATAGAGCCTTAACCTGGTGATTGCAGAAATGAGATCCGCCATCACTGATAATAACTCTCGGAGTTCCGAAGCGAGTGAATATATTTTTCTTTAGAAAATTTACCACGACCTTAGCTTCGTTTGTTGGTAATGCAACAGCCTCCACCCATTTAGATACGTAGTCCACAGCTACAAGGATGTATTCATTAGAGAACGATGATGGAAAGGGTCCCATGAAATCAATTCCCCAAACGTCGAAGATTTCAACTTCAAGGATGAAATTCATTGGCATTTCATTTCTTTTTGACATGTTTCCATGTCTTTGGCACCAGTCACACTTCGAGACAAGTGTATGTGCATCTTTGAACAGAGTGGGCCAATAGAATCCTGCTTCAAGAATTTTTGCTGCTATTTTTGAAGCCCCAAAATGTCCTCCATAGTGAGAGGAATGACATCTTTCTAATACCTTCTCCATTTCTTCTTCCGGTATGCATCTCCGGATGATTTGATCCGGTCCTCGTCTGAACAATAGAGGATCTTCCTAGTAATAGTATTTTAACTCAGAGAAGAATTTTTTCTTTTGATGATGGGAAAAATTTGGGTGAATTATTCCACTAACAAGGAAATTAACGATGTCAGCATACCATGGTGCATTTTATTTTTCCTGGATATTAGAGATTTGGAACAGTTGTTCATCCGGAAATACTTCATTTATTTCCTTCTCTTGAGCATTGTTTTGGTCTAGTCTAGAGAGATGATCCGCCACTTGGTTTTCTGTTCCCTTTCTGTCTTTCTATGTCGAATTCTTGCATAAGTAGAACCCATCGGATTAGCCTTGACTTTGCATCTTGCTATGTCATTAAATATTTCAAAACTGAATGATCAGTGTAGACTATGACCTTTGATCCCAATAAGTAGGATCGAAATTTGTCAAAGGCATAAACCATTGCAAGCATCTCTTTTTCAGTTGTTGTGTAGTTCAGCTGAGCATCATTCATAGTCCTGCTAGCATAATGGATCACTTGCATCATTTTGTCCTTCTTCTGGCCCAGTACGGCCCCTACGGCATAATCACTTGCATCACACATCAAAATGAAAGGAATAGTCCAATCTGGAGAAATGATGATTGGAGCTGATGTAAGCTTATCCTTCAAAGTTGCAAAGGCCACGTGGCATTCATTTGTGAAAAGGAATGGTGTATCTTTCTCAAGCAAAGAACAGAGAGGTTTTGCTATTTTTGAGAAATCTTTTATAAACCTCCGATAGAATCCTGCATGTCCGAGAAAACTCCTTACTCCTTTCACCGAAATTGGTGGAGGAAGTTTTGCAATCACTTGGATCTTTGCCTTATCGACTTCAATTCCGTTGTGAGATTCTATGGCCAAGTACGATTCCTTCCTGGACCATGAAGTGACATTTCTCCCAATTGAGAACTATATTTGTGTCTTCACATCTTTCCAAGACCATGCCTAAGTGATTTAGGCATTTATCAAATGAATCTCCAAAAACCGAGAAATCGTCCATGAAAACTTCAATGAATTTTTCAACCATGTCTGAGAATATTGACATCATGCATCTTTGAAATGTGGCTGGAGCATTGCACAATCCGAATGGGATTCTTCTATAGGCAAATGTTCCATAAGGGCATGTGAATGTTGTTTTCTCTTGGTCTTCTGGGGCTATTACGATTTGGTTGTACCCTGAATAGCCGTCGAGAAAATAGTAGTAAGAATGTCCCGCCAATCTATCGAGCATCTGATCAATAAATGGGAGTGGAAAATGATCTTTTCTTGTCGTCTTGTTTAGTTTCCTGTAATCAATTCACATTCTCCATCCTGTGATCGGTCGTGTCGGTATAAGTTCATTGTGCTCGTTTTCTATGATCGTGATTCCACTCTTTTTGGACACCATATGTACAGGGCTCACCCATGGACTATCTGAGATTGGATAAATGATTCATGCGTCAAGTAATTTAAGAATCTCTGCTTTCACAATTTCCTTCATGTTTGGATTCAAACGTCGTTGATGCTCAATTGAAGGTTTGCAGTCATCTTCCATCAAAATTTTGTGAGTGCATATAGAGGGGCTTATTCCTCTAATGTCCGCAATAGTCCATCAAATTGCTCTTTTGTGATTCCTCAATACCCTTAGTAATTTCCCTTCTTCAAGTTCGGTCAATATGTTAGATATGATGACCGGAAGTGTAGAGGAAACGCCCAAGTAAGCGTATCTCAAATGTGTGGGTAGAGGTTTGAGATCAAGTATTGGAGCTTCTTGTAAAGAAGGGAGGGGTTTAGCGGAGCTTGTCCCCAATTCTTCAAAATGTGAATGCCTTCTTAAGGGTGGTAGTGCTTCTAGATAGTTAAGTGTTTCGGCCAAGTGATATTCTTCTTCCATGCTGGTTAGAGAATTTGCTATACATGTCTCAAGAGGATCTTTAGATAGAATTTTCTCTAAAGACTTGTTCACCATGGCTTCAATTGCGTCTATTCTTAGACAATACTCATCTGTGGAGGGTTGATTCAAAGTTTTTAGGACATCGAAGATGACATGTTCGTCTTCCACTCTGAGAATTAGCTTTCCTTCATAGACGTCAATAAGAGCACATCCGGTTGCGAGAAATGGTCGTCCCAAAATAATGGGAATATCCTGATCTTCTTCCATGTCAAGGATGATAAAATCTGCTGGAAATATGAATTTATCAACCTTGACGAGCACATCTTCTATTATCCCACGTGGATATTTGATTGATCGATCGGCTAATTGTAGTGAAACTGTTGTTGCTTTTGCTTCTCCCAAGTTCAATTTGTTGAAAATTGACAGGGGCATCAAGTTGAGACTTGCCCCTAAATCACAAAGAGCTTTGCCAAAATTCACTTCACCAATTTTACACGGGATTGTGAAAGTCCCCGGATCTTTTAGCTTGGGTGGCAACTTCTTTTATAGTATTGCGCTACATTCCTCTGTTAGCATGACAGTTTCGTATTCTTCAAGCCTTCGTTTGTTGGAAAGAATATCTTTCATAAATTTGGCATAGCTTGGCATTTGTGCTAGAGCATCGGCAAAAGGAATGCTGATGTGTAGCTTTTTGAAAATTTCCAAGAATTTCCCGAATTGAGCATCGAGCTTGTGATTCTTCAACCGTTGAGGAAATGGGATAGGTGGAACATAAGATTTTGTAGCAACTGGACCTTTTTGAGATGAAGGTCCTGTATCAGATTCTTTTTCTGATTCTTGATTTTGTTTATTTTTTTGTTTTTCCAGATGATTTTCCATAGAAATTTCGAGCAACTGCACTCCACTTCTTGTTGTGATAGCTTGGACATTTCCCTTGGATTTACCTCGGTATTGCTAGGTAACATGCCATGAGATCTTTCTGAAAGTATTTTGGCCATTTGGCCAACTTGTGTCTCCAGATTTTTAATTGAAGCATCATTGCGTTGTTGATACTTCAGTTGTTGTTCAGCTAGCTTCGTGATTGCTTCTTCCCATCCGGGCTTCTTTTCTTGATGCGTTGGATTCAACACATTGTTGTTGTTTGCATAAGAAAAATTTGGATGATTTTTGTACCCTGGATTGTATGTTGGCCCGTAAGGATTGTATGCTTGCTTTTGGAAATTCTGAGCATACGTCACTTGTTCTGGTGGTGGTGGTGACTGCTCCTGTTGCACTAAGGGACAGATAGTGTTGTTGTGAGTTGCTCCACAAATTTCACATGAAAAAGCTGAAACTTGTGGAGTTTGCACCGTCTTCACAGATTGAGGAGTTGAAAAAGACATTTCCTCGACTTTCTTTGATAGAGCTTCAATTTTTGCCAACATAAGTGAATAAGAATCCACTTCGAAAACACCATTTGGTTTCTTTTGGATATTTCTGTCTGGCCATCTTGCACTTTGTTCACTTATAACCTCAAAAATATTATAAGCCTCTTTCATAGTTTTGTTGCCCAGTGAGCCATTTGATGATGAATCGACATTGGCTCGGCATGAAGGTAAAACTCCAGAATAGAAGTAATTGACTTGTGCTCCCAAATTGAAACCATGGTTAGGAAATTTTCGTAGCATATCTTTGTATCTCTCCCATGCTTCGTGGAATGATTCTGAATCTTGTTGACGAAATGTAGAGATTTCGTATTTGAGTTTCGCCACTTTTATTGGTGGAAAGTATTTAGTGGTGAATTTTTGGATAAATTCGGGCCAATTTGTTATGCTTCGTGGTGGCAAAGTATCTAGCCACTCTCTTGCTCTGTCCTTCAAAGTGTGTACGAAAAGTCTCATTTTGATCGCCTCGTCATTTACATTTGGATATTTGAAATTTCCACATATCTCCACAAAACGGTTAATATGGAGATATGGATTTTCGCTTTCTTCCATAGAATGAGTTGTTGTTGGAGAAGAGATTGATGACATCCGGCGAATTTTAAAATTGTCCACTCCAAATGGTGGATAGATTACACTTGATTGAACGCTCAAAGATGGGGGTTCATGAATTCCCAAAGAGCATGTTGTCTTCATCTATTTCCGGCACAATAGGATATTGTTGATGTTGAATATTTTGAACATTAGGTATTCCCCCCACCGGAGGAATTCTTTCGTTATCATTTCCTTGGGGGAGACGTGGATTTAGTTCGTCCGCCATTGATGGTGAAGAAATAATGTTTTTCTTTTGTTCTCTTCGCCTTCTTCTGAATGTGGCTTCGATCTTGGGATCTAGTGAAACTAAATCGCGATTGTACGTCCTTCGCATAGACAAGAGAATCTACAACAAAAAAAAGTTGTATTTATAACAATAGTTAATAATGTAATTTTTCAAATATAACTTATACTTCTCCGGCAACGGCGCCAAAAACTTGACACGTTGTTAGTATAACTATCGCAAGTGCACGATATCGTATCAAGTATTAAAGTGGACTTTTTTAGTCCGGTTTATCGATCCCACAAGGAAGTTTGGTTATAATTTGAATTATACACTATTAGTCTATTTTTATAGATACTAAGATGAGTGAAACACACAATTAAAAAGTTTGGTTTAATAATTGCAAAGAAAATGCAATAACAGTTCTAATATTTTAAGGAAATAAAAATATTGCAATAATAATAGATTGATTAACGATAAAATGAAATAGTTGGGATTACAAACTTAGTTCGTCATTAGTTATAGAAGATGTATAGAAGATCATAAGATGAATTTACTTATTATATTGTGTAGATTCGATTTTCCTTAAAAAGACGGTTTCTCTTTCGAACTATAAAACGCCCCTTACATATTGAATCAATCCACTATATTTCTATGTTGATTGGCTTCAATACATAGCATTAGGATTTATGAAAATAACTCAAAGAATCATCTAAGGACTAGAGGTATATTTCTATTCCCTAGAACAACTTAGAGTGAAGATCATTTGATCTAATCAAACATATTTTCTTTCGAAACATATGAAGACCATAAATATCGTCATTTATTGGCCAAATAAATAAAGATTGTTAAAACAATGAAAATCACACACAATAATAAGTAATTCACAATAGATCTTTTATATAAACATAAATAACATGACTAACCTTGTTTATAATCCCAACTAAAGGTTAATTAGCCCATGAAGGGTTTATTATACATATTACAAGCTTTGGTGGTCATTATTAGTTGAATCAAGAGAAAGAATTGATCCTAACTCCCTTAGTAGATAAAGGAGATAGAAGCAATAAACTCTCTGAACAACATATGCTATACCACACTTACAAATATCACTCAAGAACACAAGTGTGTTCTTCACACAAAAAGAAAAGTTTACAAAAAATAAAAAATTATAAGATGAATGATGAATGATGAAGGATATAAGGGGTCTATTTATACACCTAAAGTCATCTAATAGCTCCAAAACTCCAGCATTATTACATTAGATCGGATCAATGCCAGCCATCCTCTCAATAATACACAAAAAGTATAAAAAATTAGACAAATCATAACAATCTGTCAAGAGTTACGGCCGTAACATTCGGGAGTTACGGCCGTAACATTCTGGAGTTACGGCCGTAACTAGGGTGACTTACGACCGTAACATTCTGTTGTTACGGCCGTAACTTGGCTTCATAAATTTTCTCACTGGATGCTTTGATAGTTACGTTTTCATCCATAATTTCTCAGACTTTGCGTTTTTGCCCCCAAATCCTCTTCGGATGATAACATTTGATATATAACTCTGATTTTGAATCCGGAAAGACTGCCGAATTTGTCTCGGAAAGCCCTACAACATGAATATATCAAAATTCAACAAATAGAATATTTAATAAACATGTTATTTCTTGAGTAAATCAGTTATTTAATCCGATCATCATCCGATAAAAATAAAATTATTAAAACTAATTAATTAAAAGCAAAAAACGAGTAGACTAGCTCAATTATGGGTGAATTTTATCGATACAAACCATGGATAAGTGTACAAAACTGACACTTATCAATATGTTTGCTCTGAATGTTCATTCGTTCGTTTGCGTGTATATATCTATGTTTAGATCTTCAAAGGCTAGGGATATATATAGCTTTCTGAAATATATCCGTTCATATAAATCCGTTGAGCAAGATTCCATTCCAACGGGTTGATGTGTTTGAATAAAACACGATTCGGATTTTGCACTAGATTTGAAGATCTCTGACGACTTGATATTTAAATACTTTATCCTTTAGTATTTAAATATATCTTCTCAAACGGGACTTTAACTTAGTGAATGGCAAAGATTCCTTCTTGTCCTCTTTGGATGATGTATGGAATGATAGTTGTATTGACGATTCGAGACAGCTTCCATACTTAATCTTTATGAGACTCCTTTGCTGTATGATTGATTCTGTATGCTGGGGCTACGAGAAGTCTTCGATACAGGTTGATCAGCTTTTTGATACAGCTGCTTGCTGTATGCTGGATTAGCATATTGTCAAAACATTCTGTCATGATTTTTTCGAAACAGGGATTATTTTGTCCTGACAATCTCGATACAGGGATTGTTATCCCAACAATTTCCCCCTTTTTGATAATTTGCCAAGTCCTTCCAAGTATTCTTTTTAAAGCTAAGTGATGTTATCCAAAACATCCTTGATGATGCCAAAACATTGACATTTAGCGTCTTGAAGGAGGGCAGACTTCTTGGTCTTTTGTTCGAATGATCTGGTCTTCAGCATTTAGCCTAATACTAAGAACTGCTCGCAGGCAAGTTCAGCTTTTATCAAAAGAGTGATACATGATTAAACTTATGTTTGGCGCAGGCACAATCTTACATTGTTTTCTAGATACATACAACTTAAACTATGAACTGTTCGCAGACAAGTTCTTTACAGCTTATGTATTAAGATAAGTTTCATATTTGAATACAGCAAGGATAAATATTAAGTGTTTGTAACATACAATAACATAGTAGATTACGAGTTGTAATCTTTCCATACAAGCAAAAATTTTATTGATATTAAAATGAGGAGTACAAAATTTTGCTGTTCTGAAAATAAGATTACAAAATTATAATACAAGGAAATTTAACTCATGTAGTTTGAATGCCTCCATGGCCTCGTAGGGTCATTCTTGGTACCCTTCCACTAGTTTTGATGTGCGTCCCTATCTCGATTCATGTATAAGGCTCGACCTTTATATGATTTATCGAAGACTAGGATCCAATCCTCTGGGTGGGTAACCAAGTCACCATTCTTGTGCTTTGACTTCATCTGCAGCTGTAGCGGGAGCGTTCCATCTTCCAGCTTCTTCTTGAACTCCTCTGCGGCTTCCTGTACCATTCTGCATCTATTGAAAATTGAGGAATCCCTGATAAGTACAACAAAGTATCTTAGCAGTTCATTTCTCCTCCAGTTCTTGATCTCTGCAGCAGTAGGCTGTCGGTCCGCCGGGAGGTTCATAGCTTGCGGCTTTCGGACTAGGCTTTTCCAAGGATACTTAAGATCCTAGAATTCTTGTCGATCTCCCTGTATCCTAACATTTGGAGATGCGATACGGGCTATATCAGCAGTGATGGAGTCTTCAAAAGGAGCTAACATTTCTTTCTCTTGCTCCAACCTCGTTCTCCTAGCAGCTTCCCTCGATTCTTCCCCCTTTTTGGCATCATCAAGGTATGACACCTTTTCATCAAGGCGTTCCAGGATTTGCAAAAAAGTATCCTATTTTGTCTCGATATCTGTCATTTTTTCAACAAGGGAGGAGAGCACCTACGACATATCCTGAATTTTCTTGTCGTGGGCTCGAAGTTGGTAACCGGTTTCGATCATAGCAGATGCTGTCTTGGCCTCAGACACGCGTAGCTTTGATTGCTCGTCTCTTAGGATCTGCTCTTATTTTTCTTGTAATTGGCTTAGGGCCTGTTTGAAGACGTGTGGTAAGACAGTGAAGGCTTCTACCACTGGGGAGACTTCGTGCTTCAGTCCTGTCATTTCTTCAATGGCAGATGTGTGTAGCCAATCAAGAGCTTTTTCCACAAAGTACAGGGCATTGACGGCTTCCTGGATGAAAACAGTTTGGAGGCCTAGAGCATGTAATCGCTCTTTTCTTGTGGCAGTCCTAGGAGAGTCTGGCTGTGCAAAATCCTCAAATCCGTTCAACCGTCTCAAATTCACATTAGGACGTGAATTGACTTTGAGATCCTCAGGTATTATACCATCGTCGGATTCCAAGGTGGTTGAGGGTGCGGGAGTATCATATTCGGGCTCGGCGACAGGGGGTGCTGCATCCTCCTGTGCTGAAGTAGGTTCTGAAGACATGGATACAGGAGGGACTGATTCCTCCTGCTGTCTCTCAGCTTCCGCCTGCTCCGGCAGAGGGACTAATTCCTCATGCGGGATGGCGCTGGATTCTTCTTCTACTTGGGCGGCGACAGGCTCGGGTGCCTGTTGCGAAACAGATTGTTCCTCAGTGACATGAGGGGCTGAATCCTCGTTGTCGGGAACAGAGTCTTGTGGATGGGGAGGTGATTGATGTTGACTTGAAGTTCCTGCACCCATCTGAAATTCAGATTATTCATGACTCTTTCTTAGACCAGCTTGTAGGGCATCGTCATCATCGTCTGAGTTGGGATCTGAATTTGGACTGATGAGAGATTCCTCAGACTTAGCTTTACCTTTCTTTCGTGATTCGGCTTTTTCAAACAAATGGCTCTCAATAAGCTCTTTAACGCACAAGTTGTCCCATTAGATCAGGACAGCAACATATTGAGCGTCTGTCACTTCCAAAACAAATCTTTCTTTATTACTCCATTCGCTCCAGTTGTACAGGGTTTTGTACGGAGAAAGTCTGTAACTCTTCCATTGGACAAACCGTTCGTAAGCCTGTTCGATTTGCACAGAAAGTAGGGTTTTGTTAATAATTGTGTCTGGGGAGGGGCTGCGTATAGCGCCTGGGTTCGCTGTAGGCATGGGTTCCTCTACAGGTGTGGAATCCTGTATCAGAGAGGGATTCCTTACATGGGTTGGTACCCTGATGGGAGATGGATCCTGAACGGGTGTGGGATCCCGTATAGGAGAAGTAGATTTTAGCTCCAAAGTGGCAGCCGACTCGCCAGAGTCTTGTATGTTGGCATATGTCTGAGCATCCGTCATAGCCGCCAAAGGCTCGGGATCTACTGTATCGACAGTAGCAGACATCTCTTCCACAGGGGTTGGGCCCTGGGGTGTTGATATAGTGGGTTGGGCCACGGAAGAAGTGTCCTTGGAGGTTTTTGTTGTCTTAACTTTTGAAAGCCTCCTTAGCTTCCTTTTCGGCTTCTCAACAGCAACTGGAGTTTTGCTGTGAGATCTTTTTCTTTTCCTTGAAGTCTCCTCGCTATGAGACTTCGAAGATACGTCCCTTGGATCGGCAGAAAGTGGCAATTTGCGAACGTAGGGCCTGTTTGCAATGAGGGGTCCTTTCGTGAAGACGGTGGGTCGGATGCTTCCCATATAAATGCGAGAAGTGATCTTCTTGGCTTTTTCATCTTGCGGGACACTACATTTGGTCAGAATGTAGTTCAACAGCAGACCAAAGGATTTCTTCTGCGAAGCAGGCATAGAAACTTCTTCCTGCAACCGTTTGAGGATGATTTGACACCAGTTGACCTTCTCACAGGTCATTATTGCAACCATCATCATAAACCTAAGATTGGTACACATCTCAAAAGGACCTGTTCTGTTCTCAATAATACGACAACAGAAATCATGTAAGTAGACAAAAGGTAAACAAAAATTTTTCTTATGGCAAGAGGTGTGAACCGTTTCAATCGAGGATGAACCGGTGAACAAGCCATAGTAGGCGGTTAGTGGTTCCTGGGACCAAAAGGTCTCAAGATATTCCATTAACAGGCCATAGGAAGCCTGTAAATATTCTAGAGTAGCTCTTGGTCAATGCGGATCTTGACTCCGTGAACGACGGCTGCGATGTCAGCGACATGTCCTCCCTGGGTCAGTGAAAGGAATCGAACGGCAGCATTGAGGTAGAACTCCTCAACCAAATGAACATCAAATCTTTTAGCAGAGTGGCTGCCAAGGCGATAGAGGCCTTGTTGACGAATCCTGGTGATGACGTACTCCATCGATTCGACATCATCCACTTTGGCATGAACACGTTCAAGCAAGACAGATCTGGAGAAGATCCGTCCGTTGTTGATGTTGGATGTTTTCTTGAGAGAGATGGAAGAGGTCTGAGTAGATGCCATTGATGTTCCTCGAATAAAAGTTAAAAGGATTCAAAGAGAATGCAGTAAACACAGAAAACTTGTAGGCTGTTTGCTCAAGAACTCTTACAATATGTACAAAGCTTAAAGAGTCTCAAATGGCATTTACAGTCTTTTTATAGTGGGCGGCGAAGAAGGGTTTTCAGAGACTGAACGGTCAGATTTAAGGGATGGGAACCGTTTGTTTAAAATGGACGACCACGATTGGACTGAGTGTAACCGGTACAACTTATCCAACTAATTTAAAATAGGAGCGGGTCCCACTTCTGACGTTTCAAATAACCCTTATTGCCCGAAAAGGCGGTGTACAATTAATATAAAATTTTAAACATCGCAGCTTTGAAGATACCAATGTCCAGATGTCGTGTGAAGCATTTAATGCGAAAACTCTTTAATTATGACAGGGCACGTGGACATAAAAGTTGTTAAAATAAATAAATAACATGATAATTGATTTCCATTAGCATGTGTTGTATCCGCGAAAATACAACGTTCCCCCTTAAAAGGTACATACGGGTTTCAATTCGATACAGCAACTTTCGGATTAATGTTGTATTCATGGGTCATACTGTATTCCCCCTTAATTATTGCACACATCAGCTGTAGGATAATTCATGTCGCTACAGTGCTGTTCTGATGGTCTGAGTGTGGGGTCACCCATCCCATAACTACTCCAGGCCAAGCACGCTTAACTTTGTAGTTTCTATGAGATGGCTATCAGAAAAGAAGATGCATCTTGTTGGTATGAGTAGTCCAAATCAATTCATTTAACCACTCTCTAGTGGCAGTGCAGAGCCCCGTACTAAGCGACAGGCGGACATGAGGGGCTTGACCACTAGGATGCCATGGGTCGGGATGTTAAGGCTGGCCAGTTATGTTCTCCCGAGTCGAAGGTGAGGACGCTGGATGCAAAGCATTCCCAACAATCCCCCCAGCGTACGCCAGAAGACTCGAACCCGAGCCTCTCTCCGATACCACTTGTTGGCCACTAAGTATACAGGATACAGTTTGGAAAGTGTTTTAAACAACAAGCTGTATGGTTTTCAAATCTGAGTGCGTAGGGGATGTCTTGTTAAAGTGAGTTGCTATAAATACAGCAACTAGATATGAAGTGTATACTTGAGAATAATCACAAATAATAAAACAGTAAATGCAGAAGGTAAAAGACATGGTAATTAAAGTGGTTCGAGGTAAACCCCTCTACGTCCACTGGTCCTCCACACAGGAGTAAAACGTTTATTATAAATACTACATACACAACTACGTATTTATAATCAAACCTAATCAGTATATCGTTCACACAGATTGATATAACGATCTTAGCCTTCAACCGTTCACACAGATTAGTTTGAGCTTTCACTTAACTGTCTTCTTCACACACAGTTCTGAAGCATCATCTCTTCAATGCAAGTCCGTCACACACAGTTCGGGAAGAGCAAGGTTTCTCAGTCCACACATGGTTGATAGGTTTGTTCAAGGGTTAGAACATTATTTGAACAACAGCTTTGACTTTTTGAGCTTTTAGTTGATGATTTGTTGTTCACGGTTTTGAGCACTGTATATCTCTTCTTTCAGAATAGCAGAATGCCTTAGGAGATATGTTTGCTCTGAATGTTCATTCGTTCGTTTGCGTGTATATATATATGTTTAGATCTTCAAAGGCTAGGGATATATATAGCTTTCTGAAATATATCCGTTGATATAAATCCGTTGAGCAAGATTCCGTTCCAACAGGATGATGTGTTTGAATAAAACACGATCCGGATTTTGCGCTAGATTTGAAGATCTCTGACGCTTGATATTTAAATACTTTATCCTTTAGTATTTAAATATATCTTCTCAAACGGGACTTTGACTTAGTGAATGGCAAATATTCCTTCTTGTCCTATTTGGATGCTGTATGGAATGATAGTTGTATTGACGATTCGAGACAGCTTCCATACTTAGTCTTTATAAGACTCCTTTGCTGTATGATTGATTCTGTATGCTGGGGCTACGAGAAGTCTTCGATACAGGTTGATCAGCTTTTCGATACAGCTGCTTGTTGTATGCTGGATTGGCATATTGTCAAAACATTCTGTCATGATCTTTTCGATACAGGGATTATTTTGTCCTGACAATCTCGATACAGGGATTGTTATCCCAACAAGGCATTTATTATTTCTATATTATTGTGTATCATAGGCATTGTGATTTTGTATATAAAATAATAGTCCTTGCATTTGAGAGCAAACATTCCACTCCTTATGGAGATAAGGAGATAGGCACTCGAAGTGTTTAGGGCTCGAATACTTAACTGGTTTGCAAGTCGATAAAACTTAACTGGACAGTAAGTTTAGACAAGACTTGTATAACATGTACTTTGACATGTGGTGTGCATGTCTTCACTAAGGGTTAGTGGGAGCACAAGTTATAGGTATGCTAATGGGATTAGAATACTCAAACACGACTCAGCTCGATTCGGTCACGTGGATATCATTCTGGGACTGTCAATGACTGAATCGAAAGGTTGTGATAGGTATACATGGACCTTTGACTTAAGGTTTCAGTAGGAGATGTACTTGTGACATTAAGTTAGTCCTTAGAGGAGTTAGATCCAATCGTCAGTTGGTGGGGTCAACCTCGAAATGCAACTTAGTGGGCAAGTAGCAGTCTCTACTAGGGGTGTTCATAAACGGGTACCCGTAACTTCGGGTACCTATTTAGGCGGCCCATAGCCCGACCTATAAAATCAGGGTACCCCCTTTTTCGGGTACCCGACTTTCCGGGTCGGGTCACCCGGGTACCCGAGTTTTTTTTAATCATATATATTATTATTATTATTATAATTATTATATATATGTGTGTGTGTGTGTGTGATTTTTTACTATTTTTTCAACTTTTAGTTCAACAAAAATATTTAGTTTTAAATTTGCAAGAATTGATTCTAATTTTGAAGTCATGCGTTATGATTAAATCAAATATTAAGAAAATTTAACTTTAATTTAATTTATTTTCTCTATTGATTCTACAGAAAAAATTAAATTAAAAGTAAGAAAATTGTTTACAATAATTATAACATTTATTTTATTATCATTTGTTCTAACATATTAAGATATTATATGAAATATTTAATCTATTCACTTTGAAATTAGACTACTATATATATTAATACATACTCAGTTTTGTAATTTTGATGTCATAATTTAAAATAGTCAATAAGATTTAATTATAAAAAATATGATTCATGAAAAGGAAAAAAAATTAGAGCATAAGTTTAATATGGACCAAATTTTACAGAGGTATTGTAATGTTAATATTATTAAAATGTAAGTAAATACATACTAATCCTATACATAATTTTTAAAATGGTTAACATAAAATATGTAGTGAGAAAATAAAAAAATAAAAAAATAAAAAAAAGTTACCGGGTCGCCGGGTACCCGGTAATTTTATTTGTCCGGCCCATTACCCCGCTCGGTAACTCACATAATTAGCAGGTCGGGTACCCGGCCCGCTAAATCCGGGTAATTAACAAAAATTACCCGGTAAAAAGTTCCCTGCTAGTCGGGTAATTGGGCCGGGTCAACCGGGTCGGGTAGTTTTGAACACCCTTAGTCTCTACTGAATACCAAGATAGAATTCTTTTTCCCGTAAGTGAGTAGGTAAATGTCCTATGCGGTTAATGGCAAATGAGATCATAAGTCTTTGGCCAAAGCAGTTAGAGCTAGTTGTATTTGATACACAAGAGCTCGGTGATCTCGGTTTGCATTAACAAGTGCATAGAGTCAAGTTACAATAAGGTTTGACTTTACCGTGACCCTAATACTTAACCGGGACATATAATTGAAGGGTTTATACATATACAGTATTCACAACATATTAGTTTTGAATGATCCGATCATTCGTTCTTCGTTGGGTTACGGTACGGAGCACTAGACTGGCTAAATGATACCCGTACTCCTTGGTTCCTCTCATTGCTGACTAAGACGGACCTATGGAGTCGCGCACAAGGATATTTGATGGATAAATATGTATTTACTATCTCTTCATTAATACTCCCTTCACTTTTAAATAGATGTCATTTTAGACTTTTATAACCTTTTCAAAATAGATGTCACTTTAGCTTTATTCTTCTCTTTATTCCATTATTACTCCTAATTAATTTACCTCAAAATTTATCTTTTCACTTTTCATTAATTACAAAATATCATTTATTATGGGCGAATTTTGGTATAAAAGAACTTTCTTAATTTGTGTGCACAAAACCAAAGTGACATCTATTTAAAAGTGGAGGGAGTATTATATATTAGATATCTAATTTGATTTATTTGATAAGTCATGCGGTCTAGTGAATTGAAATTAATTACCGGGTGATTAATTTAATTCATAAATAATTTTTTCTTGGAAATATATTATTATAATTTTGTATTTGATAAAATTAATTAATTAGATTAATTAATTAAGTATAAATGCATTAGAGATAAAACGAAGTGTATTAGACGCGCGAACGTCCGATACACGAACCGAGTGGCTCGGTTTATTTTTTTCACCAAACAAAGTGGCGGCCCCCATCTTTCCTCATCACCTTCCATGTTACTTCATTTTATGTGGGGTGTGTTTAGCTTTATATAACAAGATGAGGACAAAAGGATGTGATTCCATATCTCATCACTTTGATCTCTTTTGTTATATAAAATGTGAAGTCTTTCATTTGATGGAAGGTAGACTTGATAAACACACAAATTGCAGCCGTGAGTTCTTGGAGAGCGAGGAGAAAAAATTATTTTCATTTTCTTGTTCATCTTTGAGAGAAAGAAAAGGAAGAAGAGAAGAGAAGAAAAATACTGTATCAATTCCTAGCCGTGTTCTTTGAGAACGAATTGATATATTATTTTTCCGATCAATATCCATCACGTGATAACGTAGATACACTCGGCACTTTCGGTGTTTTGATCATTCATCAAGGAAGAACGAATTGGATTCGTGTTCGTGTTGGTGACCGGAAAAAGCTTGGCTCGGATTTTTCTTCAAGAAGATATTATCAAAGAATTACGAGGGTATGACTTCTAAATTTTATCTTCGTCAATTTTATATTCGTTTATACGATATTTGATCGATCCATTTTGGGTTTTGGTTTTATCCGGTTGGACTGGTTTATTTTCCGTTGCGTATCTCGTTTTTATTCACCGAATCCCAACAGTGGTGTCGGAGCGAGGTCTTGCGATCGTATATACGATATTTAACATTAGGAATGCTGGTTTGGATTCTTATGATTTGGAATCATAATTATTTTAATCGTTGATTTTAATTGTTCGTCTAAAAATTTTTTTTTCATGATTTTATGTTACAATGGAAATCTATTTTTCTTTTGAAAAACTAATTTAAATATGTAATATAAAGATTAGAAAAATATTATTTTTGGAATCGGGGCAAAAAAACGAGCCAAAAATGAGAACAGATCCGGCAGCTTGGAGCTGGCCGGGCGCTGCCGTGCGGTCCCAGCAGTGGATCGCGATCTGGCCATGCGGTCCGGCCCTGCTGGGCAGCTCCCGGCTTGGCTGGTCCGTGTATTTTTCGACTCTATTTTTTTTTATATTTCATTCGGTAATTAATTTCCCACAAATTAAATTGGATTTAATTTGATTAAGATATAATTATGGTAATTTTCATTCTTAGGGGAATTAATTTAATGAAATGTTTTCTCATCCGGAACAAGTTAAAATTAACGGTTGTGTGAGTTAATTGGATTAATTCTAATTGTTGAATTATTTTTTATTGATTAGATCAATATTTAGATTAATCATTTTTTTATTTATTTTAATGTGATTGTTGCATTAATTTTGAACGGGGATGTAGTTCACGGACTTAGTTCTGAATCGTTTGTTTTGTTCGATTGGGTTGTAAAGGCCATTTTGAACCTATTTAGTTTACTAGAAAATTTGTATATGATGCAATTTTTCAAATGTAAAATTTATATGCAATGACGAAGACCGGAGGAAGATCCGCTCAAGAAGACGAAGATTCAAGACCGAAGACATGTAATTAGATTAAGATTGTTCTAGGAACGGTCCATGAACTGCATGTTGTTTGTTTTAGGTTGTGTATGTTTTCATATTGTATGACAAACAAACAAACCGACAAACCGCGCTTACAAACGGATTAATGTGCAAAGTGTAACATATAATCGCGGTAATACTCCCACTTACAAACACTAAGTTATAAAGGATACGATGTTTCCTACCCTCCGTAAAACTCTTGGAAAATTGAAATCTAAACTGAAATATTATTCTTCCGAGTATGTCGGGGTAATATTTTTGGGAAAGGTTGATAAATTCCTAGAGTGCTTTAAATGCCTTTAGTTGTGACAAATCAAACCCCTAGAAACCGAATGGGTTGCCGGATAAGATTCAATTTTCAGACTAATATGAGTTGACGGTTTAAACTTAGATAGTTCAGCAAGCCACAGAAACCGAATGGGTTGAGGGCAAGTGAACTAGGGGTAAAAGAAGATCGAATCATCCATTAAATGAGTTGGGTTAGACACCACTTTATAAAGAATGATATAATAGAACCCATATGGGTTGCTCTCTATTAAACTTTGTAAAGAACTCGATTACCACTAAGAAGTCAACCGTGACTTCCGGATTTCACATGGGAGTGTGCAAATGCCGATAAAATAGTGAGAGCCGAGTTATGAATAAAGAAAGTCCTTAAATTATTTACTCGGATCATAATTAAATAATCACTAGCGAATCTTAAATTATTCTCTGCAGTTAACAAAATCTCTCAAAATGACAATGGACCCACTCGCTATACTACTTGAAAGGAACATCTTGACTAGTCTGAACTATGTGGACTGCTTCGGTACTTGAGGATTGTCCCCACTATGAAAATGCTGGGATTCGTCTTGTAGACAGACATCCCAGCGGCTCCTGCAAGAACCCGAGCCAATCAGGAATAAGTTGAAGCCCATGAGAAATAGGTAAAAGACGACGTAAGAGTGCGCGGGTACATGTTAGGCTCAATGACTAATGAGCTTCAACGTGCCCATGAAAAGATGACGTCTTCGAGAGCCATATTAGCGCACCTGGCTGAGCTCTATGGAGAGCATAGTCGAAGTGCTAGATATGAGATATCAAAGAAATTATTCGGCGCCAGGATGAAGGAAGGAGAGAGGTTGGGGACCATATCCTCAAGATTATCTCGATGATTGAGAGATTGGAAGCTCTTGATTTTCAGATGCATGCATCTCTCTAAACTGACCTTATTCTGCAATAACTTCCTGACTCCTTTTTCCCAATTTGTCATGAACTTTAACTGCAATGAGATTGCATGTAACTTAGCTGGTCTAATGACCAAACTGACGACTGCACAGTCTCTCAGATGAAGACAAAGGGAAAAGAAATTGTACTTGTGATTTCTTCTGGGACTTGGAAGTCCAAGAATAAGAAGAAAAAGGACAAATAGCAGTGAGGTCCAATAGCCAAGATCGATAAGGGAAAGGGCAAAGCCCCAATGGTTCAAAAGAGCAAGGGGGCTAAGAAAACAGATGTATGTCTTAACTTCGGGGATCTAGGCCACTGGAAGAGGTACTGTCCAAAACTTGACTGTAATGCGCCTTTAGGTATGAAACTACTGGTTTTGGAAACAAATTGTTCTGTAACTTTATATTCTACTTCTTGGATACTTAATTCCGGTGCGAGTTCTCATATTTGTACAATGAATTAGGATCTGGAACAAAGTAAGAAGCTAGATTCATGGGAGGTGATGGTCACCGTTGGAAGTGGACATAGTGTCGAGGCTTCTGATATTGGATCCCTTATTTTGAATTTAGAATCTGGTTTTATTCTTACTTTAGATTATGTACTTGTTTTGCCCAAGGGGCATAAGAATATTGTATCAATTCCAGTCATGGACCGAAAGGGATTTCACTTCTTTATTAGAGATGGGTCCTGTCGAATTTATTTTAGAAATAAATTGGTTGGTACTTCTACATTATTAAATGGTTATACCATTTCAATCTAAAGCATAAAACAACTGTGAACACTATAACTAGAAATCGTGGTATAGATGAAACAAACCAAGCACTTAAGTGACATCCTAGACTTGGTCATATTGGTCAGACCAAGATTCATAAAATGTAGAAAGATGGACTTACGGGTCCAATGGGATGGATCCCTATCCAACTTGTGAATCTTGTCTTCAAGGTAAAATGAATAAGTTACCCTTCGCAGGGACTTTTGAAAGAGCTGCTGAAAAACTTGGATTGATCCATACCAATTACTTCGAGACCTTCTCACCTGTAGCTATGATTAAGTCTATTCGTATGATGCTTGCCATATCAGCCAACTTATATTATGAAATATGGCAAACGGATGTGAAAACGACATTCTTAAATGGATTCCTCGAGGAGGAGATTTACATGGAACAACCTAAGGGATTCATATCTCAAACCAATATTCATAAAGTATGCAAACTTTAGCGTGCCATTTATGGACTAAGCAAGCTTCGCGGAGTTGGAATCTTCATTTTAACGAGACAGTCAAAGAGTTTTATTTTGTCCAATACGAAGCGGAGCCCTGTATTTACAAGAAGGTTAGTGGGAGCAAAATTGCGTTCTTAATACTATATGTAGATGACATTCTACTTATAGGAAACGATGTAGGAATGCTAAGTTCTATGAAAGCTTGGCTTTCTAAAGAGTTCTCAATGAAAGACTTGGGAGAAGCTACCTATATTCTAGGTATTCGACTCTATCAGGATAGAGCGAAAAGAACATTAAGTCTTTCCCAAGCCCTCTATATAGAAAAGATCCTGAAGCGATTTAGGATGGAAGATTCTAAGAGAGTGTTCCTACCTATGCAACATGGTGCAAAACTTTCCTTAGAGATGTGTACTCAAAGTGAGGAAGACAGAAAGAAAATGAGCAAGGTACCTTATGTTTCGACAGTTGGTAGCCTCGTGTATGCTATGATTTGCACTAGACCGGACATTGCCTATGCCGTGAGCGTAGTAAGTCGGTTTCAGTCAAATCCAGGGCATGAACATTGGACTGCTATGAAGAACATTCTTAAGTATTTAAGGAGGAATAAAGACTTGGTTCTTATATATTATAATACCCGAGATTTTTGTTCCGGATTTGTTTAGTTTTTGGGGTTTTATCGGATTGTTATTGTCCTCATCGTTGGAATTTTGTGCCATGTTTAGGTGTGCCTTGTTGGGACGTGTTTGGAGGCGTTTCGGATCACTATGTGAGTTTTTGGGTTTTTGTGGTGTAGTGCACGCTAATGATTGTGGCATAGCGCACGCTACGGCGTTGTGGTTAGCGCACGCTACTGAATGTGTAGCGCACGCTAACTGGCAGTCCAGAGGCAGTCTAGGAGCTACTGGACTGGGACTGGGGCTCTGTTAGTGCACGCTAAGGTCGATAGCTAGCGCACGCTATTGACTGCTTAGCGCACGCTCTTTCTTCTTTCTAGCGTACGCTACCCGGTAGGTGCAGTTCTGTCCAGGGGCCACTGGACTGGTTTCGTGACCCATTAGCGCACGCTACGCTCATGGGTCCAGCGCACGCTAATAGTGTTATTCGGTAAATTTTGGGTGTTGACCTCGTTAGTGCGTGCTAATGCTGTCTGGTTAGCGCACGCTAATGACTGTACAGTATAAATACTGGATAGCAGGCTTCACTTCGTCATTTCTCACTTTTCTTCATCCCTTCCGACGGGAGTGAGCTCCAGAGGCGATTTTGAGCGATCTTCTTCTTCTAGATTCATCTTCGAGCGGATTTGTAGGTGTTTAACAAAATCTAATCGTCTTCTTGGTCCAAATCAAGGTAATCTCTTCTTAGAACTCTAGTTTCTTGAATTTGGGATTTTTCCTTGGATTTGTGATTTTTACCCGATCTCATCCGATCGTTTGTGTATTCTTGTTTGTCTTGACCGTAATATTCAAATTTTGTTAGCCGTTCATCGATTTTTATCGCCCGGATCAATGATTCTTGATTTCATTGAGAACACTTAGATCCTTGTTGTTTTTAGGATCGTTTCGGATTTCGATTAGTGTTATTGATTCGTGGTGATGTTATTTTCGTAGTATTCGTGGGATTGCCGTATTGTTGGTCGTTTTTGGAAGCTCGGGAACTATCCGACCGTGTCCATTCGTTGTTCGGTTGCTCATGGTATCGAGGCAAGTATATTGTCCATACGTTTCATGTTTTGTAGGCATAATTATTGATAAATGATTTTATGCGAAACCTAATGTTTAATGAATGTAAAAACGGATCGGTATGTTCGCGATAAATGTTGTCTTTCAACGATAATTCGTGTACTTCGTGAATATATGTGTTCTCGGAATATGTGTGTTGGTTTTGTATGTTGAAAGATGCTATGATCACTTTGAGTGACTTTAGTAGACCGTAATCCTTTACTGGGGATTACGTAATGTTATGTGTACTTGTTCGGTAAGAACGTAATATGTGTGATATTAGTTGTTACTCCTTTGAAATGAGGTTGTGATGTTTAAGTGTTGCTTGTCTGGATGTTTAGCTCATTGTTATGTGATCGTTGAAAGTGATGTGCCTCCGGGTAGGATTGATAAATCTCCAGGATCCATACTTGTTAGTATGGGTCGGGCGTGACTGTAGGGTTATCCACCGGGTATGTCTTGCGGGGACTCCGAGGTTCGTGTCTTGTTAGCCCGATGCCGGGATAACTGATGGGGTTATCATCGGGTATGTCTTACAGGGAGTCCGAGGTTCGTAGCTTGTTAGTGCGATGCTGGGATAACTTATGGTTGTGGTTTAGTGATGTACGTATCTGTGCTTGTAGTCACGTGGCTGCTGTTACGGTGACATGTGATTTGATATAGTTTCCCTGTGGGTTATTCACTCGGATTTGTTCTATGGGAGCATCTGAGGTTCGTGGCTTGCTAGCACGGGACGCTAATAATCGGTGGAAACAGGTGGTTATGGTATGTTCGGGTCGTGGACCCCATGTGTTGTTATCGAAATAAAGATTTTGGGAAAATGACTTTTGGACTGTGTCCGTAAATGTTTTCAAAAAGCTTGATAATTCTTAAACCCCAAATGTTTTCAGAACTCCCGAGATCGTAAAATGTTTTTACAAGATGTATATCGGGTTTTCCCCTATCTTTCGATTTAACCGTTTGATCGAGTGATTTACCTCGGGAAGTATGTATGATTATTATGTTCCGTGGAGTATGATATGTATGGCTTGTATTTGTATTTTATACTTGCACTAGCAAAACAGTAGAGTTTTGCTAACCCCCGAGTATTCGGGGGTGGATGTTTGTATTGCGTCCAGGTACTTTCAGGTTGCTGGGGAGCAAATTACAGGTTCGATATGAAGGATGATGGAAGAGGACGATACTAATCACATAAAGACCAATCGCAGAGTATGTTGGATAGTCTTGTTGGTTAACCCCCCGATGGTCTGTTCTCCCGTTTTATGGGAGTGTTATTGTATTCTAGCCCCTGCGTGGGAATGTGTTCTGGGAAAGAATATTGTATGTAATGTTATGTGTGTTGAGATAAAGATCAAATCGGTATGATGGTCCTTCATGTAGCCATGTCGGCATATGGTTGATGTATTGTTTTTGTATTTAGCCTGGTAGATCCTCACGGAGAGGGTCTGCGGCGCTGTAATATTCCCTATTGGTTTGGGGGTGTTACAGAATATGGTATCAGAGCTTAGGTTGAGGAAACCTAGGCTGTCGGGTTGAGTTGTGTGTTGTCGGGTCTTGTCTTGTCAGATTTGGTCTGACTGAGTGGTGTCGCGACCCGTCGTCTGAGTTGTCGGTCGTGATTAGTATCGAGGCGCAACCATCATCTTCGTGCGATCTGTGGATGTAAGTCTCCCTACTTTGTTGTGTCTCATGTTATATGAGTTTATGTTATTCTGTGTTATTATGTGGAGTTTAATTGTGCCTCGTAAATACTTACACCATACTTGTTTGATTCTCATATTGTGCTGGGATAAAGAATAGTACCGGTATGTATGTATATATATATATATATACAACTTTGTGTGAAATCGTTTTTACAGGAGCGATGTTTTGAATTGGTTATTCAATAAAATTTTATCAATGTGGTATTTTAAACTTCAAATGTATTGGGGAAGTCATGTAAATTCTATTTAAAAACATCCTTCGAGGAGGAAAAATGATTTGATTTTCGTATGATGACCTCGAGACCAAAGATTTTGTTAATTCAACTACATATATTTTTGTTCATCTTGCATTGAAAATTTTCAAAATTTGATTTTTAAATGCTCAAATGAGGTCTATCAAAAGTTTACTTGAGATGTGACTTTCGCCTTCGACTTTTCGGTTTCATGAATTTCGGTTAAAAGTTATGTAGTGAGGATGTAAATTGTTGGCGTTTGGATTTGCATGTTGCTGTTTATTTTTATCCTTCGACTTTTGGTATCATTTATTATATGCTCATGAATGTGTTGCTGGATTAGAATGGCTAGCGCGCGCTAACGGGGCATGGCTAGCGCACACTAAGTCTCTGTTAAATCATACACTAATTGGTCTGAGCAGAAGCTCAGAAACTACATTCTGGCCGTAAGTCTAACTTTTGCGATTGTTAGGCTGACCGTTTGAGACCGTACTCTATGTGTGTTGTTCAGGAATAACAATTGTTGTGTGTGGTTATGTGTAATTTAAACTGTGTTCTTGTCCGCTGCGTGTGTAAAGTTCAAAATGACTTTTTGGTACTTTTACCAAATAGTGTGTGTTTTAAAATGACCTTTCGGGTTCATAAATTTGAGTTATTTCGTTGACCCTTTTTCCTAACTCTTTTGTCGGGTGACTTAACGTATATTTTGAAACTATTGAGTTTTCGCGTCTTCGCCTTGTAATTTCAAATGGTATTTTATGACGGTATTTGGTATTTGGAAAATGACTTTTGGTGAGTATCTGGAAAGTATTACCGTCATCGGCCTATTTGGCATTTTTGAACGTTTTTTAAAATGGTTATCAACTTGGTGAGTTCCGGCGCGGAACCCGTACAGAAAATGATTTTGATATAATGAATGACTTTAATTTCATTGCATTTATAATTCACATAACAGCGGCATTATAAATGAAGATTTTCGGAATAATAGTTTGTATATTGTGCTCTAGATTGAATTAAATCGTAATATGTATATGATTTAATGGTGTTTGATTAAAGACGGAGATGTGAATATCTTGTTATGTTTTATGATATTTTGTTGCCATGGGTTGTTGCTTGTTAGTATGCCGAGGGGCAGAGGTCGTGGTCGTAACCGTGGTGCTGATGGCCATGGGGATCAGATGCGGAATCGAGAGAATGTCGCTGGGAATGATTTTTGTTTGGGTGTTTCTACTATATTGCAACAAGTAGCGACTCAGATGACTCAGTTGACCCAGGTGGTTCAATGTAGCATTGACGCGAGTCAGAACGTCGATGTAAATCAATAGCTTCGTGAGGTAGTTCGTATGAATCCCCCTCGATTCGCCGGTGCTGCGGATGCGTTGGGCTGGGATGGTTGGATTTTCCAGTTGGGAAAGATTTTCGAGGCTGTCGGATGTCCTGAAGAGCGGAAGGTACCTATCGCGCAGTACCTTCTTGACAAAGATGCCGCTAATTGGTGGGAAGCTTTTAAACCTCGTGATCGTGATGTCACGTGGGCGGAGTTCCAAACATTTATGGAAGCTGAGTTCTGTCCGAAACCGATTAGAGAGCAGAGGATTCACGAATTCTACTTGGCAGAACCGCAAGATATATCGGTGTCGCAAGCTATCATCGATTATAGCAAACAACTCAGTTATGTGCGAGATCGGGTGAGAACCGAGGAAGAGAGGATCCTTCACTTTGATAGATGGATGAAGCCAGATATTCACGTGTATATGTCGGGATTCAATTACACTTCGTTGAGGGACTATCAAGATCGAGCATTAGCCCGTGAACTAGCTTCGTTATCTTCGGAGCGTGTGCCCGAGTCGAAGAAGCAGAGGAAGTCCGATGACCGTGTGGACAGTGTAGGAGTTGGTGTTTCTAGTTTTCAATGTCGTAGCCTTTCCGCTGTGAAGCTCCATCGCTCGATGCATGGAACTGAGAGTTCCAAGTCGTCTGCTCTTACTCCTGGTAAAGCCAGGAGATGTTTTAACTGTAATATGGCGGGACATGTTCGAGCACATTGTCCTTCTCCGCCAGTAATGTGTTACAGGTGCGGACTGAAGGGACACCGGATTCAATTTTGCGAGTTCGGTACTAAGCCTTTCGAGGCACGGACTTGAGCGCTGATATCATGATCGACTCCGAGTAGTCCCGGAGGGGCGTGGTCTATTAGTTGTATGTTGAGTTACTTCCCTTGCTTTGTTGTTTCTAATTTCGGAGATTAACTTCTTTTATTTGAAGTGGATAGGATTTTGAACTCTGTACTTTCGACTCTGTCGACTTGTTTATGTTCGTTGACATTTTCTGAACTTGTCGTGTCTTGTGCTTTTGTTGATCGAACGAGTTGTGGTATTGTTTCAGAATAACCCGTTTGTCGTTATGACTTTCCAATTGCTATTCCATTTCCTGTGGATCTTATGTGAATGCACATCTTGTTGTCTTCACCGGATCGTATATTGTCATGAGTCGAGATGTGAACTTTGGGGTTATTGTTCGAGTATTTCTGTTCGTTGTGGTTCGAATATGATCGTTCGGCCGATGTGTCTCGATCGTTGTGGTTCGATCGCTTGTTGTCCAGTCTTGTTGGTCTTGTATCGTAATTTTTGAACGTTTAGATTTCTTCGTAATTTCCTTGGGCTCGGGAGATTAACTTCATTTTCGATCTTCCAATCCTTGTGTGTAGAATTTCGTATTTGTTCAGCGATTAGATCGCATTTTGATTGACGTACTGTTCGGGCTGGTCAACCATCTTTATTTTGTTCGTTGCGTTCTGTTAGCTTTCTGACATAGCGACATGCATGGTACCAGCCACGTGCTGCATGTGATTCGTTACAGGCTGTCGGCAACGGATAGCTTATGTCATCTGGAATTTTTTTGCGTTGATCGTCCTATGTTTTATGTTTCGGGGACGGAACTTCTTTTAAGGGGGGTAGAATGTAATACCCGAGATTTTTTGTTCCGGATTCGTTGAGTTTTCCGGGTTTTATCGGATTGTTATTGTCCTCATCGTTGGAATTTTGTGCCATGTTTATGTAACACCCCCAATCTGCTCAGGGATATTACACGCCGTAGAACCTTTCCTCAAGGTTCTACCAGGCTGGTAACAAAACCGAACAACTCAACAATGCCTTTAAGGCTAAAATGACTCAGTAGACCGATTTGGTCTTTCAATAAATACATACAACTCAATTACAATACATGCCCACGCAGGGGTCGAATACAACACACTCCCATACATCGGGGAAAGAATACTGCAGCGGAAATAAAATACAACTAAACCAATATAACATCAAACGGGTCCTCGTGTGATTAGTATCGTTCATTTTTCATCATCCTTCATGCCGACCTTGTGTTATGCTCCCAAACCTGAATGCAAAAACAGACATCCACCCCCCGAATACTCGGGGGTTAGCAAAACTCCACTGTTTTGCTAGTGCAAGAACAAAGTGTAAATACGAGCCATACAATTCACATTCCACGAATAACAATAACCAAGGATCCTCAAAGATCCAAACGAAACGAAAAGCACTTCCCGAGGCAAGAATTTGAGAAAATGTTCCACAATCGGAAGATCACAAATCAATGGAAAAATTTATAAAAAAAACAGTTTAGAATGCCATCGAGAGTTTTTAATAGAAAACAATTTAGGATTATCAAATCCTACTTTTCAAAATCCAAAAGACAAAAGGGGTCACCGCCCCAAAGGTTTACTATCCGAAAAATGACATTTACCAAACCGTTGGGATTTTAGCCCCAAATCTGTAAAATGACTTTTACAAAACCATTGGGATTTTAGCCCCAAATCTCATCAACTCACAGTACAAAAGAACGACCACAAGGTTCGTCTCCCAACATCAAAATCCACAAATAAAGGATTTAAAACAAACAACAAAATACTCTAGTACCATCCGAGCTAAGTAAGCCAAACGAACAACTTACCTCTTACACACTTAGTCGATGCATGCAATCATGAAAACCATTCAAAAGCACTCATTTCCGGAAATGCCATAGTCAAATCACATTTGCAAAATGCACCACAATTAACCGTGGATCCACCCCTCCGTGGACCCCTACCGAGACCCCGTCGGATTTAACCCATAGTGGTTAAAAGCAAGCTCGCGGATCCACCCCTCCATGGACCCCTACCGAGACCCCGTCGGATCTAACCCATAGTGAGCATACACAGACACACACACGTTACTCATGCAATACTAATATGCTAAGAATGTAAGTTCATCAAGAATACTTACTAGAGATGGCCACTAATCCGACACCATTATCAAACTCTTCAAAAACACGATAACAAGGTTAAATACGGAATACACGATTCCATAACTTTAAACAACAGGGATATCATCAAAGCCTTCCACGTTCCAAATGATCAAATCATAATCAATTCCCAAACACACCATTCACAAAATACACACGTGTTTTGAAAGAGAGCCTTTAACGTGGCCAAACCGAAATCTTTTGAAACTTCATTTCAAACAACCAAATAAACACACCAAGACGATCATCGATCATCATATCCATAAAATAAGAAAAGTATGGGCAAGGTACTTGCCTCGAATAAGAATAACGCGGAGAATCGACCGAAGTAGGTTGACACGAACCGACTTCGAACCCGCCGACTCCACCGAACGACAATCCGCAACAATGAACTACGAACGAAGACAATAACACGATTCGTCCCGACAAAACACGAAAATGGAATTCCAAGTTGAAATATGGATATACAATCCATAGAATGTGTTTAACAACATCATTTAACCACAATCTATCCATCAAAAACGGATGAAAAACGAGATCGAGAACAAATCCCCCAAAAATCAATTTGAAGGAAATCAAGAAATATACTTCGATTCGACGAAGAACAATGGATTAAATGATGTTAAACACAAGAATACTACCAAGATTAATCATACCCATCATGAATTAATCAATAATACGGAACGAATCGGACAAAAACGCAAAAACCCCAAAATTCAAGAAACTAGGGTTCTAAGAAAGATTACCTTGATTCGCTGGATCAAAGTACGATATAGGATGATTGATTGATGTTATGAACTCAAGAACTTCGTGGATTTTTTCTTAAACAACATGCATCCGTGATAAGCACACCCTCAGCCGCGTAAGAGAAGGAGAAGAAGGAGAAAAATGGCCAAAAAACCCTCTGCATGGCCATAAATAGGCTGCACAGTGTGCCGCGGCCCAGCGGGAGTGTGCCGTGGCACAGGCCAACCCGGCCGTGACTCGCAAAGGTGCCCCGCCTCGCCGGCATGTGCCGCGGCACAAGGTACAGAGTGCTCGGCCAAAATCGGGAATGAGAGTGACTTAGCTATTTCGACCATAACTCCTCGTCCGACTCCGATTGACTCACCGCTTTGAACCATTGGAAAGCTAACTCGATGATTTATAATATTGCAAAGATTCAGAATTTTTGGAGTTTCCAAAAATTAATGGTGATCCAACAAAGTCGAACTCATACGTGGAAAAGTCGCTAAAGAACACGGAATTCAACAGAACGACACCGAAACGAACTCGGATGACAAAAAGTGTAGAATTAATCATTCTCAGAATGACGAAAGGGTCATGAGCGAGTCGTTAAAATGGACTTCCGCCGAAAAAAAAAGAAATTACCGGAAATCGAAATTACGGGTATTGCATTCTACCCTCCTTAAAAGAAGTTTCGTCCCGAAACATAAAATAAGTAGGGAGAAGCAATATCCCCTGCCAGGAAAACTCGACGAGATACGCAAAAACCGAAAACTCGGACCCGACGGCGAAGCGCTGTAAGGAACGCAAAGAGACATACAGCGTGAAAACACGCTCCACGATGACCAAAACAACGTCGCCGTTAGGAATATAATAAAACCAACAAATGACAAGCGTCATCAAACGGATAATATAGTCAAGTCAATTATCCGAACAATCACAAAATACAACGAACGAAAATCAATATGATTGACCGACCCAGCGGTACATCAATCAAAACACGAGCCAAACGCTGAACAAATACGGAATTCCATTGCCCAAGGGTTGGAAGATCGAAAACGAGACTAATTTCCCGAACTTAAGGGAATTAGGAAGGAGCCTGAACGCTCAACAATCACAAAACGAGAACAAAAACCGAACAAACAAACGATCGAGACAACAAAAATCGAACAATCATGTCCGAAACACGAAGGATAATAAAACTCAAACAACAACTCCCAGGATGATCTGGTGAGAACTACAAGACATGTATTCCCATAAGATCCACAAGAAAGGGAATAGCGATTAAAAAGTCACAGCGACAAACGAGTTATTCCAAAACAATACCACACTCGTTCGATCAACAAAAGCAAAGGGCAGGACAAGCTCAGAAATGTCAACGAACATAAATGAGTCGACGAAGTCGAAAACACAAGAGTTCCAAATCCGATCTACTTCGAATAAAAGAACTAATAGAACCAGATGATGTCACTCCTGAACAAGGTTCACAAAAATAGACCCGAACTCGAAAAAGTCATAGTGATAACCAGGTCGACCCACAACAAGATCACAGTTCGTTCAGACGATGAAACCGAAATACAGAACAAGTTCATAAAGTGTCAACGAGCATGAGCGAATCGATGGACTGGAGAAAGAGAAAATACAGAAGTCAAAATAGTACGGTATTACCTCCGACCTCGTCCATGAAATTCACAAAAACGGGAGCAAGGTAACAAGACATTAAACAACCGACACATAATGGAACGATCACCGATGCACACGGTCATACCAAACCAAGCTCTAACAGCTCACACATGCGCGATAACGCAGAAATCACCACGAGGCGACAATATTCAATACCAACATCCCACCTCTCACGGAGGGCTAACACAACAATTGTGTGGAAAACGACTCAACGCTCACACCGCCAATTCGATCATACTCGAGAGTAAACATCAAAATGACAATGCGAACATCATACATACATACCCAGCCCTCAAACGGGAATGGATAAGTTTAAAAAAAATGAAAACCTCATTTTGAAAATAATTTAGAAGAACACCGGTTGATCATGAGTATCACCTTTCAAAAAGTACAAACGTGAAACATCGTTATCGAGACTTTGGAGAACCATTTCGCATTTGATAAAAATGAGGACACTTTCTCTTAGTGAAAACTTCCAGAATATTCGACCCTCGGGTCTAAATAAAAGTGTTTCTAAAACATTGAAAATATCTCAAAGCATTTTGGTCCTCGAAGTAGAAATTTTTTTGAAATATATTGTGGCACCTTGGATGTACCACAAGAAAATAACTCATTTGAAACGTATGTCTCGAAATTTATTTTTCTAAGATACTCAAGGTTTTCAAAAATCCAATAGGACAGAATGCCCAAAACTCACACATATCGATGTTCACTAAAACAACTCGTAGTACATGCATCAAAACGTTTAAAATCAAGACAATACATGTCTTTAAACGGAAATAAACGATAAAATACCACATTCAGAACAAAACCACTGACCCCATTCGAGGCCTCTAAGGACCCTCCCGCACTGGCTAGTGAACAAGTCGAACGCATATAAGCACAAAGCTTCCACAAGAGAACTTGTAAAACGTGCAAATCGATTCGAAAATCATCAGCAACGGACAAAAACAACAATAAAAATACACCACAAGCGACGACACTCCTCGTATAAATCAAATACGAGAGTCGACTAAATGCATATCGTGAAATCAAAATCCACATAAGGATTCCACCACTTAACAAATAATCATAAAAATAGCTCGTGTCACACGAGGCACAACACAAAGAAGGGAGACTTACTTCCACAGGTCGCACGAAGATGATGATCGCCCCACGATACTAATCACGACCAACAAACTCAGACGACGCGTCGTGACACGACTTAGTCAGACAAAATCCGACGAGACAAAAAAAAACTCAACGGACACCACTAACTCGACAGCCTAGGTTTCCACAACCTAATCTCTGATACCATTTATTGTAACACCCCCAATCCGCTCAGGGATATTACACGCCGTAGAACCTTTCCTCAAGGTTCTACCAGGTTGGTAACAAAACCGAACAACTCAACAATGCCTTTAAGGCTAAAATGACTCAGTAGACCGATTTGGTCTTTCAATAAATACATACAACTCAATTACAATACATGCCCACGCAGGGGTCGAATACAACACACTCCCATACATCGGGGAAAGAATACAGCAGCGGAAATAAAATACAACTAAACCAATATAACATCAAACGGGTCCTCGTGTGATTAGTATCGTTCATTTTTCATCATCCATCGTGCCGACCCTGTGTTATGCTCCCAAACCTGAATGCAAAAACAGACATCCACCCCCCGAATACTCGGGGGTTAGAAAAACTCCACTGTTTTGCTAGTGCGAGAACAAAGTGTAAATACGAGCCATACAATTCACATTCCACGAATAACAATAACCAAGGATCCTCAAAGATCCAAACGAAACGAAAAGCACTTCCCGAGGCAAGAATTTGAGAAAACGTTCCACAATCGGAAGATCACAAATCAATGGAAAAATTTATAAAAAAAAACAGTTTAGAATGCCATCGAGAGTTTTTAATAGAAAACAATTTAGGATTATCAAATCCTACTTTTCAAAATCCAAAAGACAAAAGGGGTCACCGCCCCAAAGGTTTACTTTCCGAAAAATGACATTTACCAAACAGTTGGGATTTTAGCCCCAAATCCGTAAAATGACTTTTACAAAACCATTGGGATTTTAGCCCCAAATCTCATCAACTCACAGTACAAAAGAACGACCACAAGGTTCGTCTCCCAACATCAAAATCCACAAATAAAGGATTTAAAACAAACAACAAAATACTCTAGTACCATCCGAGCCAAGCCAGCCAAACGAACAACTTACCTCTTACACACTTAGTCGATGCATGCAATCATGAAAACCATTCAAAATCACTCATTTCCGGAAATGCCATAGTCAAATCACATTTGCAAAATGCACCACGATTAACCGTGGATCCACCCCTCCGTGGACCCCTACCGAGACCCCGTCGGATTTAACCCATAGTGGTTAAAAGCAAGCTCGCGTATCCACCCCTCCATGGACCCCTACCGAGACCCCGTCGGATCTAACCCATAGTGAGCATACACACACACACACACGTTACTGATGCAATACTAATATGCTAAGAATGTAAGTTCATCAACAATACTTACTAGAGATGGCCACTAATCCGACACCATTATCAAACTCTTCAAAAACACGATAACAAGGTTAAATACGGAATACACGATTCCATAACTTTAAACAACAGGGATATCATCAAAGCCTTCCACGTTCCAAATGATCAAATCATAATCAATTCCCAAACACACCGTTCACAAAATACACACGCGTTTTGAAAGAGAGCCTTTAACGTGGCCAAACCGAAATCTTTTGAAACTTCATTTCAAACAACCAAATAAACACACCAAGACGATCATCGATCATCATATCCATAAAATAAGAAAAGTATGGGCAAGGTACTTGCCTCGAATAAGAATAACGCGGAGAATTGACCGAAGTAGGTTGACACGAACCGACTACGAACCCGCCGACTCCACCGAACGACAATCCGCAACAATGAACTACGAACGAAGACAATAACAACGAAAATGAATTCCAAAGTACGACCCAAAGCCGCTGAATTCAAAGAACAAATGACAAAAGTTCAAGGATTTCCCCCAAAACGGCCAAGAACACGATTCGTCCCGACAAAACACGAAAACAGAATTCCAAGTTGAAATATGGATATACAATCCATAGAATGTGTTTAACAACATCATTTAACCACAATCTATCCATCAAAAATGGATGAAAAACGAGATCGAGAACAAATCCCCCAAAAATCAATTTGAAGGAAATCAAGAAATATACTTCGATTCGACGAAGAAAAATGGATTAAATGATGTTAAACACAAGAATACTACCAAGATTAATCATACCCATCATGAATTAATCAATAATACGGAACGAATCGGACAAAAACGCAAAAACCCAAAATTCAAGAAACTAGGGTTCTAAGAAAGATTACCTTGATTCGCTGGATCAAAGTACGATATAGGATGATTAATTGATGTTATGAACTCAAGAACTTCGTGGATTTGTTGTTAAACAACATGGATCCGTGATAAGCACACCCTGAGCCGCGTAAGAGAAGGAGAAGAAGGAGAAAAATGGCCAAAAACCCGTCTGCATGGCCATAAATAGGCTGCATAGTGTGTCGCGGCCCAGCGGGAGTGTGCCGCGGCACAGGGCCAAATCTGCCGGCAGTGACTCGGCAGTGTGCCGCGGCCCTGCCGGCATGTGCCGTGGCACAAGGTACAGAGTGCTCGGCCAAAAACTAGGAATGAGAGTGACTTAGCTATTTCGACCATAACTCCCTCGTACGGACTCCGATTGACTCACCGTTTGAACCATTGGAAAGCTAACTCGATGATTTATAATATTGCAGAGATTCAGAATTTTTGGAGTATCCAAAAATTAATGGCGATTCAACAAAGTCGAACTCATACGTGGAAAAGTCGCTAAAGAACACGGAATTCAACAGAACGACACCGAAACGAACTCGGATGACAAAAAGTGTAGAACTAATCATTCTCAGAATGACGAAAGGGTCATGAGCGAGTCGTTAAAACGGACTTCCGCCGAAAAAAAAAAGAAATTACCGAAAATTGAAATTACGGGTATTGCATTCTACCCTCCTTAAAAGAAGTTTCGTCCCGAAACTTAAAATAAGTAGGGAGAATCAATATCCCCTGCCAGGAAAACTCGACGAGATACGCAAAAACCAAAAACTCGGACCCGACGGCGAAGCGCTGTAAGGAACGCAAAGAGATATACGACGTGAAAACACGCTCCACGACGACCAACACAACGTCGCCGTTAGGAATATAATAAAACCAACAAATGACAAGCGTCATCAAACGGATAATATAGTCAAGTCAATTATCCGAACAATCACAAAACACAACGAACGAAAATCAATATGATTGACCGACCCAGCGGTACATCAATCAAAACGCGAGCCAAACGCTGAACGAATATGGAATTCCATTGCCCAAGGGTTGGAAGATCGAAAACGAGACTAATTTCCCGAACTTAAGGGAATTAGGAAGGAGCCTGAACGCTCAACAATCACAAAACGAGAACAAAAACCGAACAAACAAACGATCGAGACAACAAAAATCGAACAATCATGTCCGAAACACGAAGGATAATAAAACTCAAACAACAACTCCCAGGATGATCTGGTGAGAACTACAAGACATGCATTCCCATAAGATCCACAGGAAAGGGAATAGCGATTGAAAAGTCACAGCGACAAACGAGTTATTCCAAAACAATACCACACTCGTTCGATCAACAAAAGCAAGGGGCAGGACAAGCTCAGAAATGTCAACAAACATAAATGAGTCGACGAAGTTGAAAACACAAGAGTTCCAAATCCGATCTACTTCGAATAAAATAACTAATAGAACCAGATGATGTCACTCCTGAACAAGGTTCACAAGAATAGAACCGAACTCGAAAAAGTCATAGTGATAACCAGGTCGACCCACAACAAGATCACAGTTCGTTCGGACGATGAAACCGAAATACATAACAAGTTCATAAAGTGTCAACGAGCATGAGCGAATCGATGGACTGGAGAAAGAGAAAATACAGAAGTCAAAATAGTACGGTATTACCTCCGACCTCGTCCATGAAATTCACAAAAACGGGAGCAAGGTAACAAGACATTAAACAACCGACACATAACGGAACGATCACCGATGCACACGGTCATACCAAACCATGATCTAACAGCTCGCACATGCGCGATAACGCAGAAATCACCACGAGGCGACAATATTCAATACCAACATCCCACCTCTCACGGAGGGCTAACACAACAATTGTGTGGAAAACGACTCAACGCTCACACCGCCAATTCGATCATACTCGGGAGCAAACATCAAAATGACAATGCAAACATCATACATACATACCCAGCCCTCAAACGGGAATGGATAAGTTTAAAAAAAAATGAAAACCTCATTTTGAAAATAATTTAGAAGAACACCGGTTGATCTTGAGTATCACCTTTCAAAAAGTACAAACGTGAAACATCGTTATCGAGACTTTGGAGAACCATTTCGCATTTGATAAAAATGAGGACACTTTCTCTTAGTGAAAACTTCCAGAATATTCGACCCTCGGGTCTAAATAAAAGTGTTTCTAAAACATTGAAAATATCTCAAAGCATTTTGGTCCTCGAAGTAGAAATTTTTTTGAAATATATTGTGGCACCTTGGATGTACCACAAGAAAATAACTCATTTGAAACGTATGTCTCGAAATTTATTTTTCTAAGATACTCAAGGTTTTCAAAAATCCAATAGGCCAGAATGCCCAAAACTCACACATATCGACGTTCACTAAAACAACTCGTAGTACATGCATCAAAACGTTTAAAATCAAGACAATACATGTCTTTAAACGGAAATAAACGATAAAATACCACATTCAGAACAAAACCACTGACCCCATTCGAGGCCTCTAAGGACCCTCCCGCACTGGCTAGTGAACAAGTCGAACGCGTATAAGCACAAAGCTTCCACAAGAGAACTTGTAAAACGTGCAAATCAATTCGAAAATCATCAGCAACGGACAAAAACAACAATAAAAATACACCACAAGCGACGACACTCCTCGTATAAATCAAATACGAGAGTCGACTAAATACATATCGTGAAATCAAAATCCACATAAGGATTCCACCACTTAACAAATAATCATAAAAATAGCTCGTGTCACACGAGGCACAACACAAAGAAGGGAGACTTACTTCCACAGGTCGCACGAAGATGATGATCGCCCCACGATACTAATCACGACCAACAAACTCATACGACGCATCGTGACACGACTTAGTCAGATAAAATCCGACGAGACAAAAAAAAAACTCAACGGACACCACTAACCTGACAGCCTAGGTTTCCACAACCTAATCTCTGATACCATTTATTGTAACACCCCCAATCCGCTCAGGGATATTACACGCCGTAGAACCTTTCCTCAAGGTTCTACCAGGCTGGTAACAAAACCGAACAACTCAACAATGCCTTTAAGGCTAAAACGACTCAGTAGACCGATTTGGTCTTTCAATAAATACATACAACTCAATTACAATACATGCCCACGCAGGGGTCGAATACAACACACTCCCATACATCGGGGAAAGAATACAGCAGCGGAAATAAAATACAACTAAACCAATATAACATCAAACGGGTCCTCGTGTTATTAGTATCGTTCATTTTTCATCATCCTTCGTGCCGACCCTGTGTTATACTCCCAAACCTGAATGCAAAAACAGACATCCACCCCCCGAATACTCGGGGGTTAGCAAAACTCCACTGTTTTGCTAGTGCAAGAACAAAGTGTAAATACGAGCCATACAATTCACATTCCACGAATAACAATAACCAAGGATCCTTAAAGATCCAAACGAAACGAAAAGCACTTCCCGAGGCAAGAATTTGAGAAAACGTTCCACAATCGGAAGATCACAAATCAATGGAAAAATTTATAAAAAAAACAGTTTAGAATGCCATCGAGAGTTTTTAATAGAAAACAATTTAGGATTATCAAATCCTACTTTTCAAAATCCAAAAGACAAAAGGGGTCACCGCCCCAAAGGTTTACTTTCCGAAAAATGACATTTACCAAACCGTTGGGATTTTAGCCCCAAATCCGTAAAATGACTTTTACAAAACCATTGGGATTTTAGCCCCAAATCTCATCAACTCACAGTACAAAAGAACGACCACAAGGTTCGTCTCCCAACATCAAAATCCACAAATAAAGGATTTAAAACAAACAACAAAATACTCTAGTACCATCCGAGCCAAGCCAGCCAAACGAACAACTTACCTCTTACACACTTAGTCGATGCATGCAATCATGAAAACCATTCAAAAGCACTCATTTCCGGAAATGCCATAGTCAAATCACATTTGCAAAATGCACCACAATTAACCGTGGATCCACCCCTCCGTGGACCCCTACCGAGACCCCGTCGGATTTAACCCATAGTGGTTAAAAGCAAGCTCGCGGATCCACCCCTCCATGGACCCCTACCGAGACCCCGTCGGATCTAACCCATAGTGAGCATACATACACACACACACACGTTACTCATGCAATACTAATATGCTAAGAATGTAAGTTCATCAAGAATACTTACTAGAGATGGCCACTAATCCGACACCATTATCAAACTCTTCAAAAACACAATAACAAGGTTAAATACGGAATACACGATTCCATAACTTTAAACAACAGGGATATCATCAAAGCCTTCCACGTTCCAAATGATCAAATCATAATCAATTCCCAAACACACCGTTCACAAAATACACACGCGTTTTGAAAGAGAGCCTTTAACGTGGCCAAACCGAAATCTTTTGAAACTTCATTTCAAACAACCAAATAAACACACCAAGACGATCATCGATCATCATATCCATAAAATAAGAAAAGTATGGGCAAGGTACTTGCCTCGAATAAGAATAACGCGGAGAATCGACCGAAGTAGGTTGACACGAACCGACTACGAACCCGCCGACTCCACCGAACGACAATCCATAACAATGAACTACGAACGAAGACAATAACAACGAAAATGAATTCCAAAGTACGACCCAAAGCCGCTGAATTCAAAGAACAAATGACAAAAGTTCAAGGATTTCCCCCAAAACGGCCAAGAACACGATTCGTCCCGACAAAACACGAAAACAGATTTCCAAGTTGAAATATGGATATACAATCCATAGAATGTGTTTAACAACATCATTTAACCACAATCTATCCATCAAAAACGGATGAAAAACGAGATCGAGAACAAATCCCCCAAAAATCAATTTGAAGGAAATCAAGAAATATACTTCGATTCGACGAAGAACAATGGATTAAATGATGTTAAACACAAGAATACTACCAAGATTAATCATACCCATCATGAATTAATCAATAATACGGAACGAATCGGACAAAAACGCAAAAACCCCAAAATTCAAGAAACTAGGGTTCTAAGAAAGATTACCTTGATTCGCTGGATCAAAGTACGATATAGGATGATAAATTGATGTTATGAACTCCAGAACTTCGTGGATTTGTTGTTAAACAACATGGATCCGTGATAAGCACACCCTCAGCCACGTAAGAGAAGGAGAAGAAGGAGAAAAATGGCCAAAAACCCGTTTGCATGGCCATAAATAGGCTGCACAGTGTGCCGCGGCCCAGCGGGAGTATGCCACGGCACAGGGCCAAATCTGCCGGCAGTGAATCGGCAGTGTGCCGCGGCCCTGCCGGCATGTGCCGCGGCACAAGGTACAGAGTGCTCGGCCAAAAACTGGGAATGAGAGTGACCTAGCTTTTTCAACCATAACTCCCTCGTCCGGACTCCGATTGACTCACCGTTTGAACCATTGGAAAGCTAACTCGATGATTTATAATATTGCAAAGATTCAGAATTTTTGGAGTTTCCAACAATTAATGGCGATCCAACAAAGTCGAACTCATACGTGGAAAAGTCGCTAAAGAACACGGAATTCAACAGAACGACACCGAAACGAACTCGGATGACAAAAAGTGTAGAACTAATCATTCTCAGAATGACGAATGGGTCATGAGCGAGTCGGTAAAACGGACTTCCGCCGAAAAAAAAAGAAATTACCGAAAATTGAAATTACGGGTATTGCATTCTACCCTCCTTAAAAGAAGTTTCGTCCCGAAACTTAAAATAAGTAGGGAGAATCAATATCCCCTGCCAGGAAAACTCGACGAGATACGCAAAAACCAAAAACTCGGACCCGACGGCGAAGCGCTGTAAGGAACGCAAAGAGACATACGGCGTGAAAACACGCTCCACGACTGTAATACCCGGTTGTAATTCAGTCATTATCATTCAGTAATTTCATTCGGTGATTGTCACTCAGTGGATTTTCACTCAATTATAATCATTCATCAATCATGTTCATTCACCGTGTTCACCGTTCGGAAAAACTTCGAGTTGTGTATCGTTATTGTTCATTGTTTCAACTTTCCTCATATGAGTTCGACTTTGTTAGATCACCATTAATTTTTGGTAACTCCAAAAATTCTGAATCCTTGCAATATTGTAGAGCATCGAGTTAGCTTTCCAATGGTTCAAACGGTGAGTCAATCGGAGTCCGGACGAGAGAGTTATGGTCGTTTTAGCTCACCCGCTCATTTTTTCAGTTATTGGCCGATCACTGCCGACCGAACTCGGCCGTGTCGTCCGACACGGCCCGTGCCGTACTCGTCCGGAAATGCCGAAGTCTCTGCCCACAGGACTCGACCGTGTCGCCCGCACGGCCGAGTCGAACTCTTCCGGATAAGCTGTAACCGATCGCTGACACGCCCGACCGTGTTCCAGGACACGGTCGAGTCATGCCGAGTCGCTGTCGGACGGGTCACTATCGGAAGGCCCTCCGCGCCGCGACCGTGTCAAGCAGGACATGGTCGAGTCCCTGTCGGCCAGCTGTGTGACACGACCGTGCCGATCGGCACGGGCCGTGTCCGGCAGGGTAGTCAACCCCTATAAATTCGTTTTTTGAGCATTTCAGCTCATTTCTTTCCCTTTTCTTCACCTACAACCGAGAGAGAGAGCTTGAGGGAGGGTTTTTCCTTCACAAATCATTTTAGTGTTTGATTTTCTTCATCTCCTTTCGATCGTGAAGCCCGGATAATCAATCTAATGTGTGTTCTTCGGATTAAAGTACTTGGATCTTCAAGAGGTAATTCCTTCAACACTTTGGACTTCGATTTTGTGTTGAGATATGATGTTTTGGACGTTATAATCATGTTATATGAAGGGATATGTATATGATTATGAGTTTGTATAAGGATTCCTTGGATTATTGAGGGATTATTCAAGAACACTTTGAATATCGAGTTGAAATTGGGGGTTTTCGATTAATTGTCGTTATAATCACGTTTTCGGATATTCATTTTGGATTATTGATAGTATTCATGAGGTTTTGTGGGTTTGAATCATTCATTGGAAGTTGGTTTCGGATGTAATTGAGTTTTGGTTGTAAACAATTGGAGATTGTTTACAACGCGTTTGTTTTAATGCCCCAATGAGTTTCGGGTATTGTTGTATCGACTTTTGAGTTGGTTGTGATCATGCTTGATTCGTGTATTAAGAGAATTGTTGGTATTTGTGTTGTTCAAGGTTGTTCGAGCGGCCGATAATTTCATTAAGGACGTTGATCGTGGAAGTACCTTCTCGCCTTCGGTTTGAGGCAAGTTTTATACTTGTACTAGTCAATGAGATTAATGTCATCATATATGTGTATGAATGTGTTGTATCATTCCGAGACTTAGTCTCTTCATGAATTCATTAATATTAAGAGATCGTTCGATACGATACCTTTCGGCAATTTTGCCAAATATTTATTGTTGTTCGTTAACGGCCGATTCTAGGCATTGTGATACTCATTATTAATGTCATTGTCGATAGCCGGTTCGCGGGGTCGATGTATCGATTGTTGTTAACATATATGTCAATTTAAGACATTGTTGAGATCATTGTTATTCCTTTTTGGATTATCATTAAAACTGTACACGCCGATTAAAGGCATTGGCTTATTCATTTCTCACCTTCGTCGTCGGTAACCGATTAAAGGTGCTGAGGCATCCTTCATATCATTGTTATCGAATTGCCGTTCGCAGGCAAATCGAAGTGTTCAATCATTCATCATATCGTTCACATCGATTAGCCATTATAAGGAAATCGAAGCGCTCAAGCATTCATGGAATCATCCGCTGCATCATTGTCATCGGTTAGACGTTCTAAGGCAATCGAGGTGTTGAGTTGGGACTGTCGAGGATGGTGCTGGCCGACTCAAGACAGCATACCATCCCTAATTGTGATACGGCTTTCATGCCATGGCTTCGGCCCTAATTGTGATACGGCTTTCATGCCGTGGCTTCGGCCCTAATTGTGATACGGCTTTCATGCCGTGGCTTCGGCCCTAATTGTGATACGGCTTTCATGTCGTGGCTTCGGCCCTAATTGTGATACGGCTTTCATGCCGTGGCTTTGGCCCTAATTGTGATACGGCTTCGTGCCGTGGCTTCGGCCCTAATCAATAACAGCTTCGGGCTGTTTCGGCTTCATGTGATTGTGATATTTGACAGTTTCGACTGAGTGGTTTTTAGGCCTTGTGATTGTCTTGTTAATTTCATTGGAGCCTCCGAGCATTGTGATTCATATTTAATCCTGTTCTGGTTTGGTTCATGTCGTGTAATTCATTGTGGTATTCTGTGATTATGATTCGCCGTTGGGCACTTATGTTCTAACCTGTCGAACAGGTATTAATAGTATGCCGTGGGCATAGTATTTCACGAATGCTCGGTTCTTACCTTGGTTTGTGAGCATCTCGTATTATTATCATCATTATACCGTTTCATTCTGCCTTTGGATGCATATCATGTTATACATGTATTTGATGTTCATTATCTGATGATCGACCCGTGGGGGCGGAACATGTTTTCATGTTTTAGGTGCTTGCGAGGAGAGAGTTGAGGCACGGGGGCATGACGATGGCGACGAGGCATACGAGCGATACTAGTCCGAGTTGTTCATTGTTGGTCAATCGGTTGGAGTGTACTCAGTCTTGTCGATTGTTGTCGTGTTGTATTACCCAATGGATGTTCGTGGATCTTCATTGTATTTTATTTTGGCCATGTAGGCCACTTTTGTCGTTGAAATTCCTTATCGGAATATTGTGTCGGATATCATGGTAGGGACTATGATTTTCCCTTGTTGTTTAATTTAATGTATTTTAGTCATGTTCGCCTGGTGGATCTCCTGGCGTGGGGTCCATGGCACTGTAATAACCCAATAGGATTTGGGGGTGTTACAGAAATGGTATCAGAGCTTTTGGGTTGTGAGATACCCTGATATGTGAGTTATGTGGCTCTACCGACGCGGTAGTAGTGGGATTGTCAGGTTATGACAATCTAGTCAGTCAGGTTTTGTGAGTCGTAATATTAGTGCGACTGCACGAGTCATTCATTCATCGAGTCGTCGTCAGTGAAGACTAGTATCGCGAGACCTCGAAGCTTCGTATGACCTGTGTAAGGACTCGATTCTCTTTATGTTCATACATTCATCATGTCATTAATTATTCATGCTTTGTTGAAACATATATGTGATATTATTGTTATCATTGATTCATGACTAATTGTTTTGGAGCACGTGTGACCTGTGTAAGTGCTAAGGATCAACTCATTCACCAGTTAATAATCCTCAATCACCATTTTGATCTTGTCGATCATGTTAATTCATTCATCACTCTGTTAATCTCATCGTTCAATTAATTCATTCATCACTCAGTCAATATCATTCATCACTCAGTTAATTCGTTCATCACTCAGTCAATATCATTACTCAGATAATTCATTCATCACTCGGTTAATTCATTCATCACTCAGTCAATATCATTCATCACTCAGTTAATTCATTCATCACTCAATTAATTCATTCATCACTCAGTTAATTCATTCATCACTCGGTTAATTCATTCATCACCCAGTCAATATCATTGCTCAGTTAATTCATTCATCACTCAGTTAATTCCTTCATCACTTAGTCAATCTCATTGTTCAGATTAATTCATTAATCACTCAGTCAATCTCATTGTTCAGTCAATTCATTCATCACTCAGTCAATCTCATTGCTCAGTTAATTCATTCATCACTCAGTTAATCTCATTGTTCAGTTAATTCATTCATCACTCAGTTAATCTCATTGTTCAGTTAATTCATTCATCACTCAGTCAATCTCATTGTTCAGATTAATTCATTAATCACTCAGTCAATCTCATTGTTCAGTCAATTCATTCATCACTCAGTTAATCTCATTGTTCAGTTAATTCATTAATCACTCAGTTAATCTCATCGCTCGATTAATTCATTCATCACTCAGTCAATCTCATTACTCAAGTAATTCATTCAGTACTCACTCAATCTCATTATTCAGTTAATTCATTCATCACCCAGTCAATCTCATTGCTCAATTAATTCATTCATCACTCAGTCAATCTCATTACTCAATTAATTCATTCTTCACTCAGTCTATCTCATTGCTCAGTTAATCATTAATCACTTATTCAATCTCATTGCTTAGTTAGTTCATTCACCACTCACTCATTGCTCACCAATTCATTAATCATCCATCCATCTCATTGTTGATTGTTGATCTTGTGGATTGAATTTTCAACCTTGTTAACTTGTTCAAGGTAATCATTTCAGGAATTTCATCAGGTAATCATGTTACCTCATTTGATCTTTCATGCGATCTTATCATATTCCGGTGTCATGTGGACGATCATTTTACCGCATTATTAATGCATTCATTGTGTTAGAGCGTGTATGCTCATTGTTATCATTCCGTCTCATAATCATAATGCGATCTTGATACGAGATCTGTAATTATCACGTGACTTCCTGCCTCGGTATGGAAAGAGCTGTCAGAGGAACATCGGACTCCGACGTCCAAGGGATCGTTTTCTAGTCGTCTTCGTGCTGGAAGAGCATCTTCATCTCGCATTTACGAGTTCGATTGTTTACTTTAGCGTGATACAATATGACATCCATCACCGGTTTTGAGCAAGTTAATTCTTGTTCGGTAATAGGATAATCATTCATTTCATTGTCGTTCATTCATTCACATAAGTCATTCATCATATATCAATCATGTTGAGACTTGTCATCATGAAATTAATCATTTAATTCACGAGGAACAACGGTTCCAATAATTTCACTTGAACTGTCACTCATGACGTTATTAATTCACCTTGGTGAGCCATTCTTAATCCTGGTCGGATTTATAGTCAATTATCATTCATCATTCATTTTAGTCACTTTCATTCTCGTGACCTTCTGAGATCATAGTTAGCGGCGAGTTCATCATCGGATATACCTCTAATCGTTGAGGTACCGAGTCGAGGTATTTTCCGTTTCGGAAGACGGGGGAAGTTGAGTCCGAGATTCATTGGACCGTTTGAAATTTTGGATCGAGTAGGCGAGTTAGCTTATCGATTGGCTTTGCCTCCGGCATTGAGCCGAATTCATAATGTGTTTCATGTCTCTCAGTTGCGAAAGTATGTTGCCGACCCGAGTCACATACTGCAGTTCGACGAAATCGAGATCGCCGACGACCATTCATATGAGGAGCGTCCTATACGAGTCTTAGAGCGGCGAATCAAACAGTTGAGAAATAAGTCGATTCCTTTGGTCAAGATTCAGTGGTCTATACACGGAGTCGAAGAGGCTACTTGGGAAACCGAGGATAGTATGCGGGAGAATTATCCCGAGTTGTTTGACCCTTAGTTTCGGGGACGAAACTCTTTTAAGGGGGGGTGTATGTAATACCCGGTTGTAATTCAGTCATTATCATTCAGTAATTTCATTCGGTGATTGTCACTCAGTGGATTTTCACTCAATTATAATCATTCATCAATCATGTTCATTCACCGTGTTCACCGTTCGGAAAAACTTCGAGTTGTGTATCGTTATTGTTCATTGTTTCAACTTTCCTCATATGAGTTCGACTTTGTTAGATCACCATTAATTTTTGGTAACTCCAAAAATTCTGAATCTTTGCAATATTATAGAGCATCGAGTTAGCTTTCCAATGGTTCAAACGGTGAGTCAATCGGAGTCCGGACGAGAGAGTTATGGTCGTTTTAGCTCGCCCGCTCATTTTTTAAGTTATTGGCCGATCACTGCCGACCGAACTCGGCCGTGTCGTCCGACACGGCCCGTGCCGTACTCGTCCGGAAATTCCGAAGTCTCTGCCCACAGGACTCGACCGTGTCGTCTGGCACGGCCGAGTCGAACTCTTCTGGATAAGCCAGAACCGACTGCCGACACGCCCGACCGTGTTCCAGGACACGGTCGAGTCATGCCGAGTCGCTGTCGGACGGGTCACTATCGGAAGGCCCTCCGCGCCGCGACCGTGTCAAGCAGGACACGGTCGAGTCCCTGTCGGCCAGCTGTGCGACACGACCGTGCCGATCGGCACGGGCCGTGTCCGGCAGGGTAGTCAACCCCTATAAATTCGTTTTTTGAGCATTTCAGCTCATTTCTTTCCCTTTTCTTCACCTACAACCGAGAGAGAGAGCTTGAGGGAGGGTTTTTCCTTCACAAATCATTTGAGTGTTTGATTTTCTTCATCTCCTTTCGATCGTGAAGCCCGGATAATCAATCTAACGCGTGTTCTTCGGATTAAAGTACTTGGATCTTCAAGAGGTAATTCCTTCAACACTTTGGACTTCGATTTTGTGTTGAGATATGATGTTTTGGACGTTATAATCATGTTATATGAAGGGATATGTATATGATTATGAGTTTGTATAAGGATTCATTGGATTATTGAGGGATTATTCAAGAACACTTTGAATATCGAGTTGAAATTGGGGGTTTTCAATTAATTGTCGTTATAATCACGTTTTCGGATATTCATTTTGGATTATTGATAGTATTCATGAGGTTTTGTGGGTTTGAATCATTCATTGGAAGTTGGTTTCGGATGTAATTGAGTTTTGGTTGTAAACAATTGGAGATTGTTTACAACGCGTTTGTTTTAATGCCCCAATGAGTTTCGGGTATTGTTGTATCGACTTTTGAGTTGGTTGTGATCATGCTTGATTCGTGTATTAAGAGAATTGTTGGTATTTGTGTTGTTCAAGGTTGTTCGAGCGGCCGATAATTTCATTAAGGACGTTGATCGTGGAAGTACCTTCTCGCCTTCGGTTTGAGGCAAGTTTTATACTTGTACTAGTCAATGAGATTAATGTCATCATATATGTGTATGAATGTGTTGTATCATTCCGAGACTTAGTATCTTCATGAATTCATTGATATTAAGAGATCGTTCGATACGATACCTTTCGGAAATTTTGCCAAATATTTATTGTTGTTCGTTAACGGCCGATTCTAGGCATTGTGATACTCATTATTAATGTCATTGTCGATAGCCGGTTCGCGGGGTCGATGTATCGATTGTTGTTAACATATATGTCAATTTAAGACATTGTTGAGATCATTGTTATTCCTTTTTGGATTGTCATTAAAACTGTACACGCCGATTAAAGGCATTGGCTTATTCATTTCTCACCTTCGTCGTCGGTAACCGATTAAAGGTGCCGAGGCATCCTTCATATCATTGTTATCGAATTGCCGTTCGCAGGCAAATCGAAGTGTTCAATCATTCATCATATCGTTCACATCGATTAGCCATTATAAGGAAATCGAAGCGCTCAAGCATTCATGGAATCATCCGCTGCATCATTGTCATCGGTTAGCCGTTCTAAGGCAATCGAGGTGTTGAGTTGGGACTGTCGAGGATGGTGCTGGCCGACTCAAGACAGCATACCATCCCTAATTGTGATACGGCTTTCATGCCGTGGCTTCGGCCCTAATTGTGATACGGATTTCATGCCGTGGCTTCGGCCCTAATTGTGATACGGCTTTCATGCCGTGGCTTCGGCCCTAATTGTGATACGGCTTTCATGCCGTGGCTTCGGCCCTAATTGTGATACGGCTTTCATGCCGTGGCTTTGGCCCTAATTGTGATACGGCTTCGTGCCGTGGCTTCGGCCCTAATCAATAACAGCTTCGGGCTGTTTCGGCTTCATGTGATTGTGATATTTGACAGTTTCGGCTGAGTGGTTTTTAGGCCTTGTGATTGTCTTGTTAATTTCATTGGAGCCTCCGAGCATTGTGATTCATATTTAATCCTGTTCTGGTTTGGTTCATGTCGTGTAATTCATTGTGGTATTCTGTGATTATGATTCGCCGTTGGGCACTTATGTTCTAACTTGTCGAACAGGTATTAATAGTATGCCGTGGGCATAGTATTTCACGAATGCTCGGTTCTTACCTTGGTTTGTGAGCATCTCGTATTATTATCATCATTATACCGTTTCATTCTGCCTTTGGATGCATATCATGTTATACATGTATTTGATGTTCATTATCTGGATGACTGACCCCGTGGGGGCGGAACATGTTTTCATGTTTTAGGTGCTTGCGAGGAGAGAGTTGAGGCACAGGGGCATGACGATGGCGACGAGGCATATGAGCGATACTAGTCCGAGTTGTTCATTGTTGGTCAGTCAGTTGGAGTGTACTCCCGTCTTGTCAGTTGTTGTCGTGTTGTATTACCCGAACAGATGTTCGTGGATGCTGTTGTATTTCATTTTGGCCATGTAGGCCACTTTTGTCGTTGAAATTCCTTATCGGAATATTGTGTCGGATATCATGGTAGGGACTATGATTTTCCCTTGTTGTTTAATTTAATGTATTTTAGTCATGTTCGCCTGGTGGATCTCCTGGCGTGGGGTCCACGGCACTGTAATAACCCAATAGGATTTGGGGGTGTTACAACGACGACCAACACAACGTCGCCGTTAGGAATATAATAAAACCAACAAATGACAAGCATCATCAAACGGATAATATAGTCAAGTCAATTATCCGAACAATCACAAAACACAACGAACGAAAATCAATATGATTGACCGACCCAGCGGTACATCAATCAAAACGCGAGCCAAACGCTGAACAAATACGGAATTCCATTGCCCAAGGGTTGGAAGATCGAAAACGAGACTAATTTCCCGAACTTAAGGGAATTAGGAAGGAGCCTGAACGCTCAACAATCACAAAACGAGAACAAAAACCGAACAAACAAACGATCGAGACAACAAAAATCGAACAATCATGTCCGAAACACGAAGGATAATAAAACTCAAACAACAACTCCCAGGATGATCTGGTGAGAACTACAAGACATGCATTCCCATAAGATCCACAGGAAAGGGAATAGCGATTGAAAAGTCACAGCGACAAACGAGTTATTCCAAAACAATACCACACTCGTTCGATCAACAAAAGCAAGGGGCAGGACAAGCTCAGAAATGTCAACGAACATAAATGAGTCGACGAATTCGAAAACACAAGAGTTCCAAATCCGATCTACTTCGAATAAAAGAACTAATAGAACCAGATGATGTCACTCCTGAACAAGGTTCACAAGAATAGAACCGAACTCGAAAAAGTCATAGTGATAACCAGGTCGACCCACAATAAGATCACAGTTCGTTCGGACGATGAAACCAAAATACAGAACAAGTTCATAAAGTGTCAACGAGCATGAGCGAATCGATGGACTGGAGAAAGAGAAAATACAGAAGTCAAAATAGTACGGTATTACCTCCGACCTCGTCCATGAAATTCACAAAAACGGGAGCAAGGTAACAAGACATTAAACAACCGACACATAACGGAACGATCACCGATGCACACGGTCATACCAAACCAAGCTCTAACAGCTCGCACATGCGCGATAACGCAGAAATCACCACGAGGCGACAATATTCAATACCAACATCCCACCTCTCACGGAGGGCTAACACAACAATTGTGTGGAAAACGACTCAACGCTCACACCGCCAATTCGATCATACTCGGGAGCAAACATCGAAATGACAATGCGAACATCATACATACATACCCAGCCCTCAAACGGGAATGGATAAGTTTAAAAAAAAATGAAAACCTCATTTTGAAAATAATTTAGAAGAACACCGGTTGATCTTGAGTATCACCTTTCAAAAAGTACAAACGTGAAACATCGTTATCGAGACTTTGGAGAACCATTTCGCATTTGATAAAAATGAGGACACTTTCTCTTAGTGAAAACTTCCAGAATATTCGACCCTCGGGTCTAAATAAAAGTGTTTCTAAAACATTGAAAATATCTCAAAGCATTTTGGTCCTCGAAGTAGAAATTTTTTTGAAATATATTGTGGCACATTAGATGTACCACAAGAAAATAACTCATTTGAAACGTATGTCTCGAAATTTATTTTTCTAAGATACTCAAGGTTTTCAAAAATATAATAGGCCAGAATGCCCAAAACTCACACATATCGACGTTCACTAAAACAACCGTAGTACATGCATCAAAACGTTTAAAATCAAGACAATACATGTCTTTAAACGGAAATAAACGATAAAATACCACATTCAGAACAAAACCACTGACCCCATTCGAGGCCTCTAAGGACCCTCCCGCACTGGCTAGTGAACAAGTCGAACGCGTATAAGCACAAAGCTTCCACAAGAGAACTTGTAAAACATGCAAATCGATTCGAAAATCATCAGCAACGGACAAAAACAACAATAAAAATACACCACAAGCGACGACACTCCTCGTATAAATCAAATACGAGAGTCGACTAAATACATATCGTGAAATCAAAATCCACATAAGGATTCCACCACTTAACAAATAATCATAAAAATAGCTCGTGTCACACGAGACACAACACAAAGAAGGGAGACTTACTTCCACAGGTCGCACGAAGATGATGATCGCCCCACGATACTAATCACGACCAACAAACTCAGACGACGCGTCGTGACACGACTTAGTCAGACAAAATCCGACGAGACAAAAAAAACTCAACGGACACCACTAACCCGACAGCCTAGGTTTCCACAACCTAATCTATGATACCATTTATTGTAACACCCCCAATCCGCTCAGGGATATTACACGCCGTAGAACCTTTCCTCAAGGTTCTACCAGGCTGGTAACAAAACCGAACAACTCAACAATGCCTTTAAGGCTAAAATGACTCAGTAGACCGATTTGGTCTTTCAATAAATACATACAACTCAATTACAATACATGCCCACGCAGGGGTCGAATACAACACACTCCCATACATCGGGGAAAGAATACAGCAGCGGAAATAAAATACAACTAAACCAATATAACATCAAACGGGTCCTCGTGTGATTAGTATCGTTCATTTTTCATCATCCTTCGTGCCGACCCTGTGTTATGCTCCCAAACCTGAATGCAAAAACAGACATCCACCCCCCGAATACTCGGGGGTTAGCAAAACTCCACTGTTTTGCTAGTGCAAGAATAAAGTGTAAATACGAGCCATACAATTCACATTCCACGAATAACAATAACCAAGGATCCTCAAAGATCCAAATGAAACGAAAAGCACTTCCCGAGGCAAGAATTTGAGAAAACATTCCACAATCAGAAGATCACAAATCAATGGAAAAATTTATAAAAAAAAACAGTTTAGAATGCCATCGAGAGTTTTTAATAGAAAACAATTTAGGATTATCAAATCCTACTTTTCAAAATCCAAAAGACAAAAGGGGTCACCGCCCCAAAGGTTTACTTTCCGAAAAATGACATTTACCAAACCGTTGGGATTTTAGCCCCAAATCTGTAAAATGACTTTTACAAAACCATTGGGATTTTAGCCCCAAATCTCATCAACTCACAGTACAAAAGAACGACCACAAGGTTCGTCTCCCAACATCAAAATCCACAAATAAAGGATAACAACAAAATACTCTAGTACCATCCGAGCCAAGCCAGCCAAACGAACAACTTACCTCTTACACACTTAGTCGATGCATGCAATCATGAAAACCATTCAAAAGCACTCATTTCCGGAAATGCCATAGTCAAATCACATTTGCAAAATGCACCACAATTAACCGTGGATCCACCCCTCCGTGGACCCCTACCGAGACCCCATCGGATTTAACCCATAGTGGTTAAAAGCAAGCTCGCGGATCCACCCCTCCATGGACCCCTACCGAGACCCCGTCGGATCTAACCCATAGTGAGCATACACACACACACACACACGTTACTCATGCAATACTAATATGCTAAGAATGTAAGTTCATCAAGAATACTTACTAGAGATGGCCACTAATCCGACACCATTATCAAACTCTTCAAAAACACGATAACAAGGTTAAATACGGAATACACGATTCCATAACTTTAAACAACAGGGATATCATCAAAGCCTTCCACGTTCCAAATGATCAAATCATAATCAATTCCCAAACACACCGTTCACAAAATACACACGCGTTTTGAAAGAGAGCCTTTAACGTGGCCAAACCGAAATCTTTTGAAACTTCATTTCAAACAACCAAATAAACACACCAAGACGATCATCGATCATCATATCCATAAAATAAGTAAAGTATGGGCAAGGTACTTGCCTCGAATAAGAATAACGCGGAGAATCGACCGAAGTAGGTTGACACAAACCGACTACGAACCCGCCGACTCCACCGAACGACAATCCGCAACACTGAACTACGAACGATGACAATAACAACGAAAATGAATTCCAAAGTACGACCCAAAGCCGCTGAATTCAAAGAACAAATGACAAAAGTTCAAGGATTTCCCCCAAAACGGCCAAGAACACGATTCATCCCGACAAAACACGAAAACAGAATTCCAAGTTGAAATATGGATATACAATCCATAGAATGTGTTTAAAAACATCATTTAACCACAATCTATCCATCAAAAACGGATGAAAAACGAGATCGAGAACAAATCCCCAAAAAATCAATTTGAAGGAAATCAAGAAATATACTTCGATTCGACGAAGAACAATGGATTAAATGATGTTAAACACAAGAATAATACCAAGATTAATCATACCCATCATGAATTAATCAATAATACGGAACGAATCGGACAAAAATGCAAAAACCCCAAAATTCAAGAAACTAGGGTTCTAAGAAAGATTACCTTGATTCGCTGGATCAAAGTACGATATAGGATGATTGATTGATGTTATGAACTCAAGAACTTCGTGGATTTGTTGTTAAACAACATAGCTCCGTGATAAGCACACCCTCAGCCGCGTAAGAGAAGGAGAAGAAGGAGAAAAATGGCCAAAAACCCGTCTGCAGGGCCATAAATAAGTGCCCGCAAAGGTGCCGCGGTCCAGGAGTGTGCCGCGGCACGAGGCCAAATGCCGGGCGGTGACTCGGCAGTGTGCCACGGCCCTGCCGCCATGTGCCGCGGCACAAGGTCTGAGTGCTCGGCCATCGGGAATGAGTGACTTAGCTATTTCGACCATAACACCCTCGTCCGGACTCTGATTGACTCACCGTTTGAACCATTGGAAAGCTAACTCGATGATTTATAATATTGCAAAGATTCAAAATTTTTGGAGTTTCCAAAAATTAATGGCGATCCAACAAGTCGAACTCATACGTTGAAAAGTCGCTAAAGAACACGGAATTCAACATAACGACACCGAAACGAACTCGGATGAAAAAAAGTGTAGAATTAATCATTCTCAGAATGACGAAACAGTCATGAGCGAGTTGTCAAAACGGACTTCCGCCGAAAAAAAAAAGAAATTACCGGAAAACGAAATTACAAGTATTACAGTTTAGGTGTGCCTTGTTGGGACATGTGTTTGGAGGCGTTTCGGGTCACTATATGAGTTTCTGGGTTTTTGTGGTGTAGCGCACGCTAATGCTTGTGGCATAGCGCACGCTACTGAATGTGTAGCGCACGCTAATCGGCGATCCAGGCGCCCAGAGCTACCGGATCGACTGGGCTTTGTTAGCGCACGCTAAGGTCGATAGCTAGCGCACGCTATCGACTGCTTAGCGCACGCTCTTTCTTATTTCTAGCACACGCTACCTGGTAGGCGCAGTTCTGTCCAGGGGCCACTGGACTGGTTTCGTGACCCGTTAGCGCGCGCTACGCCCATGGGTCTAGCGCACGCTAACAGTGTTATTCGGTAAATTCTGGGCGTTGACCTCGTTAGCGCGCGCTGATGTTGTCTGTTTAGCGCACGCTAATGACTGTCCAGTATAAATACTGGACAGCAGGCTTCACTTCGTCATTTCTCACTTTTCTTCATCCCTTCCGAGGGGAGTGAGCTCCAGAGGCGATTTTGAGCGATCTTCTTATTCTAGCTTCATCTTCAAGTGGATTTGTAGGTGTTTAACAACATCTAATCGTCTTCTTGGTCCAAATCAAGGTAATCTCTTCTTAGAACCCTAGTTTCTTGAATTTGGGGTTTTTCCTTGGATTTGTGATTCTTACCCGATCTCATCCGATCGGTTGTGTATTCATGTTTGTCTTGACCATAATCTTCATATTTTGTTAATCGTTCATCGATTTTTATCGCCTGAATCAATAATTCTTGATTTCTTTGATAACACTTAGATCCTTGTTGTTTTTAGGATCGTTTCGGATTTTGATTAGTGTTTTCGTGGTGATGTTATTTTCATAGTATTCGTGGGATTGCCGAATCCTTGGTCGTTTTTGGAAGCTCGGGAACTATCCGACCGTGTCCGTTCGTTGTTCGGTTGCTCGTGGTATCGAGGCAAGTATCTTGTCCATACATTTCATGTTTCGTAGGCATAATTATTGATAAATGATTTTATGCGAAACCCAATGTTTAATGAATGTAAAAAGGGATCAGTATGTTCTCGATAAATGTTGTCTTTCAACGATAATTCGTGTACTTCGTGAATATATGTGTTCTCGGAATATGTGTGTTGGTTTTGTATGTTTAAAGATGCTATGACCACTTTGAGTGAGTTTAGTAGACCGTAATCCTTTGGCGGGGATTACGTAATGTTATGAGTACTTGTTCGATAAGAACGTAATGTATGTGATATTAGTTGTTACTCCTTTGAAATGAGGTTGCGATGTTTAAGTGTTGCTTGGCTGGATGTTCTGCTCATTGTTATGTGATCATTGAAAGTGTTGTGCCTCCGGGTAGGATTGATACATCTCCGGGATCCATACTTGTTAGTATGGGTCGGGCGTGACCGTAGGGTTATCCACCGGGTATGTCTTGTGGGGACTCCGAGGTTCGTGGCTTGTTAGCCCGATGCCAGGATAACTGATGGGGTTATCATCGGGTATGTTTTGCGGGGACTCCGAGGTTCGTAGCTTGTTAGTGCGATGTCGGGATAACTTATGGTTGTGGTTTAGTGATGTACGTATATGTGCTTGTAGTCACGTGGCTGCTGTTATGGTGACATGTGATTTGATATAGTTTCCCTATAGGTTATTCACTCGGGTTTGTTCTATGGGAGCATATGAGGTTCGTGGATTGCTAGCACGGGACGCAAATAATCGGTGGAAATAGGTGGTTATGGTATGTTCGGGTCGTGGACCCCATGTGTTGTTATCGAAATAAAGATTTTGGGAAAATGACTTTTGGGCTGTGCCCCTAAATGTTTTCGAAAGGCTTGATAATTCTTAAACCCCAAATGTTTTCAGAACTCCCGAGATCGTAAAATGTTTTTACAAGATGTATATCGGGTTTACCCCTATCTTTCAATTTAACCGTTTGATCGAGTGATTTACCTCGGGAAGTATGTTTATGATTATTATGTTCCGTGGAGTATGATATGTATGGCTTGTATTTGTATTTTAGACTAGCACTAGCAAAACAGTAGAGTTTTGCTAACCCCCGAGTATTCGGGGGGTGGATGTCTGTATTGCGTCCAGGTACTTTCAGGTTACTGGGGAGCAAATCACAGGTTCGATACGAAGGATGATGGAAGACGACGATACTAATCACATAAAAACCAATCGCAGATTATGTTGGATAGTCTTGTTGGTTAACCCCCCGATTGTCTGTTCTCCCGTTTTATGGGAGTGTTATTGTATTCTAGCCCCTGCGTGGGAATGTGTTCTGGGAAAGAATCTTGTATGTAATGTTATGTGTGTTGAGATAAAGATCAAATCGGTATGATGGTCCTTCATGTAGCCATGTCGGCATATGATTGATGCATTATTTTTGTATTTAGCCTGGTAGATCCTCACGGAGAGGGTCTGCGGCGCTGTAATATTCCCGATTGGTTTGGGGGTGTTACAGAATATGGTATCAGAGCTTAGGTTGAGGAAACATAGGCTGTCGGGTTGAGTTGTATGTTTTCGGGTCTTGTCTTGTTAGATTTGGTCTGACTGAGTGGTGTCGCGACGCGTCGTCTGAGTTGTCGGTCGTGATTAGTATCGAGGCGCAACCATCATCTTCGTGCGATCTGTGGATGTAAGTCTCCCTACTTTGCTGTGTCTCGTGTTATATGAGTTTATGTGATTCTGTGTTATTATGTGGAGTTTAATTGTGCCTCGTGAATACTTACACCATACTTGTTTGATTCTCATATTGTGCTGGGATAAAGAGTAGTACCGGTATGTATGTATGTATGTATGTATATATATATATATACAACTTTGTGTGAAATCATTTTTACAGGAGCGATGTTTTGGATTGGTTATTCAATAAAATTTTATCAATGTGGCATTTTAAACTTCAAATGTATTGGGGAAGTCACGTAAATTCAATTTAAAAACATCCTTCGAGGAGGAAAAATGATTTGATTTTCGTATGATGACCTCGAGACCAAAGATTTTGTTAATTCAACTACATATATTTTTGTTCATCTTGTATTGAAAATTTTCAAAATTTGATTTTTAAATGCTCAAATGAGGTCTATCAAAAGTTTACTTGAGACGTGACTTTCGCCTTCGACTTTTCGGTTTCATGAATTTCGGTTAAAAGTTATGTAGTGAGGATGTAAATTGTTGGCGTTTGGATTTGTATGTTGCTGTTTATTTTTAACCTTCAACTTTTGGTATCATTTATTATATGCTCATTTATTATTGTATGAATCCCCCTAGATTCGCCGGTGCTGCGGATGCGTTGGGCTGGGATGGTTGGATTTTCCGGTTGGGAAAGATTTTTGAGGCTGTCGGATGTCCAGAAGAGCGGAAGGTACCTATCGCTCAGTACCTTCTTGACAAAGATGCCGCTAATTGGTGGGAAGCTGTTAAACCTCGTGATCGTGATGTCACGTGGGAGGAGTTCCAAACATTTATGGAAGCTGAGTTCTATCCGAAATCGATTAGAGAGCAGAGGATTCGCGAATTCTACTTGGCAGAACCGCAAGATATATCGGTGTCGCAAGCTATCATCGATTATAGCAAACAGCTCAGTTATGTGCGAGATCGACTGAGAACCGAGAAAGAGAGGATCCTTCACTTTGATAGACGGATGAAGTCGGATATTCACGTGTATATGTCGGGATTCAATTGCACTTTGTTGAGGGACTATCAAGATCGAGCATTAGCCCGTGAACTAGCTTCATTATCGTCAGAGCGTGTGCCCGAGTCGAAGAAGCAGAGGAAGTCCGATGACTGTGTGGACAGTGCAGGAGTTAGTGTTTCTAGTTTTCAATGTCGTAGCCTTTCCGCTATGAAGCTCCATCGCTCGATGCGTGGAACTGAGAGTTCCAAGTCGTCTGCTCTAACTCCTGGTAAATCCAGGAGATGTTTTAACTGTAATGTGGCGGGACATGTTCGTGCACATTGTCCTGCTCCGCCAGTAATGTGTTATAGGTTCAGACTCGAGGGACACCGGGTTCAATTTTGCGAGTTCGGTACTGAGCCTTCCGAGGCACGGACTTGAGCGCTGATGTCACGATCGACTCCGAGTAGTCCCGGAGGGGCGTGGTCTATCAGTTGTATGTTGAGTTACTTCCCTTGCTTTGTTGTTTCGAATTTCGGAGATTAACTTCTTTTATTTGAAGTGGATCGGATTTTGAACTTTGTACTTTCGACTCTGTCGACTTGTTTATGTTCATTGACATTTTCTGAACTTGTCCTATCTTGTGCTTTTGTTGATCGAACGAGTTGTGGTATTGTTTCAGAATAACCCGTTTGTCGTTATGACTTTCCAATTGCTATTCCATTTCCTGTAAATCTTATGTGAATGCACATCTTGTTTTCTTCACCGGATCGTATATTGTCTCGAGTCGAGATGTGAACTTTGGGGTTTTTGTTCGAGTATTATTGTTCGTCGTGATTCGAATATGATCGTTCGACTGATGTGTCTCGATCGTTGTGGTTCGATCGCTTGTTGTCCAGTCTTGTTGGTCTTGTATCCTAATTTTTGAACGTTTAGATTTCTTCGTAATTTCCTTGGGCTCGGGAGATTAACTTCATTTTCGATCTTCCAATCCTTGTGTGTAGAATTTCATATTTGTTTAGCGATTAGATCGCATTTTGATTGACGTACTGTTCGGGCTGGTCAACCATATTTATTTTGTTCATTGCGTTCTGTTATCTTTCTGACGTAGCGATGTGTCTCGATCGTTGTGGTTCGATCGCTTGTTGTCCAGTCTTGTTGGTCTTGTATCGTAATTTTTGAACATTTAGTTTTCTTCGTAATTTCCTTGGGCTCGAGAGATTAACTTCATTTTCGATCTTCCAATCCTTGTGTGTAGAATTTCGTATTTGTTCAGCGATTAGATCGCATTTTGATTGACGTACTGTTCGGGCTGGTCAACCATATTTATTTTGTTCGTTGCGTTCTGTTATCTTTCTGACGTAGCGACATGCATGGTAGCAGCCACGTGCTGCATGTGATTCGTTACAGGCTGTCGGCAACGGATAGCTTATGTCATCTGGAATTTTTTTACGTTGATCGTCCTATGTTTTACGTTTCGGGGACGAAACTTCTTTTAAGGGGGGTAGAATGTAATACCCGAGATTTTTTGTTCCGGATTCGTTGAGTTTTTGGGGTTTTATCGGATTGCTATTGTCCTTATCGTTGGAATTTTGTGCCATGTTTAGGTGTGCCTTGTTGGGACATGTGTTTGGAGGCGTTTCGGATCACTATGTGAGTTTCTAGGTTTTTGTGGTATAGCGCACGCTAATGCTTGTGGCATAGCGCACGCTACTGAATGTGTAGCGCACGCTGTAACACCCCCAAATCAAACCGGAAATATTACACGCCGCAGACCCTCTCCGTGAGGATCCACCAGGCTAGACATCAACACAACACATTACATTACATACTGACGAATCAAAATAACGAATCAATAGACCGATTTGGTCTTCCGTCACTGACTTACAAATCCAAATACATAAACTCATCCAGACTCATACACATGCAAGGGTAAAATACTTGCAACAACGAACAATAAGACAGCGGAAAAGACAATACAATGGACTCCGACTAACTGAAGTCAAAACTGGCCTTCGTGTGATTAGTATCATTCGTCTTTCATCATCCCTCGCACCGATCCTGTGTCTTGCTCCCGAAAACCTGCATGTACCTGGACACAATACAGATATCCACCCCCCGATTACTCGGGGGTTAGCAAAACTCCACTGTTTCGCTAGTGCAAGTATAAAGTGCAAAAACGAGCCATACACAACACATTCCGAGAATACAACGAAAGACTTCCCGAGATATTTTTAGTTAAAAATAGTTCAAGTCTTGAAAGTAGAAACGAAGCAAGTAAGCACTTTGAAAACACTTCCAAATCTCGGGAGTTTTGAAAACATTTGAAATTGAAAAGTTCTTAATTCCTCGAAAGTCATTTAGGGTCACAGCCCCAAAGTTCATTTTCCAAAATGCAAATCCGTTAACAAAACACGGGGTCCACGACCCAACCATTCCGGTCACAAAACACAGGGCTACGACCCGATCATCCACTGCAATTCACTTACAATGACACATTACACATAACACATTATTCCTATGCCATTCTAGCCAAGCACCAAGACTCGATATATAATGTCTCTCGACCCCAAGCACAAAGCATTGTGATACTCCGGACAATATCACAATTAACGAAAACATCAACATCATCCTCAAGATGAAAACTACACCTGGTAACCCGCGACCGTACCCCTTAGTATCGGCCCCCAGACGCCCCGTCGAACGCTCCGGGTGGGAAACCACTTCCGCGGCCGTACCCCTTAGTATCGACCCCCAGACATCCCGTCGGACACTCTGGGTGGAAGTTCATCCACACACGCACCCAAGTCCACTTCCGTGGCCGTACCCCTTAGTATCGACCCCCAGACATCCCGTCGGACACTCCGGGTGGAAGGAACAACACACACACACACATTCCAAAATCACAGTTGCAAACCACAAGCCTCGAAGGTCAATCACAGTATATATAGTCGAGGTACCTTACTAGAATGGCCAGTTCATCCAACATATACTCACGACCAAGTAACGATACGATTCATGCTACAATTTCAACGATGCAGCTAGTACCAATAGCATAGCAACGAGGGAAAATACCTATCCAACCACGCCGAACGACACAATGAGACAGGATCATCAATAGGCATACGTTCCATACATATCTCAAGGAAAGGTTAAGCTATAAATCCACAACGTCATAATCACACAAAACAATACCCCACACATATTTAGACAAGCATATTTAACAACGAAATCATACGAGTCATCTTTTAAGGAAGTATTGAAAAGCATATCAATTCCTTTGAAAGTTAATTATAGGCATTCATAAATCACGTATCGTAAATTACAAACTAATATATCCACAAAACACGTAATGTATGGGCAAGATACTTGCCTCGAATAACCACAACACATAGAATCGGCCGAAGTAGGTTGGCACGAACCGACTACGAACTCGCCGACTCCACCGAATGAGAATCCGCAACAATGAACTACGAACGAAAACAATAACAACGAAAATAAATTCCAAAGTACGACCCAAAGCCGCTGAATTCAAAGAACGAATGACGAAAGTTCAAGTGTTTTCCCCAAAACGGCCAAGAACACGATTCGTCCCGACAAAACACGAAAACGGAATTCTAAGTCGAAATATGGATATAAAATCCATAGAATATGTTTAACAACATCATTTAACCACAATTTATCCAACAAAAACGGATGGAAAACGAGATCGAGAACAAATCCCCCAAAAAGTCGATTCGAAGGAAATCAAGAAATACACTTCGATTCGACGAAGAACAATGGATTAAATGATGTTAAACACAAGAATACTACCAAGATTAATCATACCCATCATGGATTAATCAACAACACGGAACGAATCGGATAAAAATGCAAAAACCCCCAAATTCACGAAATTAGGGTTCTAAGGAAGATTACCTTGATTCGCTGGATCAAAGGATGATAACGGATGATTGATTGATTTTATAACCTCAAGAACTTCATGGATTTGTTGTTAAACAACATGGCTTCAAGATTCCCAAGACCACATCCGCGGAAGAGAAAGGAAAGATTGAGAAAAATGGCCAAAACCCGTCCGGGGCCATAAATAAAACATGCAGTGTGCCACGGCCCGGCGGAGTGTGCCGCGGCACAGCCAAATCTTCGCCTGATCGGCGGTGCGCGGCCCGGCCGACATGTGCCGCGGCACTGTGCATGCATTTGGCGAAAAATGCACAAGTGTGCCGCGGCCTTGCCGGCATGTGCCGCAGCCACTCACGTACGCCTCGCCGGAAGCCGCCGAGCACTACCGGCCGTAACTCGCCAAAGGCGGGGCCCATTGCCGGCCATGACTCGCCGGGCTAACTCCGACGGCCCGAACGACCCCGAAACCCGAACTCGAATACGAATCGATGATACGGTTACGACGTACTCGCAAAGACGAATCTAAGAGCTAAGAGAACACACAATTCCGACCACCCAAGGCTCGAATTCGACAACTAAGTAATTACCCAAAACTTTGGGAAATTACGAAAATAGCCCAAAACGTCCGAAAATCACGATACGCGATCGAAACACCAAACCAAAGCTCGCAACATGAATAATAACATTAAATGAACTTACGAGAAACTCAAACAACAGCTGGACGAGATTCGCAAGAATCGAACTCAAGTGCGGAAAAGTCGCTAAAAAGCTCGGAACTCAACAAAACGATACCGAAACGAACTCGGATGACAAAAAGTGCAGAATTAATCATTCTCGAAATGACGAAACGGTTATGAGCGAGTCGTCAAAACGGACTCCGGCCGAAAAAGAAATTTACCAAAAATCGAAAATTGCGGATATTACACACGCTAACTAGCAGTCCAGAGGCAGTCCAGGAGCTACTGGACTGGGACTGGGGCTTTGTTAGCGCACGCTAAGGTCGATAGCTAGCACACGCTATCGACTGCTTAGCGCACACTCTTTCTTCTTTCTAGCACACGCTACCTGGTAGGCGCAGTTCTGTCCAGGGGCCACTGGACTGGTTTCGTGACCCGTTAGCGCGCGCTACGCTCATGGGTCTAGCGCACGCTAACAGTGTTATTCGGTAAATTCTGGGCGTTGACCACGTTAGCGCGCCGATATCGTCGGTTAGCGACGCTAATGACTGGCCCAAAGATAAATACCGGACAAAGAGCTTCACTTCGTCATTTGTCACTTTTCTTCATCCCTTCCGAGAGGAGTGAGCTCCAGAGGCGATTTTGAGCGATCTTCTTCTTCTATCTTCATCTTCGAGTGGATTTGTAGGTGTTTAACAACATCTAATCGTATTCTTGGTCCAAATCAAGGTAATCTCTTCTTAGAACCCTAGTTTCTTGAATTTGGAGTTTTTTCTTGGATTTGTGATTCTTACCCGATCTCATCCGATCAGTTGTGTATTCTTGTTTGTCTTGACCATAATCTTCAGATTTTGTTAACCGTTCATTGATTTTTATCGCCCGAATCAATAATTCTTGATTTCTTTGAGAACACTTAGATCCTTGTTGTTTTTAGGATCGTTTCGGATTTCGATTAGTGTTATTGATTCGTGGTGATGTTATTTTCCTAGTATTCATGGGATTGCCGAATCCTTGGTCATTTTTGGAAGCTCGGGAACTATCCGACTGTGTCCGTTCGTTGTTCGGTTGCTCGTGGTATTGAGGCAAGTATCTTGTCCATACGTTTCATGTTTCATAGGCATAATTATTGATAAATGATTTTATGCGAAACATAATGTTTAATGAACGTAAAAAGGGATCGGTATGTTCTCGATAAATGTTGCCTTTCAACGATAATTCGTGTACTTCTTGAATATAGGTGTTCTCGGAATATGTGTGTTGGTTTTGTATGTTGAAAGATGCTATGATCACTTTGAGTGAGTTTAGTAGACCGTAATCCTTTGCCGGGGATTACGTAATGTTATGTGTACTTGTTCGGTAAGAACGTAATGTGTGTGATATTAGTTGTTACTCCTTTGAAATGAGGCTGTGATGTTTAAGTGTTGCTTGGCTGGATGTTCTGTTCATTGTTATGTGATCGTTGAAAGTGATGTGCCTCCGGGTAGGATTGATAAATCTCCGGGATCTATACTTGTTAGTATGGGTCGGGCGTGACCGTAGGGTTATCCACCGGGTATGTCTTGCGGGGACTCCGAGGTTCGTGGCTTGTTAGCCCGATGCGAGGATAACTGATGGGGTTATCATCGGGTATGTCTTGCAGGGAGTCCGAGGTTCGTAGCTTGTTAGTGCGATGCCGGGATAACTTATGGTTGTGGTTTAGTGATGTACGTATCTGTGCTTGTAGTCACGTGGCTACTGTTATGGTGACATGTGATTTGATATAGTTTCCCTGTGGGTTATTCACTCGGGTTTGTTCTATGGGAGCATCTGAGGTCCGTGGCTTGCTAGCACGGGATGCGAATAATCGGTGGAAACAGGTGGTTATGGTATGTTCGGGTCGTGGACCCCATGTGTTGTTATCGAAATAAAGATTTTGGGAAAATGACTTTTGGGTTGTGTCCCTAAATGTATTCGAAAGGCTTGATAATTCTTAAACCCCAAATGTTTTCAGAACTCCCGAGATCATAAAATGTTTTTACAAGATGTATATCGGGTTTACCCCTATCTTTCGATTTAACCGTTTAATCAAGTAATTTACCTCGGGAAGTATGTTTATGATTATTATGTTCCGTGGAGTATGATATGTATGGCTTGTATTTGTATTTTATACTTGCATTAGTTGTAATACCCGAATTTTCAGTATAAATTTTTCGTGTTATTTTATCTGAGATATACTGTATAGTTTGGTATCTATAAGTATGGATAAAATAAATTAAGAACCGAGACAGTTATACTAGTGTGGTTACCGTTTTGGATTGACAGATATATTCAGGATATGTTGTATCAGGTTGAACTGATTTGGATATCGGGTATACCGTATGAGAATATTTTTGGATTCAGTATGTGTATTCAGTATGCCGTATGTTTGTATTTTGTACGTCGAGACGTCGGACAGGAACAGTTGGATTTTTGGCTAAGTATAAAAGCCATTACGTACGTTAAGCCTTGGAGCTTACGTACGTAAAATGTGTTAGCTTACGTACGTTATATAATGTACATAATGTACGTAACAAGAAGAATCGGACAGTGGGGCCCGTGGTCGGCGGCTTTCGGCGCAGATGTGGACAGGCGAGTCAACGGACGGAGTTACGTACGTTATAGAGGGTGTATTACGTACGTAATATGAGTATTATACTGTAGCAAGTCAACGTACGTATTACGTACGCAACAGAATAAGTGTTACATACGTTACGGGGCGGCTGGCCGAGTCGTGGCCGAGATGACCTGGATGGCCGAGCATGGCCGGTCGTGACTCGTTGGGATGGCCGAGCATGGTCGGAAGTGACTCGCAGGGATGGCTAGGACTGGCCGATTACGTACGTAAGGAAGTGGCCGGTTACGGCCGTAAGGCGATTACGACGTAAGCCACCGCCGATACGCACGTAAGTGCCGAATTTGACCGGGCGATCCCATGGCCGGTTACGTACGTAAGCCAGGTGCCGATTAAGTACGTAAGGTACCGGCAGGTCTCGGCCTATATAAGGCCTGGACCGGGTCACTTCGACATTTTCATTTTTTCTTCATTTTTTCGCGATTCCTTCAGCAAGAATTGATGGATTTGAGTAAGAGCAACTTATAACAACATGTTTTAGAAGTTGGAATCATGGATTAACATCATCTTCCACCCGGATCGAAGGTAAGAACACCTAAACTTTTGGTTTTTGGATGTTCTTGATGTTTCTTGGTGTTTTGGCCGATTTGCTTCGTTTTGATTCATATTGTTGATTGAACTTGATTGTAAACTCGTAAACATTCAATACTCTTGAAGTTTTGTGGAACGAATTCGAGTATTTCTGTTGGGAAAACAAAGACCCTGTATCGAAACAGCCGGGATACCCGATCCCTGTATCGAATGATATTTGATAAAGAGGTTTTGACATATATGCCAATCCGAATACAGTAAAGGAAACTGTATCGAAGCTTTGAGGCTTTATCCTGTATCGAAGACCTGCCTCGAATCAGCATATAGTGAAGCTCTTCAGTACAGCAAGAAGTCTTGTAAAAAGACCAAGTATGGAAACTGTCTCGAAACTCAAAATACAGTTATCTTCCATACAGCTCACAACAGGACAAAGAAGGAACAGAAGTCAAGTCCCGTTGAATAAAGAAGTATTTAAATACTCAAGGATAAGGTATTTAAATACTGCCAGTCTTCAGATCTTCAGAATCCCGCAAAATCCGGATCGTGTCATAATCCCGTTGGAACGAAATCTCATTCAAACGGATACATCTCAACGGATACATTGTTCAGAGACTATATATATCTTATGAAGGCATTGAAGATCAATGAACCCAGCAACCTAACACTCAAGCTATCAAAAGTTATCATCAGAGCAAAACATATCTCCAAAGCTTACTGCAATTAAGATCCAAAGAGATATACAGTGCTCATCATCCTGAACAACACTTCATCAGCTGAAAGCTCTTAAAGTCAAAGTTGTTGTTCACCATCTGTTCTATACGTTGAACAAACTCAAGATCAGCCCTGTGTGGGTGAACAATCGTGCTTCTCCGGAATCGTGTGAAGGATTTGCATTGAAGAAGACGAAGCTTGACCGTGTGTGAAGAAGCAAGTCAAAGCATTAGCTCAAAACCAATCTGTGTGAACGGTTTAAGCTAAGATCTTTATATCAACTGTGTGAACGATATATTGATTGTGTGTTGTTATAATTACGTAGTTGTGTACGTAGTAATTATAATAAACTTTTACTCTGTGTGGAGGACCGGTGGACGTAGAGGGTTTACCTCGAACCACTTTAATTCTTGTGTTACTTACCTTCACTTTTCTTGTTTTAAATTCTTGTGATATATTAAGTATACACTATACACTTAGTTGTTGTATCCACAAAGAACCTCAGTATCCAAGACTTCCGCTACGCACTCGTATTTAGAATCCGTCAGCTTGTTGTTTAAACTATTTTCCAAAGCGTATCCAAGATACTTAGTGGCCAACAAGTGGTATCGGAGCGGTTGATTCTAAAAAGAATCACGTATTTCTTTTAACCGAATCGATTCAAATCACTTATTTTCAAAACAGTCTCTTTCATTTCTATATTATCGGTATGGATACTTCTATGATTAACAAAGTCCCTATGTTCTCTATTAACGAATTTGACGATCGGAGAATTAAATGGAAGCTCATCTTGCAAAGAATGCACGAAGAGATGATTTTTGTTATACATGATGGTCCTATCAAGATCATGAAGGTAACCGCGCAAGGATTGAGGGCCAAGACCATGCTGAAATGCTCGAGAAGGAACGCGAGCACTGGACAACAGATGAAAGGAAGCGAGCCAATCTCGACAACGTGGCTAAGAACGCGTTATTTGTCACTCTTGACAAAGGCACGTTCTCAAAGGTAAGGAGCTGCAAAGCACCCAAAGAAATCTGGGATAAACTCAAGTTAATTTGTGAGGGAACCGAGCTCTCAAAAGAAAACAAGATTTCAAAACTAACTCGGCAATTTGAATCTTTTGAAATGAAACCAATGAAACACTTGAGGAACTTGACCTCGATTCACTGGTATTGTTGGTGAACTTGAAGCGTTGGGCAAGATTTACACCCAAAAGGAGAAGAACTTAAAAATTTTCAGATCTCTCCCAGCCCGATGGGACATTAAGACCACAGCTATGCGTGTATCTTGTAATCTTAATGAAATATCTACTTTTGATCTCTTCTCCGACCTCAAAGCTTTTGAGTATGATATTGTGAAGAGAGAAAGTCAAGAATCTCCTTCAAAGGTCACAGCTCTCGGCCGTATCGAACCGTCGACACAAAGATGCCTAGCTCGTCAAGCCTACCACAAGAATCTTGTGATGACGACATACATCCCGTCTCAAGATGAAATGGCGCTTCTAATGCATAAATTCAAAAACTTCATCAAACACTCTGGAAAGACTCCATACAGTGCCCAAACCTGTCCACAAGGTAAGTACCGAAACATCATCTCGGTGATGCTAACTCGTGCTATAATCTGCGAAACTGTGGCCATTATGCAAACAAATGTCCTCATCCCAAAGTCCAAAGATTGCCTGAGGCTGAGCAACAAGAGAGAGATGAAAGAAGACGTGCTTGGAAAGACAAGCTCAAGGCCCTGATTGGAGAATCAGAAGCCTCCCCCACACCATCTAAATCAGCAGAATGTCTTCAGGTGGTCACTGAAAGTGATTCATCTGACGATGAGTTCGATGATAAGGCATACATGTGCTTTATGGCCAAAGATGTTCCAGAAGGTGAAGACAGCGACGATGAGGTAAGTTCAACCTCAGCTATTCCATCAAATGCATCTCATACTTTCGAAAATATGATGAATGAATTTAAAAACATTCAAAAGACCCATGAGACTCTAAAAAATGAGAATATACAGCTTCAATTAAAAAATCTGAAAGATGAAAATGACTTGCTGAAAATAAATTATGAAAATATGTCTCTTGATTGTGAAACCAGCAAGGTCGATTTTGAAAAACTCATGGAGAGCAATCATCAACTTGCTCATGAACTAAATGAGGTTAAAACCCACAATGAGATCAAGACAAATGATTTGGTTCTACTACAAACCAAAATCACAATTCTCGAAAAGCGAGAAACTGAACTTGAGACCATTCTGAAGTCATTTGAAAAATCGTCCAAAAGGATGGAAGAAATTCTGAGCACTGGGCAACATGCTCATGATAAAAGTGGCTTAGGATACAGCTCATGTTCGAACAAAGGGAAAACTAGTACAGTGTTCGTCAAGAGTGTGGAACACATTCCAGAATCGGAAGATACCCCTAGTCCCGTGAAGGAACCTGCTGTACCGAGAAAACCGAAGGCTGCAATTCCGCCCCCGCAATCCTATACCATATAGCGGAATCATAAGCCATTCCAACCTGTGAGGCGCACTCAACAGCATGCTCCCAGAGCATATCAACAGCGTCAACAGCCGTTCAGAAGGAAGGCTGTATCCAACCACCAAAGGCCCGCACGGCAGTACTATCGGATGACTTGCCGAGGTATTGGATACAGGAGCCCCGTTATCCCTCAAGACAGCAGATGCCAGTTCAGTATCATCAACAGCATTGGGAATCCAACTGGAGACCCAGAAGACAAGCTGTTAGGCCTAAGAAAATGGCTCCACCTCCTAGACGGCACTCGTACTGGAATAATAATAATAAACCTGAATTTTACATACATAATAATTATCATGATTATAACGACTACGGATATGCCCCCCGTAGATATCGCAACACTGTACCGAGTATGTACTACAGTAAACCAATTGCTGCCAGGAAAGCTTGGGTACCTAAAGGAACTAACATACATGGACCCAAAAATCAAAGGGGACCTAAATCTACCTAATTTCTTTGTTACAGGACATTCTAGAGGAGGATACCTGGTACTTTGATAGTGGATGCTCTCGTCACATGACCGGAGATAGGAGCAAGCTATCTGATTTTATAGAAGGTCGCGGTCCAAAAGTTCGCTTCGGTGATAAGTCTAAAGGAAGAACAAGAGGGAAAGGAAACCTACTTGTCGGGAAATTCAAGGTCACCGATGTTGCATATGTTGAAGGCTTACAGTATAATCTACTTAGTATTAGCCAGTTCTGTGATAAACAGTTCTCGGTGAAGTTCTATATAGATCGCTGTAGAGTCAAAAACACTCAAACCAAGGAAGTTGTGCTTACAGGAAGCAGATCAGGTAATATGTACATTACTGACTGGAAGCCTATGAGCTCCTCAATTCCATGTTTTGTTGCCAAAGGCACTGCAGATATTAGCTGGTTATGGCACAAGAGGATGTCTCACGTCAACTTCAAGACGATCAACAAGCTTTCAAGACAGGGAATGGTTAGAGGTTTGCCAAATGTGTCATTCAAGAAGGACAGCGTCTGCGGCCCATGCCAGAAAGGCAAGCAAATCAAGTCAACCCTGAAAAGCAAATCCTACCTTTCAACCCAAAGATTGTTGGAAATGCTACACATGGATCTCTACGGTCTTGTAGACCCAGTAAGTTTGGGAGGTAAGAAATACTGCATGGTTGTTGTTGATGATTATTCCAGGTATGCTTGGATGATCTTTCTTAGCAAGAAGAAGGAAACAACATCAAGGCTGCCCGAGCTCCTGAGAAAATTGCAAAATGAAAAAGCATCGAGTATCGTGTGCATTCGTTCCGACAGAGGTACTGAATTTACTAACCGCTTTATAGAGCAATACTATTCGGAGAATGGAATACAGCACGAATACTCAGCTGCCCGTACACCTCAACAAAATGGTGTTGCCGAGCGAAAGAATAGGACGTTGAAAGAAGCAACAAGGACAATGATTGCCGCAAGCAAATTGCCACAGCGTTTGCGGTGAAGCAACCAATACAACGTGCTACACTCAAAACCGTTGTATCGTCAACAAGCACCACAACAAAACAAAGATATGAGGTATGGAATAACAAAACTCCGTTAGTTTCGTATTTTCACATTTTGGATGCAGTGTTATGTATTGAACAATGGGAAGGACCAACTTAGAACCTTTGATGAAAAATCGATGAAGGAATATTCGTAGGATACTCCTCCACGTCAAAGCTTTAATCTTTAATAAAAGGAAGTCGACGATCGAGGAATCGGTTCATGTAGTGTTCGACGAACCACACCATGACCCTACAGGAGTAGATGATATCACTCGTAACATCCACCATCTATCTATCTTGGATCCACCTACACCCATAGAACACGTCGTTGATTTAGAAATCAACCCGCAAATTGTAAGAATCGATGTGGATGAAGCCGACGCTGTAAGTGAAGCCGTATCCACGTAAACTTTCGATACAAGACAGGATCTGAATTAGAACCCGACCGAAGATGGTTGAGAGATCACCCGCAAGAGCCGATCATTGGAAACATTAATGCGGTGTTTCTACTCGTAGGAGAATACAGTACACAAGGAAATGTACTTTGTGCACAAGAAGAATCTAATGTCAGTTTCACGGTTTCTGAATGGAAATCTCAATCCGAACTTAGAAGACTCAATATGTGCACTATCGCCGTATTCTTAGCCTGATCCAACTGTTTCGACCATAGACGCTCTTAACAATTCTCATTGGATAACATCTATGGAAGAAGAGCTTAACGGTTTGAAAGAAACAATGTATGGTATCTTGTACCTGCAGACACACCAATCGGTTATAGGAACCAAATGGGTATTTCGAAACAAAAAGGATCGAAATGGACTTATCATAAGGAACAAATCCAGACTAGTAGCACAAGGCTATTGTCAGGAAGAAGGAATCGACTATGATGAAACCTTCGCCCCTGTAGCGAGACTAGAAGCCATTAGGATATTTTTAGCCTTTGCGGCCCATAAGAGTTTTATCGTATACCAAATGGACGTCAAGAGTGCTTTCCTGAATGGAGATCTTGCAGAAGAAGTTTATGTTGAACAACCACAGGGTTTGCCAACACAGACGGTATCGATCTAGTTTACAGGCTAAGGAAAGCCCTGTACGGACTTAAACAAGCCCCTAGAGCCTGGTACGAAACCCTGTCCCAGTATCTAACCAACAACGGATTTGAGAAAGGAGCTGTGGACAAAACCTTGTTCAAGATACAGGAAGGTGATGACCTTCTAATGGTACAAATCTATGTGGATGATATTATTTTTGGTTCAACTAACCTTGCTCTATGTCAAAGGTTCTCTCATCTCATGCAAAGTAAATTTGAAATGAGTATGATGGGGGAACTTAGTTATTTCCTAGGTTTGCAGGTAAAGCAGTTGCCTACAGGTATATTCATCAACCAGGAGAAATACAGCAAGGAGCTTCTCAACAAATTTGGAATGAACAATTCCAAATCCTCACCAACCCCCATGAGCACTTCCGTGCAAATTAGTGCTGATGAAGCCGGAAAGCCGTTTGACCAATCACTCTACAGGAAGCTCATTGGTTCGCTCCTGTACCTAACGGCTAGCAGGCCCGATATCGATTTCTTTGTTGGAGTGTGTGCGAGATACCAAGTTGCACCTAAGGAATCACACTTCAATACTGACTAAACGAATCTGAAGTACATTAAAGGAACAATCGATGCAGGACTATGGTATCCTAAGGAAGGCGGATTCGATTTAGTTGAATACTGACTCGGATCTCGGAGGTGCAAGCTAGATAGGAAGAGTACAAGTGGAACTTGTCACTTTCTCGGACCTAGACTCGTTTCTTGGTTCAAGAAGAAGCAATTGGCTAACTCTCTTTCCACGGTGAATCAGTACTATGTCATTGTAATCGCCGTATGCGAGATCCTTTGGATGCAAAGAACAAGCTGCCGACTATGGAATCGATGCTAGAGACTCCAATCATGTGTGATAGCACGAGTGCAATTGCAATCACGCACAATCACATTCGCACTCGCGCACTAAGTATATCAACATGAAGCATCATTTTATCAGAATCACGTCGAGAACAAGGATGTTCGCTGGAAAAGGTTCATACAGACGTTGGTGGCCGACATTTTCACCAAGCCTCTCGACACGGCAAGATTCAACATGCTCGGACAAGAATTGGGAATGCTACAGCCCGGACTCCTGTAAGTAATTTCTCGCTTTTACTCAACAATTGAGGGGAATCTTGTAAGACCCGTGAATACGATATCAACATTAATTATTTGTACACTCGAATCGTCAATACAAAGATCAGCGAGCGAAGACATATGAATCCTACAATGGCGTGTGCAATAATTAAGGGGAATCTTGTAGGACCCATGAATACAACATTAATCCAAATATTCGTATGGAATTCAAAACCTATAAGCACCTTTTTGAGGGGGAACGTCAGTATCGACGGAAAAAAAGACATGCTATAGGATTTCGATTCAAGATATAATATAATATTATTTCCTTTCAAAATAATTTTTGTCCACGTGCCCTGTTTTTATGTCAAACGTCATGTTCATTAAATGCCTTACACGACATCTGGACAACTGAATCTCAAAAGCCGCGTGTCTTTAAATTGTTTATTATTTTTAAACCGCCGTTTTAGGCATTTAGGGTATCAACCTATGTCAGAAGTGGGACCCGCTCTATTTTTAAACTTTTTAATGGATTAGCGTACCAGTTACACTCAGTCCATCTTAACCGTTGATTTCAAAACCGGTTCCCATCCCTTAAAATCTGACCATTCGTACTCTGCAAAACCCTATTTCGCGCCCAACTATAAAAGGACTGACCGCCATTAGAGACTCTTTACGCTTTCGCAAATTCAAGAGTTCTCAAGCAAAACAAACTACATATTTTTCTCGCATTTCACCGCATATTTCGATTGTTTTCTTGCACCTTTTTTTAAGAAAACATCAATGGTGGACAATCTTCTTCCCCTGCTCAAGAAATCCGCTAACATCATTGATGGCGGATCTTCTCCAAACCTGTCATCATTGAGCGTATTCTCTCAGAAACCAACGACGCAGATCCCATGGAATATATCATTACTCGTCTTCAACAACAAGGCCTCTATCGCCTTGGAAGCAAGACCGCTGACAAATTCGACCCCCATCTGGTTGAGGAATTCTACCTCAACGCCGCCATCCGTTTTCTGTCATTGGCCCAGGGAGGTCATGTTGCCGACATCACCGCAGTGATCCAGGAGTGGAGATCAGACGATCGCGATCTGCTCCCAGAGAATCTACAGCTACCGTGATGGCACGACCATGGATCAACTTGAGACGCTCGGGTCTCAAGAGCTCATTACAAAATTTTATGGATCATTTACGTGGTCCAAAGTTGTTGACATGGTGACAACTACTTGTCACAAGAAAAACTTTCTTCTTCCTTTTGTGTATCTTCATGACTTTTGCTCCAGGATTATTGAAAACCGAACCGGTGCGTTCGAGATGTGCACAAACTTAAGGTTCAGGATGATGGTGGCTATTTTGACCTGTGAAAAGGTCAATTGGTGCCAAATAATCCTGAAACGCCTACAATAGGAGGTGTGCAAACCTGCCACCCAGAAGAAATCTTTCGGTTTAATGTTGAATTATATCCTGACGAAGTGCGGACTGACGCAATCCGCCGATGCGAAGAAGAATAGCTCGAGGATATACTTAGGAGGCGTCAAGCCTACTGCGTATAACCAGAGCACCTTGTCTTGCAACCACCCAAGAACCAGGCACATGCCAATTTCTGATAATCCAAGAGATGAATCCGTGAAGGTCCCAGAAGTGGAATCTTCAAAGAAGCGAAAGAGATCTCACAGCAAGAAACACTCTGCTGGTGAGAAGCCCAAGAAGAGACTCAGGAGGCTTTCGAAAATCAAATCTGCCAAGCACTCCAAGGAAGTCTCCCCCGTGGCTCAACCCACTGATGAAGAACCCCAGGGCCCAACCCCTGTGGAAGAGGTGTCTCCTACTGTATCGACAGTAGATCCCGAGCCTTTGGCGGCTAGGATAGATATTGAGACATCTGCCAACGATCAAGACTTTAGCGAGTCGGCTGCCCATTCGGAGCCAAAAGCTACTTCTCCTCTGCGGGATCCCACACCCGTACAGGATCCATCTTCCTTCAGGGCACCATCCCCTATAAGGAGTCCCTCTTCCGTACAGGATCCCATACCTGTACAGGAATCCCTCGATACAGCGTCTCCAGACGTTATTCGAAGTCCCTCCCCTGACTCGATCATTAATCAGACCCTTCTTTCGGTTCAAATTGAACACGCCTACGAAAGATTTTTGCAATGGAAAGACTACAGGCTAGCTCCGTACGATACACTGTACAACTGGAGCGATTGGAGCCACGAAGAGAGATTCGTCTCAGAGGTGACGGACTCAACAGAAATTGAGGCCCTGCTTCGATGGGACAACCCCTCTTGCAAGGATCTAATTTAAAGCCATCTTCTGCACAAATCTGACGCTCGTAGGAAAGGAAAGAAAAAGTCAGAGGATTCTCCCACTAATCCAAAAGATGACGAAGATCATGACTCAGACGACGACGACGATGCTTTACAAGCAGGTCTGAGAATGAGTCGTGAAGAGGCTGAAGCTCGAGACGCCTCTCCACCCAGAGATGACGAAGGGCCTTCTACCCAGGCCAATCCCCCTTCGCCACAGCCTGAGAACATTCCCGACCAAGAGGAATCAGTCCCTCCAATCGAAGAAGTACAATAAATTTTGGAACAGGCACCTGAGCCTGCTGCGACCGAAGAAGCCATTCCTGAAAGCCAACAGGAGGATTCAGTCCCTCCTGTATCCATGTTTGCTGAAGAATCTTCGCAACAGGATGCTTCTCAACCCCCTGTCTCCGAACCACAGGAAGCTACTCCCGCCCCTTCAACCGTGGAATCCGAGGACGGTATCGAACCTGAGGATGTCCAACTTACTTCACGCCCATCCGTGAATGTAAGAAGGTTGAACAGCTCTGCAGACCTTGCCCAACCAGATTCTCCGATTTCTGCCGCACGAAAAGAGCGCCTGCGTGCTCTTGGCCTTCAAACTGTATTCATCCAGGATGCAGTAAATGCTCTATCTTCCGTTGAAAAAGCATCAATCGGATGCATATACGTCGAAGAAATGACCACTCTTCAACATGAAGTATCTCGTGTTGTCGACGCATTCATTCTTTTGCCGAAGTTTTCAAACAAGCTTTGAAGATCATGGAAGATAAGCAGGAGCAAATGCTGAAGGAAGAAGCAACAAAAACGAGGATAGTCAAGCCAAGACCGCTTGTGCTATGATTGAAAATGACTCTCAATCGCGTGCTCACGACAAATGCATTCAGGAAATGTCGCAGACTCTTTCCTCCCTTGTAGAGAGAATGACCAGCATCGAGACAAAACAGGACGCTATTCTAGAAATCCTGCAAAGTCTTGATGAAGCCAAAAAGGGGGAAGAGGCACGAGAAGCTGCTAGGAGAATTAGGCTGCAACAAGAAAGGGAATTTGAGGCTGCTCAGAACAGTATCACTGCCGAGTTGAACAAGCTAGCACCTCCATCCCAAAGTTTTAAAATTTCAGGCTCCAGACCGGAATTTCATGATCCCAATGTCCCTTGGCAAACTCTTATTCAGAGACCTTCGGAAATTCGTCTGCCGACCAACCGCAACCCTACTGCCGACGAAGTGAAGCACTGGAGGAAGAACGAACTGATGAGATACTTTGTCAGACTCATCAGGGAATCCGCCATCTTCAAGAACTATAAAGCGTTAGCGGAGGCCGCAGACAAATTTACGAAGATGCTAGAAGACGGGAAACAACCTCTCCAAATCGAAATGAAATCCAAACACAGAAGAGGAGATCGGGTCACCCATCCAGAAGACTGGATACTTGCCTTTGATCGATCCTATGATGGAAGAGCTATATACCAGGATCGAGGCAATGATTCTCTTCAAAACTGGTGGCGTGGTACCGAGAATGAACCAGGGAAAAGGCCATGGAGGCATGCGGATTATAGATAAGGAGCTGAAATCTATGTATATTTTTGTTTTGTAATTTCTATTCGAAACAGCAAACTCTGTACTCAATTCATTTTGAATATCAATAAAAACGTTTGTTTGTCTTGAAAGATTACAACTCTTAATCTACTGTGTTGATGTATGAGTACTTAAATTGTTTGATAGCAATCTCAAGTTAGATAAACTTGATTGAAAAATAAGCTGTACGAACTAGTCTACGAACAGTTCATAATTTCAGTTGTAAGCTTAGAATACATTGTAAGATTGTGCCTGCGCGCCAATCATAAGCTTAAGTTGTAATAATCCTTAAATTGTATCGAACTTGCCTGTGAGCAGTTCATTATTGTAGACTAAGTCACTAAGTCAGACCTTTTGACGAAAGACCAAGAAATCTACCAGAAGTCATCAAAGAAGAACGCTTCATGAAGAAGGTTTTGGCATCATCAAGAAGACTTGAAAAGTTAAGAAAGAAAGTCTTGGCAAATTGTCAAAAAGGGGGAAATTGTTGGGAAAACAAAGACCTCAGATCAAACAATGGGATACCCGATCCTGTCGAATGATATTTGATAAAGAGGTTTTGACATATATGCCAATCCGAATACGGTAAAGGAAATCAGTATCGAAGCTTTGAGGCTTTATCCTGTATCGAAGACCCGCCTCGAATCGGCATATAGTGAAGCTCTTCAAGATAAAGAAGAAGTCTTGTAAAAAGACCAAGTATGGAAACTGTCTCGAAACTCAAAACACAGTTATCTTCCATACAGCTCACAACAGGACAAAGAAGGAACAGAAGTCAAGTCCCGTTGAATAAAGAAGTATTTAAATACTGCCAGTCTTCAGATCTTCAGAATCCCGCAAAATCCGGATCGTGTCATAATCCCGTTGGAACGAAATCTCATTCAAACGGATACATCTCAACGGATACATTCTTCAGAGACTATATATATCTTATGAAGGCATTGAAGATCAGTGAACCCAGCAACCTAACACTCAAGCTATCAAAAGTTATCATCAGAGCAAAACATATCTCCAAAGCTTACTGCAATTAAGATCCAAAGAGATATACAGTGCTCATCATCCTGAACAACACTTCATCAGCTGAAAGCTCTTAAAGTCAAAGTTGTTGTTCACCATCTGTTCTATACGTTGAACAAACTCAAGATCAGCCCTGTGTGGACTGAACAATCTGTGCTTCTCCGGAACTGTGTGTGAAGGATTTGCATTGAAGAAGACGAAGCTTCAGAACTATGTGTGAAGAAGCAAGTCAAAGCATTAGCTCAAAACCAATCTGTGTGAACGGTTTAAGCTAAGATCTTTATATCAATCTGTGTGAACGATATATTGATTGTGTGTGTTGTTATAATTACGTAGTTGTGTACGTAGTAATTATAATAAACTTTTACTCTGTGTGGAGGACCGGTGGACGTAGAGGGTTTACCTCGAACCACTTTAATTCTTGTGTTACTTACCTTCACTTTTCTTGTTTTAAATTACCGTGATATATTAAGTATACACTATACACTTAGTTGTATCCACAAAGAACCTATCATATCCAAGACTTCCGCTACGCACTCAGATTTAGAATCCGTACAGTTTGTTGTTTAAACTATTTTCCAAACTGTATCCAGTATACTTAGTGGCCAACAATTTCTTTGAATAATCAATTGAATTGGACTATGCCTTCAAAGTGTTCGATGAAATATCTCAATGAGTAGAACTTGGAAAATTCTACACGTTTTCGTATGAATGATGGTTGAAATGATATTGTTGTGATGACTCTTGGTATTTACGAGAATTTTGTTAAGGGAAGATACTGAATTGGTGATCAAATGATTCAATTATGTTGTTATGATTATGGAATCGTAGTATTCCCGATGTTCTTGGTAGTTTGTTGCGATTCATGATGTTATGAGAAGTATATGTTGAAGAACATGATTATATACACCTTGAATTATGATTAAGGGTTGTTTAGATGTTAGAAAACATCAGGTTATGTTGTTTTATGGATTATGAACGTGAATTTGGATAATTCGTGTTCTTGAAGAACTCTTGAGTTACATGTTATGATTTTGGAAGGATTTCGGATAATTTTGGAATGTGATTATTCACGATAATAATCGGTAAATTGTTTTCTACGAAATTACAAGTATGAACAAGAAGGAGTTTTGTATTCGTATTTGGAGTTGAAGTTGGAATCGAATATGTTATAAAATCCTTAATGTCGAGATGAATCGATCATTGATTTGATGAATACATTTTAAAGTGTTGGTGTTTTGGATATGAATATAGAATATTCACATTTAGAATTAAGTTATGTATTTTGGCACAATATTCGTATAGGAATACGAATATGATTCCAGATTTGATAAGATTATGATTCACTTTTGAGTTTAAGAATTCATACGTATCGAACAAGTGTTCAATTCGGATAATGGAAATATTTGAAACCTTTGGAATATGGTTATCTATAATGTTGAATTGATCGGATTGTCCGGATTGATGATGATAATCGGTAATTGGTTTTTATTATGAATTTACAAGGAGGAAACTTGTAATCGTATTTAAGATTGAATTTGCAATCGGTAATGCCTAGACACTTGGTTAAATTGATTATTGATATGATCTTCGGATTGTGGAATCGTATTGTGGTTTTGAATTCGTATTTGATTGGTTTGGATTGTTTGGATTTGTATTTAATCGAGATATCGTGGAACCATTGGGTTTATTGATTGTTATTTGTGATCATCGAGTTACGACTTGTATCGTGGATATGAGTTCGTATTTGTTTGAGTTGTATTGTTCGGTTTTGTTTATGATCGGGGTATTGTTGAGCCGTTGAGTCGCTTGGTTGGCTATGTCGGTTATTGATTGTTATCGGATTGTTGTTAATTTATTATTTCAATAGGTTGTGATGTTTTGATCGTGGATTATGACCGTTGTGTTGCGGTTGAGGTCGAAGAGTTCGTAGATTGCTTTTGGTCGGGGCTGAGGAGATCGTAGACAAAGACAATGGATATTGGTAACGGCTTCGTGGTATCGGTATCGAGGCAAGTTTATACTTGTTCAGTTTATAATATTTGATGAATGGTTTTGTTTTCATTTCATTTATAATTCATATAGCAATGTTATTAGAAATGTAAATTTGTCGGAATGATGGTTTGTATATCGTGCTCTAGTTTGGATTAAATCATAATGTATATGATTTAACTATGTTCAAGGAAGACGTGAGTTATCTTTAGTCAAGGATATAGATTATCGGATATCGAGGATAGTTATCGTGTCGATATTGATGTCGGGATGGTGGTTTGTTGGTATAAATGGACTATACCTATTTCGGGATTATCCGTATAACTATATGTTCATTCAGGGATATTGGTTCGTGGAAAGGATGTTGTCTCCGGCTTTGAGGTAATTTATGTATTGTTCAGTTATGAGATAATTATTATGTTGAGTTGTTGTATATGTTGAGGTTTCGTGTAATGAGTTTCGTATCGGTTATTCGTTGAGGGATGTTGATCCCAGGGCTGTTGTATTGAAATCGTAGATCGTGTTGGTCATTCATTTGGGGATGATGATCCCAGGATTGATGTTTTGGATATTGATTGGTCGTGTCGACTTTTCATTGTCAGTCTGTTGTTGTTCACTTCGGTGAGTCTTTTGATCCATATTGGATATGTGTTTCTTTGAGTTTCGTTGTCATGTTGCATCGTGACATATCTGGAGTCATATCTGCGTTCCGATTGGATATTGTGTAGGATTTTTAGCCGGGCACATATATAGTCATGCGTGAATATTTTCCGTGAAAGGCTGTGCACACGAGACGTAGTTCGTTGAGGCTAATTAGGTACATTGTCCCACGTATATCCTGGATTCCGTATACGGGGTGGACATGTGCACTGACACATATTCGGATCGGGCGTACTATGATTTCCATATTTGAGCCATATTGTTTGGTCGTTCATCCTCCATTCATGGTTGGGTATGTTCGACGGTTTGTGACTGATTGTTCATACGCCCGAGGGGTATGTTCGACAGTCAGTGTTATTTCTTTGAGATCCATTATTGTTGATCCTTTGTTGATCGTGTCGGAGTTATCATGTTGATGGTATTCTCAGTTATCGTGATCCTTTATTGGTCGTATTGGAGTTATCATGTCGATGATATTCTCAGTTGATTTATCGGTTGATCTGGTTATTGATCGTATAAGCATTCGGACTATATGTCGATGTTTCAGGATTTGTTATCATCATCATGTGGTAGTCGATCTACAGATATGTTGTGTATTATTGGTTTATCCAGGTTGAGATTTGATTGTGTAATCCGACGGACAGGATTTGGCAGAGATTGGATTATTTCCACACTTATGAGTTATAATGATGTTTTGAGGATTGTTGGTATTTTTGGAATACAGTAGAGATGATTGTTGTTGAATTCATTTCTTCATTTGAGAATACGAAATGTGGAATATGTCAAGGATTGATTTAGTATGGATTGTTATGGATTGGTAAGGTATGACGGTAAGATTACTTTGGTAGTATTCTTACAATATTATTACATTGGTATGTAATTATTTATGATGATGTGATCGATATCATTATTGAGTATTGTGGCTGACCCCGTCGTGGGCTTTATTTTTAGGTACTCAGAGATCGAGCTAGTAGCGGTCGTGAAGGGGTGAGCTTCCCGATGTGATACTGGCGGTGGCATGTTTTGGAGTATCGAGTATTTCTTTTCTGGTTATTCATTTCCGCTGCAAATGTGTATTTTGAACTGCATTTATCCGCTGCGTGTGTATATTTCGAAATGGCTTTTCGGTATCTTTATCCGCCGCGTATGTGTATTTTAAATGGCCCTTTTGGCACTTTGCGAACTTGGGTTATTTCGTTAAACCTTTTTCTAAACTATTTTATCGGTACGTTTAAGCGGCGTCTTAACGTACATTTTGAACTATCGAGATTTGGCACTTCGCCTTGTATTTTCAAATGGTATTTTATGACGGTATTTCAAAATTATGCTTTTGAAAATATTTGAGTATTTAAAATATTACCGTCATCGGCCTTTTGGCGTTTTTGAATTGGTTTTGTAAATGGTTTTTAGCCTGGTGGGTTCCGGCGCGGGACCCACGGCGCTGTAATATCCCGGATGGTTTTGGGGGTGTTACAGAATATGGTATCGGAGCTTGGGTTTTGTGAAACCCAGGCGTGTGTGTTATGTGGCTCTACCAGTACAGTAGTAGCGTGATTTTTGAAAATGATTTTTTCTGACTTTTGAGTCTAATCGATTTTTGGAGTTTCCAAATTTTTTGAGATTCTTTTCAAACTGCTATGCGTGATATTGGTGTGTGTTGATTGTGTTGAGACTTTGTATGGGAGTCGTGTGCTAGTATCATGGGAGATCATCGGCTTCACGCACCTGTAAGTATATTGGTTAGGTTATTTCGCTTGTGGCGACGATTGATTGTTTTTGTGATGAGTTGGAAGTTTTGGATTTATCTGTTGTTGGTGACAGGTTGCAAGTTTCAAGGACGAAACTTATTTTAAGGGGGGTAGTATGTAATACCCGAATTTTCAGTATAAATTTTTCGCGTTATTTTATCTGAGATATACTGTATAGTTTGGTATCTATAAGTATGGATAAAATAAATTAAGAACCGAGATAGTTATACTGGTGTGGTTACCGTTTTGGATTGACAGATATATTCAGGATATGTTGTATCAGGTTGAACTGATTTGCATATCGGGTATACCGTATGAGAATATTTTTGGATTCAGTATGTGTATTCAGTATGCCGTATGTTTGTATTTTGTACGTCGAGACGTCGGACAGGAACAGTTGGATTTTTGGCTAAGTATAAAAGCCATTACGTACGTTAAGCCTTGGAGCTTACGTACGTAAAATGTGTTAGCTTACGTACGTTATATAATGTACATAACGTACGTAACAAGAAGAATCGGACAGTGGGGCCCGTGGTCGGCGGCTTTCGGCGCAGATGTGGACAGGCGAGTCAACGGACGGAGTTACGTACGTTATAGAGGGTGTATTACGACGTAATATGAGTATTATCTTGTAGCAAGTCAACGCACGATTACGACGCAACGGAATAAGTGTTACGACGCGTTACGGAGCGGGCCGAGTCGTGGCCGAGATGACTGGATGGCCGAGCATGGCCGGCCGTGACTCGTTGGGATGGCCGAGCATGGTCGGAAGTGACTCGCAGGGATGGCTAGGATCGCCGACATGACGTAAGGAAGTGGCGATTCTACGCCGTAGAAGGGCCACGCACGTAAGCTGCCTACCGCTACGCACGTAAGGGTGCCGAACGGACCGGGCAAGAGTACCCATGGCGGTTACGACGTAATCCAGTGCCGATTACGCACGTAAGGTACCGGCGTGTCTCGCCTATAAGGCACGGACCGGGTCACTTCGACATTTTCATTTTTTCTTCGTTTTTTCGCGATTCCTTCAGCAAGAATTGATGGATTTGAGTAAGAGCAACTTATAACAACATGTTTTAGAAGTTGGAATCATGGATTAACATCATCTTCCACCCGGATCGAAGGTAAGAACACCTAAACTTTTGGTTTTTGGATGTTCTTGATGTTTCTTGGTGTTTTGGCCGATTTGCTTCGTTTTGATTCATATTGTTGATTGAACTTGATTGTAAACTCGTAATCATTCAATACTCTTGAAGTTTTGTGGAACGAATTCGAGTATTTCTTTGAATAATCAATTGAATTGGACTATGCCTTCAAAGTGTTCGATGAAATATCTCAATGAGTAGAACTTGGAAAATTCTACACGTTTTCGTATGAATGATGGTTGAAATGATATTGTTGTGATGACTCTTGGTATTTACGAGAATTTTGTTAAGGGAAGATAATGAATTGGTGATCAAATGATTCGATTATGTTGTTATGATTATGGAATCGTAGTATTCCCGATGTTCTTGGTAGTTTGTTGCGATTCATGATGTTATGAGAAGTATATGTTGAAGAACATGATTATATACACCTTGAATTATGATTAAGGGTTGTTTAGATGTTAGAAAACATCAGGTTATGTTGTTTTATGGATTATGAACGTGAATTTGGATAATTCGTGTTCTTGAAGAACTCTTGAGTTACATGTTATGATTTTGGAAGGATTTCGGATAATTTTAGAATGTGATTATTCACGATAATAATCGGTAAATTGTTTTCTACGAAATTACAAGTATGAACAAGAAGGAGTTTTGTCTTCCTATTTGGAGTTGAAGTTGGAATCGAATATGTTATAAAATCCTTAATGTCGAGATGAATTGATCATTGATTTGATGAATACATTTTAAAGTGTTGGTGTTTTGGATATGAATATGGAATATTCACATTTAGAATTAAGTTATGTATTTTGGTACAATATTCGTATAGGAATATGAATATGATTCCGGATTTGATAAGATTATGATTCACTTTTGAGTTTAAGAATTCATACGTATCGAACAAGTGTTCAATTCGGATAATGGAAATATTTGAAACCTTTGGAATATGGTTATCTATAATGTTGAATTGATCGGATTGTCCGGATTGATGATGATAATCGGTAATTGGTTTTTATTATGAATTTACAAGGAGGAAACTTGTAATCGTATTTAAGATTGAATTTGCAATCGGTAATGCCTAGACACTTGGTTAAATTGATTATTGATATGATCTTCGGATTGTGGAATCGTATTGTGGTTTTGAATTCGTATTTGATTGGTTTGGATTGTTTGGATTTGTATTTAATCGGGATATCGTGGAACCGTTGGGTTTATTGATTGTTATTTGTGATCATCGAGTTACGACTTGTATCGTGGATATGAGTTCGTATTTGTTTGAGTTGTATTGTTCGGTTTTGTTTATGATCGGGGTATTGTTGAGCCGTTGAGTCGCTTGGTTGGCTATGTCGGTTATTGATTGTTATCGGATTGTTGTTAATTTATTATTTCAATAGGTTGTGATGTTTTGATCGTGGATTATGACCGTTGTGTTGCGGTTGAGGTCGAAGAGTTCGTAGATTGCTTTTGGTCGGGGCTGAGGAGATCGTAGACAAAGACAATGGATATTGGTAACGGCTTCGTGGTATCGGTATCGAGGCAAGTTTATACTTGTTCAGTTTATAATATTTGATGAATGGTTTTGTTTTCATTTCATTTATAATTCATATAGAAATGTTATTAGAAATGTAAATTTGTCGGAATGATGGTTTGTATATCGTGCTCTAGTTTGGATTAAATCATAATGTATATGATTTAACTATGTTCAAGGAAGACGTGAGTTATCTTTAGTCAAGGATATAGATTATCGGATATCGAGGATAGTTATCGTGTCGATATTGATGTCGGGATGGTGGTTTGTTGGTATAAATGGACTATACCTATTTCGGGATTATCCGTATAACTATATGTTCATTCAGGGATATTGGTTCGTGGAAAGGATGTTGTCTCCGGCTTTGAGGTAATTTATGTATTGTTCAGTTATGAGATAATTATTATGTTGAGTTGTTGTATATGTTGAGGTTTCGTGTAATGAGTTTCGTATCGGTTATTCGTTGAGGGATGTTGATCCCAGGACTGTTGTATTGAGATCGTAGATCGTGTTGGTCATTCATTTGGGGATGATGATCCCAGGATTGATGTTTTGGATATTGATTGGTCATGTCGACTTTTCATTGTCAGTCTGTTGTTGTTCACTTCGGTGAGTCTTTTGATCCATATTGGATATGTGTTTCTTTGAGTTTCGTTGTCATGTTGCATCGTGACATATCTGGAGTCATATCTGCGTTCCGATTGGATATTGTGTAGGATTTTTAGTCGGGCACATATATAGTCATGCGTGAATATTTTCCGTGAAAGGCTGTGCACACGAGACGTAGTTCGTTGAGGCTAATTAGGTACATTGTCCCACGTATATCCTGGATTCCGTATACGGGGTGGACATGTGCACTGACACATATTCGGATCGGGCGTACTATGATTTCCATCTTTGAGCCATATTGTTTGGTCGTTCATCCTCCATTCATGGTTGGGTATGTTCGACGGTTTGTGACTGATTGTTCATACGCCCGAGGGGTATGTTCGACAGTCAGTGTTATTTCTTTGAGATCCATTATTGTTGATCCTTTGTTGATCGTGTCGGAGTTATCATGTTGATGGTATTCTCAGTTATCGTGATCCTTTATTGGTCGTATTGGAGTTATCATGTCGATGATATTCTCAGTTGATTTATCGGTTGATCTGGTTATTGATCGTATAAGCATTCAGACTATATGTCGATGTTTCAGGATTTGTTATCATCATCATGCGGTAGTCGATCTACAGATATGTTGTGTATTATTGGTTTATCCAGGTTGAGATTTGATTGTGTAATCCGACGGACAGGATTTGGCACAGATTGGATTATTTCCACACTTATGAGTTATGATGATGTTTTGAGGATTGTTGGTATTTTTGGAATACAGTAGAGATGATTGTTGTTGAATTCATTTCTTCATTTGAGAATACGAAATGTGGAATATGTCAAGGATTGATTTAGTATGGATTGTTATGGATTGGTAAGGTATGACGGTAAGATTACTTTGGTAGTATTCTTACAATATTATTACATTGGTATGTAATTATTTATGATGATGTGATCGATATCATTATTGAGTATTGTGGCTGACCCCGTCATGGGCTTTATTTTTAGGTACTCAGAGATCGAGCTAGTAGCGGTCGTGAAGGGGTGAGCTTCCCCATGTGATACTGGCGGTGGCATGTTTTAGAGTATCGAGTATTTCTTTTCTGGTTATTCATTTCCGCTGCAAATGTGTATTTTGAACTGCATTTATCCGCTGCGTGTGTATATTTCGAAATGGCTTTTCGGTATCTTTATCCGCCGCGTATGTGTATTTTAAATGGCACTTTTGGCACTTTGCGAACTTGGGTTATTTCGTTAAACCTTTTCCTAAACTATTTTATCGGTACGTTTAAGCGGCGTCTTAACGTACATTTTGAACTATCGAGATTTGGCACTTCGCCTTGTATTTTCAAATGGTATTTTATGATGGTATTTCAAAATTATGCTTTTGAAAATATTTGAGTATTTAAAATATTACCGTCATCGGCCTTTTGGCGTTTTTGAATTGGTTTTGTAAACGGTTTTAGCCTGGTGGGTTCCGGCGCGGGACCCACGGTGCTGTAATATCCCGGATGGTTTTGGGGGTGTTACACTAGTAAAACAGTGGAGTTTTGCTAACCCCCGAGTATTCGGGGGGTGGATGTCTCAGACAAGGGCCCGTGTACTTGCAGTTCTCGGGGAGCAAATCACAGGTTCGATACGAAGGATGATGGAAGACGACGATACTAATCACATAAAGACCAATCGCAGAGTATGTTGGATAGTCTTGTTGGTTAACCCCCCGATGGTTTGTTCTCCCGTTTTATGGGAGTGTTATTGTATTCTAGCTCCTGCGTGGGTATGTGTTCTGGGAAAGAATCTTGTATGTAATGTTATGTGTGTTGAGATAAAGATCAAATCAGCCTGATGGTCCTTCATGTAGCCATGTCGGAATATGATTGATGTATTGTTTTTGTATTTAGCCTGGTAGATCCTCACGGAGAGGGTCTGCGGCGCTGTAATATTCCCGATTGGTTTGGGGGTGTTACATATATGACAGTGGAGAACTTAAAGTGATGGGTTATACGGACTCGGATTTTTCGGGGGATATGGATGCTCAGATGTCCACATCAAGGTAATGGTGGGGCAGTCTCTTGGAGAAGTGCCAAGCAAAGCTCAACTGCAATCTCTACATGTCAAGCCGAATATCAGGCAGCCACAGAGGCTACTAAAGAAGTTTTTTGGATTAAGAAGTTCACTGAGGAACTTCAAGTGGTTCCTAATGCAGAGAAGCCCGTGACGCTGTTTTGTGACAACGACGGAGTTAAAATTATTTTTTGAAAATATATTATTATAATTTTATATTTGATAAAATTAATTAATTAGATTAATTAATTAGATTAATTAATTAAGTATAAATACATTAGAGATAAAATAAAGTGTATTAGACGCGCGAACGTCCGGTACACGAACTGAGTGGCTCGGTTCGTATTTTCACCAAACAAAGTGGGCCGGCCCCCATCTTTCCTCCTCACCTTTCATGTTGCTTCATTTTATGTGGGGTGTGTTTAGTTTTCTATAACAAGATGAGGATAAAAGGATGTGATTCCATATCTCATCATTTGATCTCTTTTGTTATATAAAATGTGAAGTCTTTCATTTGATGAAAGGTAGACTTGGTAAACACACACAAAACACACACATTGCAGCCGTGAGTTCTTGGAGAGGAAGGACAAATTTATTTCATTTTTTGTTCATCTTTGAGAGAAAGAAAAGGAAGAAGAGAAGAGAAGAAAAATATTGTATCAATTCCTAGCCGTGTTCTTTGAGAACGAATTTATATATTATTTTTCCGATCAATATCCATTGCGTGATAACGTAGATGCACTCGGCACTTTCGGTGTTTTGATCATTCATCAAGGAAGAACGAATTGGGTTCATGTTTGTGTTGGTGACAGGGAAAAGCTTGGCTCGAATTTTTCTTCAAGAAGATATTATCAAAGGTCTACGAGGGTATGACTTCTAAATTTTATCTTCTTCAATTTTATATTCGTTTATACGATGCTTGATCGATCCATTTTAGGTTTTGGTTTTATCCGGTTGGACCGATTTATTTTCCGCTGCATATCTCATTTTTATTCACCGAATCCCAACAGTTTTATACTTTCAATAATTATCATACAAATTGTCGAGATAAACATAGTATTTTATTAGTCACCGAGTAATGCGCTAAGGATTATATAGGTATAACAAATAGGTGCGCATTTGAGACATAATTTTGATCTTAGACTACTTGAGATACAAAAAGATGTCAATCAAAAGTGTGACGAGAATATAACCCATTCTTCTATTTGGGACTAGCACGAACAAGGGTCAACTTTGAAAAAACACCAAATATGGTTCAGAAATGCAAAAACCATGAAATTATATAAGTTGTAAAGTATTGAGTTGGCTTTCCAATGTTACAGATGGTGAGTTATTCGGAGTCCATATGAAGAAGTTACAGTGAAAATAAGACAAGGGTGTCACTTACTACAGCGCATTACCAAAATGCCTTTGAAACCGACATAAGGGCTTAGATTGGTATAAAATCGGATCTTAGCTCATTTCTTTCAGCCTTGAAGAGCATAACCCTCGGCCCGCTTGAGAAAAATTGAGTTTTTGATTCTACTTGAGAGGTTTAAACACGTAACCAACGTCCGGGAATCAAGTTATCAAGTCCGTACAATCGATTTCAGTAGTTCTCACCAGATTGAAGGTAAAACTAGCCTAAACCCTAATCTTATTCTTCAAGATCTTTGATTACTTGTTGTTTAGAACTTTAAATTGATTGTATATCGAGTATCATATGATTATTCTTATCGATCCTAGCAGAACGAAAATTAAATCTTTCATTTGAATCATCCTATTCGCAAATGCCAGATAGGTGTCCGATGAAATGCTCCAATGAGTATTCATTAGGATTTTGATATCGTTTTGATTTGAATAGCTAGCCCTAATGTTGACCAAATCGTATTTATCATTATAGGTCTGAATCCACAGGGTTTCGAATCTTAGTCGCAACTTGATCAAATGTTCCTAAATCTAAAATTACCATGCAAGTACCTTGATCGTGCTTTATGTATTATCTTGCATTTGATGTTATATTATGATGTTTTTTGAAAATGAATGGCAATGATTTGACAACTTTCTGAAAAATAATATTTTGTAAAATAAACGTAGTCGTTCGAACTATGTGGGCCGAGTAAAATATAAAATATTTTTTTAAATTAATAGAAAATGAATGAGCGTGACGAGGGCTACGGGGTACGTTATACGGAGCCAGCATATCACTCGACGGGTTATCCAATTGGGTATTGCCCTGACGAGGGCTCCTGGGTATGAAGTTGAGTAATACTGGTATTGTAACATCCCAATTCACAAAAGGGACATTACACGCCGTAGAACCCCCGTGACGTCTACCAGGCTAACTCATGACACATGAACCACAATGATAACCCAAAAGGTGCATCCAAAAAGTAAATAAGGCCGTGGCCTCGGCCAAAACATTTTAACGGAGTACATGAGACATAAGTTAAATACCAAATCGTTGCCCACGCAGGGGACTTAAACCATGTTTAAAAATAAACAATCTATCTCCAGTACTCAACACATGCAATGACAAAACAGAAAAATGCAGACTCGAGCCACATCATCATGCCAACCCATCCTTCGCATCCGTGCGCTCCTCACTCGATTCAAGACTAAATGCATAAGACGCATTTCCCCCATTTAAGGGGTTAGCATTCGAATAGCTAGTGCAAGTACATAATTACACAACATTATATACATACACGATTCAACGCAAATAAATCGTTAGGAAAATCATTTTGAAAACCAATATTCCGGAATATCACATTAACACCAAAACAGTATAACAACAGGTTTCCCACATCACAATTATCCACGCTTGGTAACTCGCGACCGTACCCATTAGTATCGGTCCCCAGAGGTCCCGTCGGACCGTCCCCAGGTGAGAAACCACTTCTGCGGCCGTACCCATTAGTATCGGCCCCCATAGGTCCCGTCGAACCGTCCCCAGGTGGAAGAACATCAACACACGCACCCAAGTCCACTTCCGTGGCCGTACCCATTAGTATCGGCCCCCAGAGGCCACACGCCATCCCCAGGTGGAAGAGAAACAATCACATTCGTTCAATCAAACCATTTACATCATTCGCATCAAAATCATACGCACATAACGGAATGTAATACATGTACTTGCCTTGGATAATACGACGCGAAGGAAACGACGAAGGAACGGTTACGGTCCGAACAATCCTCTCAAATCCGACCCTAACACAATAATGATATAAAACCAATCTCAACACCATGAATATGAATAAATTCATCCTAGTTCTACCCGTTGGGACAATTCATCGGACACCACGCGTGCATAAGGAAAAGAAATCGGTCATTGGTGGAATAACGGGATTTCATCCCAACCAATAACAAGAAAACCAAGGGTCACGAGTATACTATCAAAATCTAACAACAACATCGGTAAATTCGGATTAAAACACAAGATCACCACCAAACCCTCCCCAAAATCATACTAGGGTCAAAGGAGTTCTTACCTCTTGAAGAATCAGCACTCAAATCCGAAAACCACGTGTTAGATCCGCAATCCGAGCCACCCGATCGAAAAGAGATGAAGAAATTTACACCAATAAGTGATAGATGGAGGAAAACCCCCTCTCAAGTCTCTCTCTCTCGCACGGTTGAAGAAGGGAAGGGAAAGAATGAGCTGCAGCCGCTGAAAAGACGCTGATATACATTGACCGCATTGTGTGCCGCGGCTCATCTGAGCTGTGCCGCGGCACAGGGCCAAAAATCGCGCCCAGTGATCGGCTGACCGCTCGTTGTGCCGCGGCTCATTCGAAGTGTGCCGCGGCGCAGATTCGGCGTGTGTCGCGGCCCTTCCGGACTGTGCCGCGGCACGCGGTACAGTCGGTTTTGGCCGGCAAGTGCTACACAGGTGTGCCGCGGCCCGGATAAGTGTGCCGCGGCACTGACTCGGCTGTGTGCCGCGGCACACGGTACAGTTTGCTCGGACAACAGCTGGGTGATGTGTGTGCCGCGGCGCACAATTCTTGTGCCGCGGCCCACACACCCCATCGGATCCCAAAATGACGAAAAATGATCCGGAAAGAGAATAAAAGCAATAGGGACCGATATTTGGGCAACAATAACACGAAATGGAGGTACGGAACCCAAAAATGATCTGAGGTACACAACCAAAGTCGAACAAGGGACAAATTCCCTAAACTTCTACGAAATTACAAAAACGGCCCAAACATTCAAAAAATCACGACACAACGTCGGGTTAACAATCCGAAACTCACAACATGCTCTACTCAAGCATACGAACTCATGGAAGTAAGAAAACGACGAAATCGAACGAGTTTAACGAGAATCGAATACACATGAGACAGAATATAACACAAGATAAAATTATGTAAAAACATTATCGAGACCCGTCTAAACGGAAAAACTCCAAGAACAAAATAGATTCAGAATTCCAAAACAGTTGCTAAGCGAGTTGTCCGAAACGAACATACATCAAAAATAGAAATTACCGAAAATAGAAAACGCGGATATTACATTATCTCCCCCTAAAAATAAGTTTCGTCCCGAAACTTACAACGCGAACAACTCGAGGTATCTCGACTGCATACTCTCCTCCGTCTCCCATGTGGCTTCTTCGGACCCATGTCTCGACCATTTAACTTTAACCAGAGGGATGGTTTTATGACGAAGTTGCTTCACCCGACGCTCTAAAATCTGAATCGGCCTCTCCTCGATGGTAAGGTCGGGTCCCAATTCGATCTCTCCAAAATCGATAATATGGCTAGGGTCTGATATGTACCTCCTAAGCTGGGAAACATGAAATACGTTATGAACGTGGCTCAGGGACGGCGGTAAGCCTAGCCGATAGGAAAGCTCTCCCACTCTCTCTAAAATCTCAAACGGCCCAATAAACCTCGGACTAAGTTTACCCTTCCGGCCGAAGCGGTAAACTCCCCGTGTCGGCGACACCTTAAGCAAAACATGATCTCCCACCTCAAACTCCAACGGACGGCGACGCGTGTCGGCATAAGACTTCTGCCGACTCTGGGCCGTTAACAATCTATCCCGAATCAGAGTAATCTTCTCTCTCGTCTCAACTACCATATTGGGCTCGGTACCAATCAGTTCGGACGCATCGTCCCAACACAACGGCGATCTACACCTCCTCCCATACAACGCCTCAAATGGCGCCATTTTGATCGAGGCCTGCCAACTATTGTTGTACGTGAACTCGATCAACGGTAAGTGCGACTCCTAATCATTCTTCCATTCTAGGGCACAGGCTCTCAACATATCCTCTAACATCTGGATCGTTCGCTCTGACTGCCCGTCAGTCTGAGGGTGATAAGATGTACTGAGTCTCAACTCAGTCCCCAAAGCTCGATGAACAGCCTGCCAGAAATGTGACACGAACCGACCATCACGATCCGAAACAATACTCTTAGGAGTCCCATGCAATCACACGACCTCTGCAATAAATACTCGTGCTAGTCTCTCCGGGCCCCAAGTGTCCTTAATACCCAGAAAGTGAGCTGATTTGGTCAGTCGATCGACAATAACCCAAATCATATTCATTCCATTCCGAGTCCTAGGCATATTAGTAATGAAATCCATAGAAATATCCTCCCATTTCCACTCCGGGATGGGAAGTGGTCGCAAAACCAGTGGTCGCCGATGCTCGATCTTAACTCGCCGACAGTCAAACACCTCGACACAAACTCGCTAACGTCTGTCTTCAAATTACTCCACCAAAGAGTTGATCCTCACATCCTTGTACATTTTATTCGTATCAGGATGTATGGAGTAAGGCGTGGTATGAGCTTCACTCAAGATCTTCTGTCTCACCAATATCATTCGGTACACATAATGCCGCGAAATCTCGTAACGCCATCATCCCGAACCACAAATCCAGGGCTTTCCCGCCTCACATCCTCCCTCAATCGGACCAAACACGGATCATCATATCAAGTTTCGCCTTGATATCATCACCAAGGACGAAGTGATCTCTAATGCACACAATCGGCCCCGAACTCTCTCGAACCCAAACCTCAATATTCGACAAATAAGATCTCGCCGGATCCTACTCGGTGTAAGTACTTCTAGCATTCGCAACGCCATCGGCTTACGGCTCAACGCATCCGCCACTACGTTAGCCTTACCCGGATGGTAAAGTATCTCGAGGTCGTAATCTTTGATTAACTCCAACCACCTACGCTGTCTCATATTTAACTCTTTCGATCAAGATATACTTCAAACTCTTGTGATCTCGTAAAAATCTTACACGACGACCCATAGAGATAATGCCTCCAGATCTTTAAGGCGAAAACGACCGCACTAACTCCAAATCATGCGTGGGGTAATTCACCTCATAAGGTTTCAATCAAGGGACGCATACGCAATCACTCTGTCTCTCCGCATCAAAACACATCCTAGACCAAGGCCCGAAGCATCACCAGACACTACGAAATCCTCGTTCCCCGAGGCAACGCTAACACGGGTGCGGTAGTCAAACGTCTCCTTAACTCGTCAAAATTGTCCCGCCTGTCACCCACTCGAACTTCGAGTTTTCTGGAGCGGTGAGTGAGTGGTCTAGCGATCTTAGAAAATCCTCAACAAATCTACTAATAACCGCAAGACCAGAAAACTCCTCACCTCCTTCACATTCTTAGGCGGCTCCCAAGCCATCACCGCCTCTATCTTCTCGCGGATCTACCCGAACTCCTCTCACGAATCACATGCCCGAGGAACGTCACTTCCTCAAGCCAAAACTCACACTTAGAGAACTTCGCGTACAACCGCTCAGCCCTCAAGGTGTCTAACACAATCCGGAGATGTAGGGCATGCTCCTCCCGACTCCGAGAATAGACAAGAATATCGTCGATGAAAACGACCACGAATTTGTCCAAATACTCAATAAAAACTTTGTTCATTAACTGCATGAACACTGCTGGGGCGTTAGTTAGCCCGAAAGGCATAACCACAAACTCGTAATGGCCATATCTCGTCCGAAAGGCAGCTTTCGGAATATCGACGTCCCGAATCCTCAACTGATAGTAGCCCGATCGCAAGTCAATCTTCGAAAAGACTATCGCCCCCTGAAGCTGATCAAACAAATCGTCAATCCTGGGCAAAGGGTATTTATTTTTGATGGTTAGCTTGTTTAATTCTCGATAGTCGATGCATAAACGAAGCGATCCATCCTTCTTCTTGACAAAAAGTACAGGCGCACCCCAAGGCGATACGCTCGGTCGAATGTACCCTTTATCTAATAACTCTCCCAACTGATTCTTCAACTCTAGCATCTTCGACGGTGCCATACGGTACGGTGCTCGAGAAATAGGGGCTGCATTCGGCTCAAGATCGATAGGAAACTCCACCTCTCGCTGCGGTGGTAATCCCGGCAAGTCGTCTGGGAAAACATCGGGATACTCACAAACAACTGGAATTGACGACATGTCAATTCCACCATCCTCCGCTTGCAGAGCGAAACACCAGTAGCCGACACAACCTTGGTTCAAAAGTTTCATCGCCTTCAAGGCGCTAATCACACACCCTGATCTACCCGGCTTACTGACGAGAGTATGCTCGGTGCCGTCCTCGGCAACTATCGAGATGGTACGAGTCCGATAGTTCATGATAGCACCATGACGATCCAACCAATCGTCCCCGAGGATCAAATCCTCACCCTTAAGGTCTATAACAATGAGATCCGAGGGCCAATCCCGGCTCCCGATCCTCACTGGGCAATCCCTAACTTCCCGGTCCCCAACCATACGATCCCCGCTAGGCGTACCCACCACAAACGGTTCACACTCAAACAAGCAGTTAAAGCCAATACGATTCACACAATCTGATGCAATAAAGGAATGGGTAGCACCCGAATCAAAAAGCACGGAAACTGGATGAGTAAGGATCTGAGTGGTACCTGACGCCACCGGAATGTCTGTCTCCTCTGTGCGCCTCATCTGATACAACCGGGGGTGAACTGAACCCGAACTCGAGGCTGCACGGCGATCCGGCTGACCCCGACCCCTACCACGACCCGAACCCTGCGGAATATGAGTGGCTGGAAAACTGTGATCCTTCTGATCGGTAGTGGTAGTCGGAACTCTAGCGGCCCTGGTGGCCCTCTCACAATGAGCTGCTCGATGTCCGGTCTTTCCGCAAGTAAAGCAAGTAACTAACGGAAATGGGCAATCCTTCATAACGTGCTCGGGCTGACTGCAATTAAAACAAACTCTCCCGCCAGGTGCCACAGACTGGACCGAACGGTTACCCTGGGATCCACCGGCCTGATGAAACGGCCTCTTCCCTGGTGTAGGAGCAGAACGAGACCTCGAAAACTGTCCACCTTTACCGGCCGAGAACCCGCCGGTAGTCTTCTGCTTCTTAGCTTCAAACCGACTCGATTCCGGGACAGCCATCTCGATCGCGAGCGCGATCCCGGTATTCCTTCAAAGTGGCACACATGAGCGGCGCCATACTGCCTAATATGCGGCTTCATGCGCATATTGAAGTAACGGATTTTGTCGGCCTCCGTTCTCACTTGATCTCTCACGAAACCCAACTGCCGATTGTAAGAAATGATGGCACGAGAAATAGGCACATCCCGAGGTGTAGCGGTGAAGAATTCCACACTGCGTTCCTTGATCGGCGGACAATACTGCTTCCATAGCAGCCTTGAATTCCTCCCAAGTAGCTCGACGGTCTCTCGGGCACAACGGCCTCCCACCATTCCGCAGCCTTCCTTATCCAGGAGGTACCGGGCGATGTGTACCTCCGTCTTCGTGGCAAGCTACGGCATCAAAGGTCCTGGACAACTGAAAGAGCCAATTCTCCCAACCGAGGGAGTCAGAAGCTCCGGAGAAACGAGGAGGGTGCATCTTAGTCACCGTCTGAAGCCACTTACTAGCCTCCTCCTCCGGTGTCGGGGGCGGATTCTGGCGTCCACCCTGAGCTATCTGAGTAAGTTGGGTTACCAATCGCCAAGTACGGCAAGAGCTCCCAGGCCGGCATTGTTACCCGACGGCACTGAGTGAGAGGCTGAGTCCGCAGAGGACTGAGAAAGTGAGCCCTCCTCATTATCAGCACCACGGCCACGGCCTCGGCCGCGTCCCCTAGCCGGTCTACCACGACCTCTCAACATACTGAAGGAAAATAAGAAAAGAACAAGATCAGAAAGATTCCCAATTCACAAGGTTGGTAACACAAGTCACGATTCCGAACAGCGCAAGAAAACGAATTACAGAAATATAAGAGTTCGAGGAGACTTACAGCCACGGGTCGCACGAAAAGACGGTAGCATGATGATATTTGGCTCAACAACTGACTCTAATGACGCAACTGACAGACCCAAATTTCACCGATAGCCTAGGTATTCAAAACCTAAGCTCTGATACCATAATTGTAACATCCCAATTCACAAAAGGGACATTACACGCCGTAGAACCCCCGTGAGGTCTACCAGGCTAACTCATGACACATGAACCACAATGATAACCCAAAAGGTGCATCCAAAAAGTAAATAAGGCCGTGGCCTCGGCCAAAACATTTAACGGAGTACATGAGACATAAGTTAAATACCAAATCGTTGCCCACGCAGGGGACTTAAACCATGTTTAAAAATAAACAATCTATCTCCAGTACTCAACACATGCAATGACAAAACAGAAAAATGCAGACTCGAACCACATCATCATGCCAACCCATCATTCGCATGCGCATCCCGTGCCAGCTCCTCACTGACCAAGACTAAATGCATAAGACGCATTTCCCCCATTTAAGGGGTTAGCATTCGAATAGCTAGTGCAAGTACATAATTACACAACATTATATACATACACGATTCAACGCAAATAAATCGTTAGGAAAATCATTTTGAAAACCAATATTCCGGAATATCACATTAACACCAAAACAGTATAACAACAGGTTTCCCACATCACAATTATCCACGCTTGGTAACTCGCGACCGTACCCATTAGTATCGGTCCCCATAGGTCCCGTCGGACCGTCCCCAGGTGAGAAACCACTTCCGCGTCCGTACCCATTAGTATCGGCCCCCAGAGGTCCCGTCGAACCGTCCCCAGGTGGAAGAACATCAACACACGCACCCAAGTCCACTTCCGTGGCCGTACCCATTAGTATCGGCCCCCAGAGGCCACACGCCATCCCCAGGTGGAAGAGAAACAATCACATTCGTTCAATCAAACCATTTACATCATTCGCATCAAAATCATACGCACATAACGGAATGTAATACATGTACTTGCCTTGGATAATACGACGCGAAGGAAACGACGAAGGAACGGTTACGGTCCGAACAATCCTCTCAAATCCGACCCTAACACAATAATGATATAAAACCAATCTCAACACCATGAATACGAAGAAATTCATCCTAGTTCTACCCGTTGGGACAATTCATCGGACACCACGCGTGCATAAGGAAAAGAAATCGGTCAACGGTGGAATAACGGGATTTCATCCCAACCAATAACAAGAAAACCAAGGGTCACGAGTATACTATCAAAATCTAACAACAACATCGGTAAATTCGGATTAAAACACAAGATCACCACCAAACCCTCCCAAAAATCATACTAGGGTCAAAGGAGTTCTTACCTCTTGAAGAATCAGCACTCAAATCCTAAAACCATGTGTTAGATCCGCAATCCGAGCCACCCGATCGAAAAGAGATGAAGAAATTTACACTAATAAGTGATAGATGGAGGAAAACCCCCTTTCAAGTCTCTCTCTCTCGCACGGTTGAAGAAGGGAAGGGAAAGAATGAGCCGCAATTACCGAAAAGACGCCGATATACATCGACCGCATTGTGTGCCGCGGCTCATCCGAGCCGTGCCGCGCACAGGCCAAAATCGCGCCCGATGATCGGCCGACCGCTCAGCCGCAGCTCATTCGAAGTGTGCGGCGCAGATTCGGCGTGTGTCGCGTTCTTCCGGATCAGGCGGCACGCGGCACGATCGGTTTTGGCCGGCAAGTGCTACAGTGTGTGCCGCGGCCGGATAAGTGTGTCGCGGCACCGACTGGCCGTGTGTGCAAGACAATCCTTGTGCCGCGGCACACGGTACAGTTTGCTCGGACAACAGATGGGTGATGTGTGTGCCGCGGCGCACAATTCTTGTGCCGCGGCCCACACCCCCCATCGGATCCCAAAATGACGAAAAATGATCCGGAAAGAGAATAAAAGCAATAGGGACCGATATTTGGGCAACAATAACACGAAATGGAGGTACGGAACCCAAAAATGATCTGAGGTACACAACCAAAGTCGAACAAGGGACAAATTCCCTAAACTTCTAGGAAATTACAAAAACGGCCCAAACATCCAAAAAATCACGACACAACGTCGGGTTAACAATCCGAAACTCACAACATGCTCTACTCAAGCATACGAACTCATGGAAGTAAGAAAACGACGAAATCGAACGAGTTTAACGAGAATCGAATACACATGAGACAGAATATAACACAAGATGAAATTATGTAAAAACATTATCGAGACCCGTCTAAACGGAAAAACTCCAAGAACAAAATAGATTCAGAATTCCAAAACAGTGCTAAGCGAGTTGTCCGAAACGAACATACATCAAAAATAGAAATTACCGAAAATAGAAAACGCGGATATTACAGGTATAACAATGTGGTTTTTATTATTTGATGATATACGTATTGTTCTGAAATAATTGCTGATAGGACGACAAATGTATGCTTCCTAAAAACCTGGTTTAAAGAAGCCCAATATAAACCAGCGTACCGATCTACGAATAAAGTAGGGGAGACCTGGACGAATGAAGTCCGACCTATGGACTCAAATAAGAGTGTGCCGACCTAAGAGGTCTCACCGACCTTTAGATTCAAATAAGAGTGTGCCGACCTAAGAGGTCTCGCCGACCTATGGCCTCAAATAAGAGTGTGCCGACCTCAGAGGCCACCCCGACCTGTGGACTTAGATAAGAGTGTCCCGACCTAAGTGGCCCTTTATAATATGAACCGACCTGCCGAGTCATACCCGGGGTCGGGAATCGCTGGGCTCATGAAGGTTGAGCTCTCGGAAAGGTAAATCTTGACCTACCTGACAGAATCCCAGAGATTCAAGGACTGGTAAACCATAGTCCCCAATCCCGGATATCCAGGAATGGGAAATCGCAGCCTGAATCCCTGAATATCCGGGATCTTTCCTAAAATCAGGAAAAGATCTTAAGGATAGGCGGCCTTCCCTTCTATAAATATGGGAGAAACCTTTCCTTCAAAGGCTAAGCATAATTCTAAGATTACAATATTTTAGAGAGAGATAAAGAAACACACACAGAGAGAGAAAGAGTAACACTATATATATTCATGTTTTCTTAGATAAACTTCAGAGATTAATCCAGTTCTTGGTGACCGATCAGCTCGGTTACATCAAGTGGTGCCGTCTGTGGGAATTGTGACATCGAGTCGCTTTGAGTTGAGATGTGAGATCAGTAATGGCGGAAGAAACGAACCAGAAGAAAATGGGGGAGCTGATACCCCAAAATTTGGAAGAAGAACTAGCAACTGCGGGTGGAGAATCGACTCTGGAAAAAACAACCATCACCTCGGTAGAAGAAGCTTCACCCAGCACAATCACACTGACAAAGGAAGCCTTATCCGACATAATCTCTAGTGCGATCCAGAAGAGTCGAGAGGTCGAAAAGCAAAAAATACCATGAAAATTAATACCCATCCTCTCGGATGGGCCGGAGGAAATCGATCTACGAAGAGCAATATAATAGGTCAGTAAGATAGCCGAAAAACAAAATAACAAAAATTATACTATGGGAAGAGCCGTTAAAACCTACCAATATCGGGAATAGCTGGATAAGGATTCGAGCTCAGCCCACAATGAAATAAAAGATCATGAAATTGCGTCAGCTGGAAAGCATTGTAAGGAATAGCGTTCCATTCCCGAACCTTCTCAACCCACCCAGCTCGGATAGAACTGCGCTTGGGAATAGGAGCTTGGCTCGGAGTGGCTTGCGTCCATTCCGTGGGGAAATCCCAGGAGTCAATCGAAAGGGAGCCGGAGAAAAAAGAAACGCGACCTTCAGTCCTTCACATTGGAAGGGAGGTGGGTGAATAAATGGGCGTTGTTCCGAGAAGTCAAGTAAAAGGAGCCTTTAAAGCTCTTTAGCCCGAAGCAAAAATAGAAAAAATATGGGTCGGGTTCCTCGTGTCTATAATGACATAACATTAGAAAACTGACCATATAGTGAAAAGAGTTGGGGGAAAACTAGTTGAGGGGAAGATTATATTTAACAGAAAGAGAAATAAGGAAGGGGTGAAGAGGGAAGTGAAGACCACTGCTCACCTGATCTACAAACCAGGTAATATGACCTGGAGGAGGGTGATCAGGGGTGTCGCGAGCCTGCGGCGTGACAAATTCCCACCCCGGAGGAAGTCTAAGAAATTTTATAAAACTAGCCAACGCGGCTGGACTAGTCCTAGATAGAGGATGAGGAGGAAGAACTCGAGTAGCTCCTGTGACCGCTTGATACGGATCAGCTAAAAGGCCGGTCACAGTTACCTCACCCGTAGGAGGAGGATATGGGGGATCTACGATGACCAGAGGGATGCCGGAAGGTAGGTTAGAGGGGATGTCGCCCAGCTCGGACCAATCTACATCACCTAGAGATTCGTCTCTAAGACAAAGGGAGGAGCCCATAGCTCGCTCCGACCTACCCCCCGAATCCCCATCGGAAGAGGACAAACCTTCTAAAAAGGAGTCCACGACCGATTGGCCGGAAAGATTCTGAGAATCGGAGGTGGAAGACATAGTAAAAAGGAAGAAAATGGAGGGAGAGAAGAAAGGAAAATATAGGTAACAAACAAAAAAATAATAATAAAGAAGAAGAAAGAAGAAGAGAGCGCAAATGTTTAGATAGACATACCCATGAGATTGGGTGGAAGGAAGAACACCGGAGGAAGATAGCAAAGGCACCACCGGAAGCAGGAAACCAGGATCGTGGGTGTCGCCGGAAGACTCTTTTACACTAGTGTTCAGCAAAATAAAAAGCAGAAGTGGTGGAGGAAGTAGAGGATCTCTTTTTATAGGGAAGAAGCGCGAAAAACAAGAAGATAACGGGCGGTCTAGAGCGTCTGATGCCTTCTGTAAAAGAACGTTTTAGATCTGACACCGCCTCATCCGACCTATAGCAGGCTGACACCTGGACTTAGGCATAGATGCAACGTTTGGGAGGCAAATAAAGGAGAAGACGTTGATATAAAGGCGCACGAATCTCAAGAAGCCTCGTTACCTGGGAATGGGATTCCCAAGGACTACCATATCGAGGTCGCCAGTTCATAAACAAATCTTACTCTACTCGGTCTTACAGCTCGACTAGAGTAGGGAGAACTGGTTGATAGGATGACAAATATATGCTTCCTAAAAACCCGGTTTAAAGAAGTCCAATATAAATCGGCGTACCGATCTCCGAATAAAGGAGGGGAGACCTACATGAATGAAGTCCGACCTATGGACTCAAATAAGAGTGTGCCGACCTAATAGGTCTCACCGACCTTTGGATTCAAATAAGTGTGTGCCGACCTAAGAGGTCTCGCCGACCTATGGCCTCAGATAAGAGTGTGCCGACCTCAGAGGCCTCCCCGACCTATGGACTTAGATAAGAGTGTCCCGACCTAAGTGGTCCTTTATAATATGAACCAACCTGCCGAGTCATACCCGGGGTCGGGAATCGCCGGGCTCATGAAGGTTGAGCTCTTGGAAAGGTAAATCTTGACCTACCTGACAGAATCCCAGAGATTCAGGGACTGGTAAACCATAGTCCCCAATCCCGGATATCCAGGGATGGGAAATCGCAGCCTGAATCCCTGAATATCCGGAATCTTCCCTAAAATCCGGAAAAGATCTTAAGGACAGGCGGACCTCCCTTCTATAAATATGGGAGAATCCTTTCCTTCAAAGGCTAAACATAATTCTGAGATTACAATATTTTAGAGAGAGAGAGAAAGAAACACACATAGAGAGAGAAAGAGTAACACTACATATATTCGGGTTTTCTCAGATAAACTTCAGAGATTACTCCGGTTCTTGGTGACCGATTGATGTAACCGAGCTGATCGGCCACCAAGAACCGGGTTAATCTTAGAAGTTTAGCTAAGAAAACCCAAAATATATGAAGTACTCTCTTTTCTTTCTCTCTCTAAAAAATGCTGTATTCTCAGAGTGTGTCCCTTTTTGAGGAACCCTCTCTCCCTTTTATAGAGGGAGGATGCCTTGTTATCCGAGATGATTCCGATTCCTAGAGAGAATCCTGATATCCAGGATTCAAGTCGCGATTTCCCATCCCCGGATTTCCTGGATTGCGAGGTATGGGCTCTCAATCCTCGGATCTCCGGGATTGGCAAGGTATGGGTTCTCAACCCCGGATCTTAGGGATTCTCGGCTGTGTGAGTCGATCCTCTTTCCCAAGAGTTCGACCTTCCGGAGTTTGGTGGTTTTTAGGTCGGCTCATCCCTATTCAAATCGTAGTTTGAGACCTTTGAGGTCGGCGACTGCTATCGGATATCATAGGTCACGGGCCTCCGAGGTCGCCCTTCTAACAGATGTCACGGCTAAATGGGGCCTCCGAGGTCGGTGCCCTTTTTCTAATGTATATCACGGCTAAATGGGGTCTCCGAGGTCGGCGACCTTCTAAAGGACCTTGGGGTTGTAATCTCCTTATCTAAGAACCTAGGTCGGTCCTTTATCGGTCCATATTTTAAACCGGTTTTCGGTGAGCGTACATTCGACGTCCTATCAACTGGCCCCCTACTCTAGTCGAGCCGTAAGACCGAGTAGAGTAAGATTTGTTTACAACCGGACGACCTTGACGCAATTATCCTTGGGACTCCCATTCCCGGATAACGAGGCTCTTCGTACTTTGTGCGCTATAATTAACTCCGTCTTTTCCTTTCCCCGCCTCCAAGACGCCGCATCGATGGCCGGGCTGTGTCGACCGCCATAGGTCGGCTAAGACGGTGCCAAATCCTGCCTGTTCTTCGGATAGGGCATCGGACGCTCCAGATCGTCCCTATCCTCCTTGGTTTTTGCCCCTCCCTCCTATAAAAGGTCTTCTTCTTCCCCCTTTACCACTTCCGCGATTTTATACCCTCAATCTCCGGTGCAAAAATTCCCAGGCGACCCTAGCAATCGCAGCTTTCTGTCCCCGGCGAAAAATTTGCTCTACCTTTCTCCGGCGAACTAACATACCAATTACATGGGTATGTTCATCTAAACATTTCTTTAGCTTTTTGATTTGTTTTACAGATATTTTCCTCTTCTTCTTCCTCCCCTTTTCCTCCTTAAGTTATGTCGTCTGCTTCGGATTCCCAAAATATCTCCGGCGAATCGGCCGTGAACTCTTTTTTGGAGGGTCTTTCCTCTTCTGATGGGGATTCGGGGGGTAGGTCGGGGCGAACTACTGGTTCCTCCCTCCGCCTTAGGGATGAACCTTTAGGTGACGTAGATCGTCCGAGCTAGGTGACATCCCTCCTCTCGGCATCCCCTAATCATTGTAGATCCTCCTTCCTCCCCACGGACGAGGTAATCCGTGACCGGCCTTTAGCCGACTCCTATCAGACGGTTGTAGGGGCGACTCGAGTTCTCCCTCCCCATCCTCTATCGAGGACTAGCTCACCGCTACCGCTAGTTTTATAAGATTTCTTAGGCTTCCCGGGTGGGAATTTGTCACACCTCGTGCCGATACCCCGATCATCCTCCGGTCATATTACCCGGTTTGTGGACCAGTGAGCAGTGGTCTCGCTTCCCGCCCCATCCCTTCCTTGTCTCTCTCTACTAAATACAATCTTCCTCAACCAGCTTCTCTCCTAACTCTTTTCGCTACATAGTGGGTTTTCGTGGCCGTGTCATTACTGCATATGAGGAACCCGACTGGGCTTTTTCTATTTTTGCTTTGGGCTAAAGAGTTTTAAAGGCTCTTTTACTTGACCTCCCGAAACGACGCCCATTTCTTCACCCACCTCCCTTCCAATGTGAAGGACTGAGGTCCCGCTTCTTTTCCTTCGGCTCCCACATCCGATTCTTGGGGCTTTCCTACGCAATGGACGCAGCTACTCCGAGCCGTGATCCTATTCCTAGGCGTAGTTCCATCCGGCCGCGTGGGTCGAGAAGTTCGGGAATGGAATGCCATTCCCTATAATGCTTTCCACCGACGCAATTCCATGATCTTCTGCTCCATTGTGGGCTGAGCTCGAATCCCTACCCGGCTATCCCCGACATCGGTAGGCTTTATCTATATATATATTTTTTAGATCTTTGTTATTTTGCTTTTGGGCCGTTTCCTTGACCGCTTGTACTGCTTTTTTGTAGATCGATTCATGCGAACTCGCCATCGGATGCTTCCAAGCCACCGAACCAAACAAAGCGAAGGTTCCTAAGTCGACGAATCCTCCCAAGGAGAGGGCGGAGGGCTCGCCCAAAGCCAAACGGAAGGCTCTGCTCGCCCCAAGTCCGGGGTAATTCTCCCATCCGATCCGGCTCTTACCTTGACCACGGACGAGGCTCGCGAGCCTGCCTCGGCAACCCAGTCACTCGCAGGGCCTCTTCTCCTAGCTCCCCTGCCTCCAAACGGCCGAAGACCGCGGGTCCTCCAGGTCCAGCTATGGAGACTCTTCTCCGATGCAAGGAGTTTGAGAAATTTCTCCCTTATTTTAGCTCCGTGGTCCCGCTAAGGATAAGTCAGTTACGAGACGCCGAGGAGGACCCTAAATTTGATGCTATGATGATGTACTTTGGGAAGGTATTCCCCTTTTCGCCTTCATACCTCTTTTGGTTATTTTTATGTTTATTATTACCCTTTGCCGACCTGATACAACTTCTTGTGCAGTTCTTCGCCACCTTCGTGACCTTCGCCGAGGATCATAAGCTCGGCGCTACTTCTTCTTCGCAACTCACCCAGATGCAAGCCGACCTGGAGGCCGCCCTGGCGGCTAATTCTGACCTTTCGGCCCGGCTTCAGGAGAGGGAGTATCGCTTAGATGCTGCCCTTAAGAAAGAGTCTGAGAGGGAGGCGGTTTTAGAGCGGGCCCAGATGGCCAATGTTCAGCTAAACACCGAGCTGAAATTTTGGAAGACCATGTCTTCGGCTGAAACGGAGAAGGTGGGCCAGCTCGAGGCTCAGTTGTCGGCAGCTAGGGCCGAATCCGAAAGGATAGCTCAACTTGAGGCACGGGCGAAGGCTGAGCTGGAGAAGGTTGTTGGGTACCAAATCGGATATTTGCGCCGTTTTATGCGGAAGCGTAAATAAAAATTGCAGGAAATAAATCACACAAAGATTTATAGAGGTTCGGCTATTAACGAAGCCTACGTCCTCTCTCGATGTATCTTTTTCTTAGGGTTAAGATCAAAACCTCTACGCCTCTCTTCTATCGGTCGAGGGATTACCGTTACAAGCTCGTCTTCTATCGGTCCGAGTAAAACCGTTTTTCCTTTTCTATTGGATAAGGAATCAACCACTCTAGCTTTCTATCGGTACTAGATAAACCTCACTTAGATATCGATTGCGATTCTAACAATGCCGGATACTTGATCCTAATAACACCGAATCCAATCGTATCTTTTCTTTTACCTCTCGTGTATAATGTTGAATGTATAAACACTCAAACTAACAATATAAGCTCAATATTACAACAACAATATAAGTATATGATTCTCAGATGTATAACTCGTTTGCTTGAAGTTGTTGTGCTCAAACAATACCATAGGAATGGTATTTATAGGCATTTTCATAAACTAGCCGTTGTCGCCGGTTGTCTAGCTAGCGTGCGCTATCACTTCCATAATAGCGTGCGCTAACTATTTAGCGTGCTCAGAAGCGTATGCGATCGCGCCTGGCCACCAAAGAGCTTCGTTTCTTCTTTAGCGTACGTTATACCGTCTATCTTACGTACGTTATCTTACTTACTTAGCGTACGTTAACCATGATTGAGTAGCGTGCGTTAACGTAATATATCCGTTGCCTTTCCTTGTCAAACTATCCGTTTGATGCTTTGACTTTGACTTGCTTTTCCAACGTTCGGATTGACTAGATTCAAACAACTTAGCGTGCGCTAATCATACTGTGTGGCGTGCGCTAATGATGACTTCATTGTATACGTTTTGCTGTGTTTGAATTCCTTCACAACGGTAACAGGTCTCGATAGCGTGCGTTAATAGTGATGTGTAGCGTGCGCTATCTCAACAGTTTACATCACTGCAGCTTACTTCGAAACTTGGCTGGAATGCAGCTTACTCCGCGTTAGCGTGCGCTAACATATGTTCCTTAGCGTGCGCTAGTGCAGTCCAGATTGCAATTTTTGCGTCTTCGTCTGCTTCGCCGTTTTGCTTCGCCTCGATGTTGTTTTGTAGTTTAGCAACTTTAATCATCAAAACATAAATTAAATAATGTGTGGAATAAATATTCCAACAATCTCCCCCTTTTTGATGATTACAAAACAACATATGAATTGGATAATCTATAAAAAAAATAAGATATGTATATTTCTACGAATCAAAGTTTTCGACTTTGATCGTTTCGTTAGTTTCTCCAATTCTCTTCTCTTTTCAATATCTCCCTTAATTTTATGCTTTTCTTTGCTTTTCGACTTCTTCGATTTTTATCTCAATTCATCTCCTTCTCCTTTTTTATCTCAATTCATATCTTTCTCCCCCTTTTTGTCTTCATCAAAAAGTAAAAAAAAATATAGAGGATACCAAAAGAAATATAAATATGCATGATACCAATTTATGCATTAATAAGAGTATAAACTCCCCCTGAAAATATTATTACCTACTCCCCCTTTGTAAAATACCATTTATCAAAATTTATTTTTTGGGGATCCAACCGATAGTTGGTTTTTCTTTTGAAACATAGACGATGTTTGAAACGTTTGTTCCTTTAGGAACCCAAATCTTTTTAATTTTTATCGTCCGGTTTGGGCTTTTGCAATTTGAAATGTGATGCCCGATTTTTAAACACTTTTCGCAACGGGGTATATTGAAATTAACGGATTCGTTTTTCAAACGATTTTTGAATCCTAACCCCTCTTTATTCAAAGTAAACTTTTGAACACCAAGCATTTGTTCAAATTTCTCGTTTCCGCACGAGAATTTCTTTGTCAAAGATTTAAGCTCGGTTTGGATTTTAGCGAGATCATTCTTCAAAATATTTTCATTTTCAATGCATTTCGAATGATCGATTTCGACAAATTTCCCTTTTTCAAGTATTTTGGAATTTTCAATTTCCAAAGTTTTATATTTAGACTTGAGGGATTTAATTTCATTTAAAGCATTTTGATAGTCCGTATGTAATAATTCGAATGCTTCAAAAGTTCGTCCGTAAGAATTACTTACTTGCTTTCGACGCCGCTTATCGCCGAATGAACTCCGCCATGAGCGCGAGATTATTTTGTTCAAGAAAATCTTCATCGGGATCTTCGTCGCTCCATGTTGCGATTAGAACCTCCTTTTGCTTTACTCGACGCTTCTTAGCAAAGTGGCACAGTTTACCACATAATCGGCAAGTGATGTCGAATTTATTAGGTTCGCCCGCTTGAATGTCCTTCTTTCTCCGGTTTAATAAGTGTTGGAACTTATTAATATTTTTGGCATAATATGCCATTTCTTCGTCACTTTCGTCCACCGGGGTTTCTTCTTTCTTCCTCGATATCTTAGCCTTCATGGCTAACGATTTTTCTTTCGGTTTCGGCTTGACACTTCGTGATTTTAACACGATCTCATAATTAATTAGCGAACCAACGAGGGCGCTAAAATCAAGCGTGTTGAGATCTTTAGATTCCATAATTGCGGTCACGGTGCCGTCCCATTCGCTAGGTAGTGATCGTAAAATTTTCTTAACTTTTTCACTACTAGACAATGGTTTACCGAATGAAGCAAGTCCATTTGTGATGACCGAAAATCGGTCGAGCATATTGGTGATGGACTCGTCACCTTTCATCATGAATAACTCGTAGTCATGGAGAAGCATATTTATCTTCGTCTCCTTGACTTGAGTCGTCCCTTCGTGTGTGATTTCAAGAATTTTCCATATTTCTTTCGCACTTTCACACGACGAGATTCGATTGACCTCTTCGGGATTTAAGGCACAAAATAAGAGTTGGGTGGCCTTACAATTTAGATGGTCATTTTTCCAATCGGCATCGTCGTATTCTTCAAAGGATTTGAGTGTACCGTCGGATTTTATAGGAACTTTTGGGCCGAGACAAATAATCTTCCAAATTTCGATGTCGTATGCTCGGATGAATATCGACATCTTCTTCTTCCACGTCAAATAATTTGAGCCATCAAAAAATGGTGGTCGGTTGAGAGCAAGGCCTTCGACGGGACCCATTTGAAACGCCATTGGATCTTTTCTCCTCGGATGTTAAGCCGCGTATTGGAGTACCGCTCCGATACCAATAAAAATTGCGCCGTTTTATGCGCCGTTTTATGCGGAAGCGTAAATAAAAATTGCAGGAAATAAATCACACAAAGATTTATAGAGGTTCGGCTATTAACGAAGCCTACGTCCTCTCTCGATGTATCTTTTTCTTAGGGTTAAGATCAAAACCTCTACGCCTCTCTTCTATCGGTCGAGGGATTACCGTTACAAGCTCGTCTTCTATCGGTCCGAGTAAAACCGTTTTTCCTTTTCTATTGGATAAGGAATCAACCACTCTAGCTTTCTATCGGTACTAGATAAACCTCACTTAGATATCGATTGCGATTCTAACAATGCCGGATACTTGATCCTAATAACACCGAATCCAATCGTATCTTTTCTTTTACCTCTCGTGTATAATGTTGAATGTATAAACACTCAAACTAACAATATAAGCTCAATATTACAACAACAATATAAGTATATGATTCTCAGATGTATAACTCGTTTGCTTGAAGTTGTTGTGCTCAAACAATACCATAGGAATGGTATTTATAGGCATTTTTCATAAACTAGCCGTTGCTGCCAGTTGTCTAGCTAGCGTGCGCTAGCTCTTCCATTATAGCGTGCGCTAACTCATTAGCGTGCCTGTAGCGTGCGTTAGATCGCGCTGCCACCCAAAGAGCTTCGTTTCTTCTTTAGCGTACGTTATACCGTCTATCTTACGTACGTTATCTTACTTACTTAGCGTACGTTAACCATGATTGAGTAGCGTGCGTTAACGTAATATATCCGTTGCCTTTCCTTGTCAAACTATCTGTTTGATGCTTTGACTTTGACTTGCTTTTCCAACGTTCGGATTGACTAGATTCAAACAACTTAGCGTGCGCTAATCATACTGTGTGGCGTGCGCTAATGATGACTTCATTGTATACGTTTTGCTGTGTTTGAATTCCTTCACAACGGTAACAGGTCTCGATAGCGTGCGTTAATAGTGATGTGTAGCGTGCGCTATCTCAACAGTTTACATCACTGCAGCTTACTTCGAAACTTGGCTGGAATGCAGCTTACTCCGCGTTAGCGTGCGCTAACATATGTTCCTTAGCGTGCGCTAGTGCAGTCCAGATTGCAATTTTTGCGTCTTCGTCTGCTTCGCCGTTTTGCTTCGCCTCGATGTTGTTTTGTAGTTTAGCAACTTTAATCATCAAAACATAAATTAAATAATGTGTGGAATAAATATTCCAACAAAGGTTGCCGACCTCGAAGCTCAATCTAGGGCGGCATCGGAACAAGTGACCCTGCTGGAGACTCAACTAGCCGAGGCTAGATCCGAGGGATCGTCTTACGAGCGCGGGGTGACGGATGGCCGACGTCGGTTCCTAACTAGTGACGTTGGTCACTCTTTTCTGGAGGCCTACGGTTCCGCCCTCCTGGCCCGGTATCATAATTCCACCGCCTTCCTGGTTAAACTAGCCCCAGCTGCGACGCAATATTTTGATTTTGCTCTGACCCGTGCTCGCGAGCAGCTAGCTTCATTGGGCTTTTCGGGCGAGCTGGACCGGGATGCTGCTTTGGACGGGGCTCCCGTTCCTTCGGGTTGGTCCAGGGACGTGGAGGAATCTCCGGAGGCGGCCTGGTGGAAGGAGGCCCTCGAGGAGTCCCTAAAGGAATCTGGCTTAGACTTGGAGCTGCCTTCTGATCCTCCCAGTTCACCTGTTAAGGCCAGTACTCCTAGTCCCGAGGCGGTTGGGACCGATCGTGATGCTTCTCCTCCACTGCCTCCTCCGTCTTCAGAGCCTGTAGCTTAGTGTAGACAATGTATATTTTTCTTCTATTTTTTCTTTTTTTCTACTTTATTTGTACTGGCACAGCTATTTTGAATGACAACTTTTTGAGTTGAATATACTTTGGGTTTGTGTGTTTTTTGAGTTGAATGACAACGAAGTTGATATAGCTCGGTATTGCTTGTAACCTTGATGTATCTTGTGCCTGTTTGTTTCGATACAACAAAGTTGATATAGCTCGGTGTTGTTTGTAACTTTGATGTATCTTGTGCCTGTTTGTTTCGATACAACAAAGTTGATATAGCTCGGTGTTGTTTGTAACCTTGATGTATCTTGTGCCTGTTTGTTTCGATACAACAAAGTTGATATAGCTCGGAGGCCTCACTTTAAATTTCGAAAATTCCTAAACGTAATCCGACCAGTTTGACTTAATTTTTTCACCTATATTTAGTGTAAGTTGGGTATTTCCCTTAGTCATAGTTTCATAGGTCGGTTCGCCCTTACTCGGATCTGGAGGCGTTTCGTCTATTCAGATGTCAGAGGATGGTTCACCCTTACTCGAATCTGGAGGCGTTTCGCCTATTCAGATGTCAGAGGGCGGTTCACCCTTACTCGGATCTGGAGGCGTTTCGCCTATTCAGATGTCAGAGGGCGGTTCACCCTTACTCGGATCTGGAGGCATTTCGCCTATTCAGATGTCAGAGGGCGGTTCACCCTTACTCGGATCTGGAGGCGTTTCGCCTATTCAGATGTCAGAGGGCGGTTCACCCTTACTCGGATCTGGAGGCGTTTCGCCTATTCGGATGTCGAGGGCGGTTCACCCTTACTCGGATCTGGAGGCATTTCGCCTATTCAGATGTCAGAGGGCGGTTCACCCTTACTCGGATCTGGAGGCGTTTCGCCTATTCAGATGTCAGAGGGCGGTTCACCCTTACTCGGATCTGGAGGCGTTTCGCCTATTCAGATGTCATTTCTAGTTGTACTTGATCAACACATTCAGAGATATATTTTTGTAATAGACTTTCATTAAAACAACATAAGCTTTTTTCCACATCTCTTCACACAAAATACTTTTTTAAGTGACATACGTTCCAAGGTCTTTTGATGAGGTGCCCCTCCATATCCTCAAGCTCATAAGCTCCTCCCGCGTAAATTCGGATTACCTTGTAAGGGCCCTCCCAGTTTGGCTCCAGCTTTCCTGTTTTTCTGAGGGCATCAGCTCGCCTAAGCACCAAATCACCGACCTGGAATTGTCTTTTCTTAACTCTTTTGTCATGAGCTGCTTTTGTCAGGCTTTTGTATCTTTCAGTTCGTGCTGCTGCCGCTTCCCTCCTTTCTTCTATGGTATCTAGCGCCTCCTTCATTATTTCCTCGTTCTCTACCTCGTTGAACCATCGAACCCGATGGGACATTTCTCCGACTTCTGCGGGGATGACGGCCTCGGACCCGTAGACCATACTGAAGGGTGTTTCTCCTGTTGACGATCTAGGTGTGGTCCTGTATGACCATAGTACCGAGCTAAGCTCATCCACCCATCCTCCACCCACTTTGTCTAAGCGGGTTTTTATCCCCTGCAAGACTGTTCTGTTAGTTACCTCTACTTGCCCATTAGCTTGCGGGTGAGCAACCGCAGCGAACCTTTGCTTGATATGCATACCCTCGCACTCAGATCGGGTTCTCTTCCCATTGAATTGGGTTCCATTATCTCGAGATGAGTATCCGGGGCGCTCTGCACTGCAGCAAATGTTGTTAAACAGGAAACTTATGATTCTTTGCTCGGTTATGGTGGCCACAGGCTCGGCTTCTACCCATTTGCTGAAGTAGTCTATGGCTACTATTAAGAACTTCCTTCCTCCCGAGCCAGGTGTAAACTGTCCCATGATATCAATTCCCCATTTGGCAAACGGACAGGGCGCTCCCATGGTGATCATATCCTCGGCTGGGATATGAATTAAGGGTGCGTGCACTTGACATTTTTGGCATCGCTTAACCATTTCCACTGCTTTCTTGCTCATGGTCGGCCAAAAGAAACCAGCCCTTAGCGTTTTGCTAATCAGCGCTCTTCCTTTGGTATGGTCTCCGCAGCACCCTTCATGGATTTCCTCCAATACACCTCGCCCTTCTTCTTCCGAGATGCATCGTAGGTATGGCCCGAGGTAGGACCTCTTATATAGCTCATCATTAATGCAGCAGAACATTGCTGCTCTTCGCACAATTTTCATTCTTTCTTGCCTCTCCTTGGGTAATTCTGCCCTTCTTAGGTATGCCAACAAAGGAGTTCGCCAATCTGCCATCTCATTCACCTCCATCACCTGTTTCATGATGCTACTTGCGCTCCCGGAATCGTTCGTTCGCGAGCGGCAATCCACTAAGGAGCTTCCCATCTTTGCTAGGTAATCACCAGCATTCTCCGACCTAGGGATATGGATTAACTTCCATTCCCTAGTTTTTGCGACCTCTTTTACTTCCTCCACATACTTCTTCATCCGATCTTCATTTATCTCAAATTTTCCTTCTACTTGTGTGACCATTGGGAATCGAGTAAGCAATGAGTCGTCGTGCGCCCAAGTCTATTCCCACCGCATTCCCTTAACTGTGGCTTCATATTCGCCTCGTTGTTAGATGCCTGAAATCGAATTTTATGGCATACTCTAATTGCTTCCTTCCGGGTAGTGAGGATTATTCCCGCCTGTAACCACCGGTTGTCGCCGATCCATCCACATGCAGCGACCTTGTCCTTCCGGTGGTGATGGCGTGGCCCCTCTTGGATAAAGTCTGCTAGGCTCGAGCTTTAATCGCCGTTCTCGGCCATATTCCATGTCGATTTCCCCATTTCTACCGCCCACTTTCACTGCATTTACCTAACACATTAGGTCGCCTAATATCTCTCTCAAGGGCAAGTTGGTTCGCAACTTTATCCGGTGGGCTAGGAAATAGGGCCTCACCGCCCGGCCGTGACCACTAACGCCAGCGCCCTTTTCTAGCTCGGAGTAGTTCCGTTCGCTCCTTGCAAGATTCAGCTCGTATAATAAATGGGCTTTTGTTTATTCATTTCTTCTCTTAGCAAGACCGAGCTCACTGCCTTCTCCCACGGATAAGTAGAGTACAAGATCCTCTCCTGTACGGTTTGGTGAGTAGAGGCACTCGGCCAAATACTCTTTCAATTTTCCGAATACGCTTGCGCTCGGGTCCATTCGAACTTGTTCCCTTTTCTTAAGAGTTTAAAAAATGGGAACCCCTTCTCGGCCGAGCGTGATATGAAACGGCTCAGCCCTGCTATTCTTCCCGTTAGTATCTGGATATCCTTTATATTTTTTGGAGGATTCATTTGCAGTACTGCCTTGACCTTCTCCGGGTTGACCTCGATTCCTTGTTCTGTGACCACATACCCCAGGAATTTTCCCGATTTGACTCCAAAAGAACATTTTGATGGGTTGAGTTTCATTCCGTACGTGCGCAGGTTCTCGAACGTCTCTTCTAGGTCCCTGATATGCTCTCCTGCCTTCACACTTTTCACTAGCATGTCATCCACGTATACCTCCATGTTTCTGCCGATTTGGGTTTTAAAGATTCTGTCGACCATCCTCTGATATGTAGCTCCTGCATTTTTCAACCCAAAAGGCATGCGTACATAACAAAAAGTTCCCTTTGAAACCACAAAACTAACCCTCTTTCTGTCCTCGGGTGCAAGAGGAATTTGATGATATCCTTGGGAAGCGTCCATCATACTGAGTAACTCGCACCCTGAGGTTGAATCCACCAGCTGATCTATGCGGGGTAACGGGTAGTGATCCTTGGGACATGCTTTATTTAGGTCCCAGAAGTCCATGCACATCCTCCACTTCCCCGGGCCCTTCCCTACCATCACAGCATTGGATAGCCACTCCGGAAACTGGATCTCCATTATGTGCCCAGCTCGGAGGAGCTTATCAACCTCTTCCCCAATGACCCCATCCATCTCTGGCCCGAAATGCCTCCTCTTCTGCTTTACTGGTCTTACGGTGGGGTCGATGTTCAACTGTGTTCGCAAATCGTTGGTGATTCCCACCAGATCCTCAGCTGCGAACGCGAAAATATCCACGAATCTTCTTAGCAAGCTGATGAGGCTTTCCTTTATTCCATCGTCCAACCGACTCCCCATGCGAGTCTTTGTTTCCGGCTTTCCTGGAACCAATTCTATTTCTAGCAACTCCTCGTTGGGCTTGACACCTTCTTCCTCAGCTTCCTCGGGTGTCTTTGATTGCTTATTCCTCTTAGACTCCGGATCCGGACCCCCGAGCTCGGGTGTCCTCTTTCCACGCTGTACTCCCTGTTTTACGGTTGTTTGATAACAAGAACGGGCGACAAACTGATCTCCTGCTACTTCTCCCACCTCACCTCATACGGGGAATTTTACTTTCATGTGCGCGGTAGAGGCTACTGCTTCGAATTTGTTGAGCCCCGGTCGTCCTAAAATGGCGTTATAGGCCGATTTGGTGTCCACCACTAAAAATCTGAGTGTCTTGACCTTCCAACAGGGCATCCGACCTAGTGCCACTGGAAGCACCACTTTTCCCACTGGTTGCACCTCGGTCATACAGAACCCATAGAGCGCGGTATCTACCTTTCTCAATTCCACTTCCAGGTTCATCTGTTTGAAACAGTCATGGAATAAGATGTCTACTGAGCTTCCTGTATCGATAAACACCCTTTGCACATCGTAACTGGCGATTTCCGCTGTGATGACCAATGCGTCATTGTGGGGCGTATGTATCCCATTATAATCCATGGGGCTGAACTGAATGATAGGCCCACTGCCTACAGAGGCGACCTCCTTGAGTTGATGACACCTAGCCTTTCGTGCGTGGGCTTTTCTAGCCTGATTAGAACTTCCGTCGGTTGGTCCCCCTGATATCATGTGGATTACTCCTTTTTTAGCCGGGAGCGGCGGGTCCCCGAGGCTTCTCTTTTCACCCCGCCCCTCCTTGGGGCATGGGTGGCCGCCTCGACCTCCATTTCTCTGTTGATATGTGAACTCCATCGGATGTCACCTTTCGGACCGACCTCTCGATCTCATCCTTAAGGTGCTTGCATTAAATGCATTTTATGCCCGTAATCATTGTGGAATCGACAATAAAGATCCGACTTCGGCTGGGTGGGCCTATTAGGGCGAGATGCAGGCCACTCGATGACCCTGCTCATCTTACCCTCAACTGCTTCCAAAACCTGGGCTCTCCTCATTGTTAGTGGGCTGTATTGGTCAAATCTGGGTCGCCTTAGAACGATATCGTTCTTCTTCCGATCTGTTTTTCCCCGTGACATTTCTTCCCGAGGCAAATTTCCTTGAAAGGTGTACTCCTCCCGTCGTATCAATCTGCTGGTCCCCCTTTCCCCATCCTCGGGCTTTTCATGCAACTCCTCCATATCTTTCTCGGTTTCCTCAACGTTGATGTACTTCGAGCATCGGGCTAGGACCTCATCATATGTTCTGGCTAGTTTTTTAGCTAATGAGGTGCGTAACAACCCCGGCCTCAGTCCCTGTGTCAAGGCACTGGTTTTTACTTCTTCTGACGACGAGGGTACCTCCAGACACGCCTTCGTGAATCGGGTCACATAAGCTCTCAGCGCTTCTCCGGAATATTGCTTGATACTGAACAAGGACATGAAGGTTTTTTGGTGCGCCCTGGCGCTGGCAAAGTGCGTCAAGAACGCGGAGCTGAAAGTTTTGAAGCTGGTGATTGACCCAGGGGGTATCTGGTGAAACCAATCCTGAGCTGACTCTGTCAGTGTGGCCAAGAATGCCCTGCAACTTACGGCATCCGAATATCTATGTAGTACCGCCATGTTCTCGAATCGGTATAAATGTCGGGTAGGATCTGAGAGTCCATCATAAGTGAAGGTAATGACCCTAAACCCATACGGGAGCTCGGCTGTAGTATGCCTTCTGAGAAGGGATGGCCTGGATGACTTTCCATGTCCCTCCCCGCAACCCTCTGTCGCAACTCTTCCAGCTCGTCCTGCATGCTGGATATCAAGGGATCCTGCGTTTTTTCCTGCCTAGATCGCTCCCATATTTTTGGATAACTCTCACCATGTTCTTCCTGCTGATCAATTTCTTCCGGCCCATCCGATAGGATGGGTATTATTTTTCATGGTACCCTTTGTTTTTCGACCTCCCGGCTCTTCTGGATTGCACTGGCGATTATGTCGGCTAAGGCTTCCTTCGTTAGTGTAATTGTGCTGGGTGCGACTTCTTCTACAGGGGTGACGGGTGTTTTCTCCAGAGTCGCTTCTCCACCCGCCGCTGCTAGTTCCTCTTCTAGATTTCTGGGTATTAACTCTCCTGCTCTCTTCTGGTTCATTTCTTCTGCCATTACTAACCTCACGTCTCAACTCAAAGTGACTCGATGTCACAGTTCCCACAGACGGCGCCACTTGATGTAACCGAGCTGATCGGCCACCAAGAACCGGGTTAATCTTAGAAGTTTAGCTAAGAAAACCCAAAATATATGAAGTACTCTCTTTTCTTTCTCTCTCTAAAAAGTGCTGTATTCTCAGAGTGTGTCCCTTTTTGAGGAACCCCCTCTCTCCCTTTTATAGGAGGGAGGATGCCTTGTTATCTGAGATGATTCCGGATTCCTAGAGAGAATCCCGGATATCCAGGGATTCAAGCTGCGATTTCCCATCCCTGGATTTCCGGGATTGCGAGGTATGGGCTCTCAATCCCTGGATCTCCGGGATTGGCAAGGTATGGGTTCTCAACCCCTGGATCTTAGGGATTCTGTCAGGTGAGTCAGGATCCTCTTTCCCAAGAGTTCGACCTTCCGGAGTTTGGTGGTTTTTAGGTCGGCTCATCCCTATTCAAATCAGTAGTTTGAGACCTTTGAGGTCGGCGACCTGTTATCGGATATCATAGGTCAGCGGGGGCCTCCGAGGTCGGCGCCCTTCTAACAGATGTCACAGCTAAATGGGGCCTCCGAGGTCGGCGCCCTTTTTCTAACAGATATCACAGCTAAATGGGGTCTCCGAGGTCGGCGACCTTCTAAAGGACCTTGGGGTTGTAATCTCCTTATCTAAGAACCTAGGTCGGTCCTTTATTGGTCCATATTTTAAACCGGGTTTTCAGTGAGCGTACATTCGACGTCCTATCACTGATCATCTTGTTTACATCAATAGCGTGATATGAATGGACCACTGTTGTGTTTTGTATTTCTGCACGTTATATGTATTCATGTTGTCAATGTACTTGCAACAACTATTTGCTAACCCCTTCGGGGGTGGATACATTATTCGTGTATTTAGATACATGATTTCATGGTGAGCAGGCGCAGAGAGGGCACTGAGATAAAGAGCACCACTGATATTGCCTCCGGATATCCCAGTCGTTTATGAGTTGTTTCCGTCTTAGCTTTGTTTGATTACTCATGAGTACAACATTTTGTTATCGTTTATTTGTTATGACCGCATGTGGGATGGGTTGAATTGGATTTGGTGGTCTGTATGTTAAAACACGTGTTACGGGTTGTTTTTATTATGGTGTAGTCTTTTGGTGGTAAACATGTGGTCGATCGACCTTGTCGGTCGATTCAGTTATGGGGTTTTATTATGTGGCCTGGTCGGTCGATGTATTATTATGCTTGCAGGTTTCTGCCTTGTGGATCCCCGAATGGATTTATGGCGCTGTGGCAATCATGGCACGGTACGAGGTTGTTACAAGCTCGATCTTATAACTTCATCCATAGAAGACATCGCCTCGAGATTCCTAGTACTTAGGCATCCTTGTCCGATTTAAGTGATTAATTTGATTGAAACCTTAAAGTCGCATAGAGCATGTTGGCTTGAGATTATCGGTGATCAGGTGCACCAATTGGGTTTATCGAGGATACTTAATTAAGACCTCAAGATTGATCACATCGACTCAATCTTAATTCTAAATAGAAGCACATTGGCTCGAGATGATCGATCTTGGTAGGTTTATCGATGATATTTAATTGATCAAGACCACGAATCGAGCATGTTGGCTCGCTCTTAAACAACATTTATGAATCACGTCGGCTCGAGATATAAGAGAACTGCTTGAACTCTTTGGCTCACACATATTACGTCATGCCAGTATGAGAGAGAATGACGCACCTCGACACGCATCTAACACACCTCATATTATTTTTTACTTGCTCGAGCTCCAAATATCAACTCCCAAAACTCGGTATTCATAGTATTTTGAATTTACTTGCATTAATGAAGCACACGTTATGGTTGTATACTGCAAAGCATACTTTATGTTTGTATTACCTTATTTTCCTGTAACTACCTATGAGAATATTAATTACATTTAATCACATATTTTGCATATCTATTCGGGTTATGGTTATGCAAATGAAATGACTAATTATTTTATATTGTAGGTAATATGGTGTATTGATGTCACACGGAAGATCACATTATCGGTGCCTTATAAAATAATATAATAGTTCACAACTTATATATAATTATTAGACAAATTATATGAAAGGTTGTAGTGTATGCTTGAGATTAGTTGGTCTTAC